>WHYT01016715.1:141890-167892 GCA_009806455.1 Tetrax tetrax
TTTTTTTTTTTTTTTTTTTTTTTTTTTTTTTTTTTTTTTTTCCTGCTAGTCAGTGTGCTGCTTGGTGATCTGAGAGTTTTGCATGTATTAGTGGTTAAACAAAGTCCTTACTTCTGAGTTGGTGTGAACTCTGCACTGCATCTCCTGAGCTTCTCCCAGCCAAGAAAGAAATACCTCTTATTTTTAGTCACAAGTGTAACTAGAAAGAGAATTTTGAGGGATACAAGACGAGCAGAGGAAACAAATGATCACTACTGGTGAAAGGTCCGTTAGTCTCCAGGTTCAGTTGCGTCTCAAAGGCATGTGCTTTAGCTAAGGTGCTGAGTGGCAGTTAAAAAGGTTAAAGCTTCCTTATGGGTGCTGTGTCTTCTAAAATGTGCATATGGAGCTCTCTTCTGCTATGTCAACACAGATGAATAAATGAAGCTACCTTATTGAAGAGAGAGCCATAAAATCTGTGGAAAAGAAAATCAGATTTCACAAATTGCTTTATGGTTAATGAGGTGATTTTACTATTTTTTATTTGAAGGTCTCTTTTAAAAAAAAATTTCGTGTAGGTTTTGATGACAGTCTCACCCAGTTGTGCTTTCAGAGTGGGGAAAGGTCTGTTCTGCCTCATCTACCTCTAGTAGCTGCAAACTAGCATTCTTCCACTAGCCTTTCTTCTGTGTATAGCAGTCTCTCAAAAAATTGAATGTGTACAAGTCTTAATAGAGATGATATGCAGTTCCTAGAAGTTTATCTTTGAAGTTTACTGAACGGAAAATTCAAGTTTAAAACATAAACACCAAATTGGCAAGCGTGGCTTAAAATGCTGGTGACTTCAAGGCTGATTTGTGCAGGCATCTTGCACTTCCCTTGCTGTTTTGCTCAAACTATGGTGGTGTAACTTTAGAACAGCATAGAGGATTTTCATGTTAGAACAGAGGTCTTCCCTTGGGATGGGAAAGAAGTGTTTTTTAAATTGATACTTTTTAATTGATAGAGTTGTATCCCTGAAGGCGAAGTATAACTTTTGCCATTAGAATGTCGCCATTCTTCAAGATTCAAAATAACCAGATAAAATGTTAGATTGGGCCTTTTGTGAAGGGCTTTGCAGAGGGTGGATTCAGGGGTGAGGAGAAGGACACTCTTGGCTGCTAATGGCTGCCACAAAGATCCCTATCCTCCTCCTCGGACAAATGTTAATTTGCATTACAGAAGCTTTTCGGTTTTGTGTGTATTTGAGTGGGGGGCGTCTATGTGTGTGTTTGTTTTTTTTTTTTTTTTTTTTTTTTTTTTTTTTTAACAGGATAGAGAAGTTAAACGTTTAATAAAATAAACAAGATAATTTCAAGGAATGTAAAGCATTTTCCAGAATGAATCCAGATTGTACAGTATCTCTCCCTGCTTCAGTTTTCTGCCCGCATGCGTTGGCTTTGGAAGTGCCGCACAGTTGGATAGGAACAAAGACCAAGCACACTACTTCTAATTAGCCTGTGTGAGGTCAAGTATTCAGTGCACATAAGGCTAAACTCTGCTGAGGTGTGTAGATGGGTCCTTTTTTTAAAAAAAAAAAATATATATATTTTGAGGAAGGAGGGAGGATGTGTATCAGGTACGATGGCACTGGGATTACTGTGGTGGAAATGTTGCACAGCTGTGTGACCACAGCGCTGCCCCCTGATAGCCGTACTGTGTGTGACACAGCTGCTGGCCTGAGCTGTCACTAAATCACAAAGGGTTTGCTGCAAGTACGGATTACTTTACTCAGTTGTACTCTTCTTGCGAGTGCTGTGTCTTGGGACACTGTGTAAAAGCTGAGTTTAGATCAAGAGTTGAAGCTTTATTTTCCCTCTGAACTTACCAGTGAAGGGAACCTGACCAGTACAGCCATTCTGGATACTTGCACAATTTGGTCATTCTAACATAGTTCTGTAGTTGTTCTGGACTATATGTCACTTTTATTTCACTATAGGGTATCCACTTTGGACAGTGATACTAGAGTAGATGTCACCAGTCTCTTTCATTTTTTTTTTTCTTCCTCCACCCTTTCCCTAGCATGCACAGGTGAAGTCTAGAGTACAAGGAGGAAAACAAATTATTTTTAAACATGCCTTTACATAAGTCATTATATTTAGGCACTGTTCAAAGCAGTATCATCCAAAGGCAACTATTATGTTGACTTGGCATGTAAGCAAATCATTAATGTGGTTCACCAATGATTTCTGAAGTATTATTTCATATTTCTGTGCTTATAAAGGGAACGCTCTTCCCAACATGGCAGCAGATGAGACTGTCTGAATAAGTCAGTGTAGACAGTCTGAATTATAGCACTTAATGGTATTCAAAAGTATTTAACTTGCAAGTTTTTGTCATTAAAATCATTTAAATGCCAATCCACATCAAAGTGATCTATGGACTATCAATCCAATGTTGGGTAACTTGGAAATAAGATACCCATTAAAAATTTTTTATGGTGCTGAAGTGATTATAGACAGAATCACGAGAATTTTCACTGTCTCCTTGCTTCCGTGCCCAGCATGGGTGGAAGAATCGCATCTGCCCTCCAGCATTGGCTGATGGACTTTTTTCAGTACTTAGAACTATAATTTGAGGAGAAGCTGAAAATGTATCCTCTTAATACAGGTTTTTGTGTGTGAGTAGAAGTTGGATTTCAGGATTAACAGCGTTACAGAGTTTCTTCTACTGAGGTTGCAAGACTGATGTTGCATGTTTAAAAACTTGTCTAGATAGATGAAAGCAAAAAAACATACGTGCACACAGAGCTAACACTTGGCACTTACAGCAGGTCAAAAAGTTTGCTATGAATTCAGAGAATCCTTTATGTTCAGATTATTGGGGCATGCAGTGACCACAGTGGATCATAATTTTGCTTGCTTTTCTTCCTCGCTTTGTTCGATATTGGGAATTAGTATCTCATTCTTCTGTGTTTACACGAAAGACTAATTAACTGAGGATATTTTTCTTATAAATCATTTCAGACTTCTGATTTCAAGCATTTTAAGGCATCGACAATAATGGCAGCGTTCTGTCTGTGGTAGTGTGATGAAGCCAGGGCATGAGACTCTTAAAGATACTTTATTGCACTGGTATGTGTAGGGTTATTCACACTTGAAAGATATGCTGTATGTGCATGTATGAATGCCTAAAATAATGTACACTGCTGTTGAAAGTTAAATTATTTGGATCACATAAAGGTAGACTGAACCTATATATAGTTGAGAAGAGCCTGTAAATTTAGCAAGGTGTGTGTATGTAATAATTATTTATATATAAATACTTAAATGCTACTTAAATGCTTAAAAGCATAAAATCAGTTTTGGTTAAAGATGAAGTAAATAACTGGAGAATCATGTTGCAACAAATTGTGGCTTCCACTTAAATGTGTTTCTAAGGGTGATAGGAGGAGGAAACATCTGCTGTTTGGTGAGAGTGCTTTTAATGAGTTGCATATTTTACTTTATTCTGCCAATATATTTCACCTTTGTATCTGTTAAGTTTTATTTGAATATTGATGTGGGAGGAATTAATCAAATGTCGTTGCTGTCTTACGTGTATCTTACTAGTTAGGACTTTCATTCAGCTGTCATGCTGAGGGACAAAATATGTGGCTTGTAACTAGCTGTATTTCCTGAGTCAGTGGAGACAGGGCTCAAAAAATTTTCTCCAAAACAAATTTGGAAGAGTGTGCATGAGAGAGGGTGGAAGGTGGTATGAAACTGGCATCTCCTGCTGTTTCACTTGATGATTTAATTCTCTGAGGTGTCCCTCCCTGTAAATTATAAAGCTGAAAAATAGCAGAAGTGTATGGGTAGGGTGTTTTGTTGTTTGTTGGTTTTTAACTCTTTGTCCTTTTATTTCTAGCTCTCCCAAGATGTTGCAAAACAAACTGCTAGTGTTTTGGTAGGACAAAAAAGTTGGCAGAACACCTTTCCTCACTGTTGGCCAGTTGTCTTTTTTTCCAAGGGTTTCTGATCTGTGTTGTATGAAACAAGAAAGTTACTTTCAAGTTAGGCCACTAACGCTTTCTTAGGAGTGTAGACTCTGCTCACAGGTCCTGAAAAGTTACTACAACTGGCTCGTCAGTAAAACACAGTTCTATTTGATGAATAATCTTTCTCTTGATATCTAAATGCTCTGTTGTAAAATTTGACATGTTTTTACCACTGTTGTGTTTTCCTGACTGAAATTTACCTTGGGGAAGGCAAGTTTGGTTTGGTTTGGTTTGATTTGGTTTTATTTTAACCTAGGGAAGACTTTCTTCAGGTTAGTAAAAATAGAAGTTGCCTGATGATTTTTTTTTTTTTTTTTTTTTTTTTTTTTTTTTTTTTTTTTCTCCTGTTGTGCAGACCTTACTCTATGTATATTAAAAGAATCCATCTTGCCTTTGCAGATAGGCTGGGAGACAAACCGTACGTGAACGTAAGGGTTAGTCTGGTGCTATAGTGATGAACATGGTATGGGAACCTCTCTAGATCAGAATATTTTAGTAGCTCACAAGCAGTAAAAAAGGGGTGGAAAGGTGACTCTTACCAGGGCCGTATGTGAAGCAAGGTGACAGTGATGGGGACTTGCATTTTTAATGGAACAGAGCCATACATGAAGCCAAACTTCAAGAGTACAAGCGGTGAAGGAAGGATGAGTGAGGCAACTCTGAAGACTTCTGGATGCTTTGAAAATATTCTAAAAGTTGTGTAAAATTTGGAGAGGGAGTCTCATATTTTTCTCTGCCTTCTGCTACCCCTGGTTTGTATTTGAAATTCTTAAGAGAAGTACAGTAAGGTCACAGGCCATTTGAAGTAGGACTTGGTGAAGTGGTGAAAAATCAGGGAAACAAAGTGATCTGATTGAGATTTTCATAATAATTCATAAGAGTCTTATTTATAGACTTCTGGACAAATATTCTACCCTCTGAAATATGAGTTTTGATTAATAGCACTCAATCCATTGAGTCTGACTTCCTGGTGAAAATGTAGAATCACTTTAAAAAGCAGGTCTCTCGTGACTCTGCCTATGCATGGCAAATAGAGCTTGGTCCCTACCTGTCTAGTAGCACTTGATGTGATTTTGTATTTGTGCTGAGGCAAGCAAAATGCTATCCAGTTTCCCTGAACCAATTGTTTTTCTGTGGGACTAAATTCTTGTTTTCAAATGATTAGCAAGTGGTTGTTTTGAGAACTTCACAGAATCAAAGGATGGCTGAGGTTGGAAGGGACCTCTGGAGGTTATCTGGACCAAACCCCATGCTCAAGCATGGCCACCTAGGTTGCCCAGTGTTGTGTCCAAGTGGCAAATTTACCTAGACCTTCTCACAGACCTGACAACATGTACGTGATGGCTCGAGGGATTAAATGCATAATATGATTACACTGGTTTAATTTCAAATGCGTAGTCTCTCAGGAATGTCAGACACATCTAAAGTGTGTGCTTCCCTGCACAGGGAGGGAAGAGGGAGATGAGCAAGACAGACTTAATTCAAGTGGCTTTACTGAGGTCTCACCATGACTCTCCAGCGTTCAGGACCAGAGTTTCATCTCCTTTCACACAGTCTCTTGGTCTTTCCTCTTGTCGTCACTCACTTCTGCCTTTTTATCGCTGAGGACATAGATAAACCAGACGTTGGTTATGTCTTCGTCCCTGTTCAGCTGATTACCTGGTGAATGCAGTGATAAACTATGCTAATTTGAAAAATGTGAGTTTTGACCTTGCTGAATACCTCAGAAAACCTGACTGACATACAGGTTACCATCTGCTATTAGAGTTTCCTGTTCTGCATTTTTGCCCACTGCTGGCTCTTCAGTCTGGCATACTTAATAACAGGCTCTTTATTGTCCGTGCTAGCTCGTGTCGGTGCTTAGTACTTCCATTTGAGTGTAGTAGCAAAGGAAAAGTCTTTGTCTTTATTAACTTAAAAACTTAAGATAACGTAATAATAGTTTCTGTAATGTGTCATATTAGATTTCGTCTGGGAAATATTTTATAAATACTCTCAGTGTAAAACTGTGTGGAGTTTGGTATTTTTGGGTAGGTGTATATGAAACCACTCTTCTTTTTTTCTGACGTTTGCTGTCTAGTTACCTGGAGCAGCGGGCAGTGCTAGCAGAGCGGGGTTGAAGCGCTTGCTGGAGCGCTTGGTTATTCAGAGCCAGCTCGGGCAGAGCTCATTGCTCTGGGGATGAGACAGGTTTTGCAAATCGACTGAAGTACTCATGTCTGAGTGTGAGCTAATCTTTGTCCTGGATATCATTAAAGATTAGAGGGGTTGCAGATTCATGAGATGGAGAGGACTCTCTAACAGTTTGGCTCTTCTCAACCCCAGCCGCAGATTTCTTAGCGTATGCTGGCTGGGTGACCTTGGTGCTCATCCTGCTCTGAGTTGATTCAGCTGTTCTGCAGAACATTTGTTGTTGTTTTTGCCAGGTTAGGAAGGTGAATTGGCTGACAGACCGTAAGCAGAAGGAAAATTACGTTGGAATACCAAAGCTGGCAGAAGGGAGTAAAGGGAAACCTTTTCTCTTTGGGTGGGAGCGAGCCGTTAGAGCTGCCTGCCTGCTTGCGGACCTGTGACCTTGCTGGCCCGAGGTGGCCAGTTATAAGTGAGTGCCGTAGTACTGCCAGATGAAGGCTTCCTTAATATGCTTGCCAAGGAAAGGTCTAATTTACAGGTTTTTTTCCCAGATACTTATGTTGGTGATTAGCATGGTGAGGTTAGACTGCCAACAGTTACGTCAGTCACAAAAGCCCCAGTGTAGTTATCCTGGCAGCAACATGGCAATGATTAATGATACAGTGTATTTTATGGTGGGTGAGAGAGGATGGACGGGGAGGAACACTTAAACAAGCTTTTTGCGTCAAGTGCTGTTTTGCTAGTATCAACTGCAAGCTGTATTAGAAGTGTTTTTCTAGTTTAATGCAACCGTATAGGCAGAGCACATCTAGTGCATGTTCTGTATGAGACAGGACGAATGCTTTTTCTCATGGGGAAAAGAATGTCCTCCAAGTTTAACTTCTTAGTAGTAGAAACTTTCTTTTCCTCTTTAGAGGATGAAATAACCTGAAACAAGTGGCAGACAAGGTACTGTTAGCGGCATTATCAAGAAATTAGAAAAAAAAGATAAATACTAAATCTATTAAAATCTCTTTTGTAAGAGCAGGCTGGTGTTACCAGAAGTCACTGCTACTGAAGACAGTTAAGGCACCTGAAGCTGATACGTGCTGTAAGCCAGTGCACTGCTTGTAGCTTTCCTGGGTTCTGCACCACTGCATGAGTCACTTCAATCCACCTTTCTCAAAATAAATTTAGAAAGCACTTGTTTTAATGGTATATGGTGTTTAAAACCCTTACTTTTTCTTGTTACTGATAGCTATTTAACATCTTCAAACATTGCATCTTTGTAATATATTCCTTAACTTCAAGGAATTAGACTCTCTACAAATTTAAAATATGAACTTTAAATATTTTCCCTAGTGGCAGTGCTGCATCAAGGTTCTTACTGAGTTCCCTTGCAAGTTCCCTGAGTTCTTACTGAGTTCCCTTCTGCTATGCCAAGGAACTATCCAATCCAGGCTCTTGGGAACACGACTGTAATTATTTTTTCCTCTGGCTTGGCTATAGGCTTATTTGAAATTTTTTTTTCTGTGTAGAAAGCATCACCTAACATAACTAGCATAAACGCTCCAGGGCTATTTACTGGATAACTGTTCCCTTTGCCCTTCTCCCCACTAGCTTATCAGTTACGACTCTTCCTCATGGTTAGACCTGATGTATCTCTTGCAGTTTGAGAACTGGGAGCACTGGTAGCAGACTGCTTTGGCTGAAGTCTTGTATTTCTGAATGCAGGCAGATTTCCATCACACCTTTGCCTAGCTTCTTGCATCCCCTGACTTGTGACAGACAGTAGCAGGCAGCAGCAGAAAATTTGGGAAGCATTGTGACTGTTTTAGCTAGCCTACTGCTGACCCTGCAGGGCATGTGGTGTTTGGGAAATACTGTGTTTTGGTGTCTCAGCTGTAAGGTTACAAACCTGAATTTTGAAACTTTAAATTGGTCTTGGAAAATTATGGTGGAATGAATGGTAAGTTGCCTTAATTCCATATGCAGAATCTTACAGGCTCTGTTAATAAAAAAAGCTGGCAGATAAGGAAAGGATATGGAGTAGTTCTTTATGTGGGTTGATTCCGCTTCAAAAATCATAAAAAGCTTACAGATAACCAGGGGATCAGATAGGTAGATTACAGCCATTTTCTCGTGTTGTAAAACTTCCGTATTTCCAGTAAGCAATGTAGGAGGATGTCTCCCACTTCCTTTCAAGCTATGCAGTTCCCAAGTGCTGTATGAACTATCAGTTCCTATCTGTGGGTTGAAGCCTTTGTACAAAACCCTCCAAAGCCTTGATCTCTGGAATATGAGAGAACAGTCTGACGTGAGATTCTGCAGATGTTCTGGCACAGAGCCGTGACAGCTGCTTTTGCCTCATCCCACAGTTGTTTTTTTTTTTTTTTGGATCTCTCTGACTCCTCACATGTGAGTGCGCCCTCGTTTTGTGCTTTTAGGAGGGCAAAGGAGTGTCTGTGACTTCTGGGTCTGTGCTCAGCCATTCCCTGTCAGCAGTAGTTAGGAGGCACTTTTACTGGCTGCCATGAGTGTGGTAGCGTTGGCTCGTGCCCTGGTCTCGGCCCCAGTGCCTTTGCCCTCTGGCCGCTGCCTGCAGTGGTCCCTGGTTCTTGCTCAGTGCAAGCTGGCAGTGGTGCCCTCTTCCTCCGCGGCGTGGGGGTGTTGATTGGCGTAATAGTACATGCTCTCACAGAGCTGTCTTGGTCCTGTCCTTGTCCGTAGTTGCCTCTCCAGCTTTCTTTATCTAATATGTGTCTCTCAATGAATAGCTTTCAAGAATTTTGTCTTCCACTTGTTAGCAGGAGAAGCCCAAAGGAAATAGGAGTTGTATCTTCTGAGCAGCAGCCCAGCACTCTCCGTGACAGTACTCCTTCTGCTGACAACATTTTACAGGCTTAGGTATGGCAGGAAAAAATTGCACTGATAGCAAGTTCAGTAGACTTCTTTGGATTAAAACATTCCTGAGAATGGAGCTTTAGACTGCATTGGTGAAACAACTGTCATCTGGAAGGTTGTTGCCTCCAACCACAATGATGTGCGATAGCTGGTTTTTTTTTTTTCCAGTTGTGCCTGCTGGTTCAGGAGAAAGCTGCTGCTCCTAATGCCTGGTCTTCAGTTGAACCAAGAATTGTACCTTTGGTTTCATGGAGTAATTGTCTGGATGAAAACGTTTGTAAAAGTAAGGGACCATGTAAATGCCTTCGTAGTTGTGTGTCAGTAGCTTTATTCTTCCACAAGTATAGTTTTTAATATTGGTGAAATAGACCCTGTTCTAGGATTACATTGGGGTGTAGTTGAAGCAGTTCAAGTTTTTAGTGTAGGCAAGCTCAGACTTGTACCCCACATGCCAGTAAAGGCCTTGATCAACCTACATCTGAGTTTGCTGGTGTATTTTAAATGCGAAACCAAAGTTTCCTTGACCTGATCTCAGGAGGTTCCCTATAAATTTCTATTTGCCTGTAAATCATAATCTTTCATTTTCATTTTCTTGTGTGGAAGCTGAAGGGCCGTCTCTGAAGACTGTGATCTTGGCTCCTTCCATTTGTAAAGGGTCTGGTGAGTTCAGGTGGCTTCACAAATACGGAGATACTGCTAAGGAGTTTCTGCTGCGATGTTATAGTGCAGCTGCTGCTCACTGTCCTGGGGACCAAGAGCTGACTGGGTTTTGTGCCATCTGAAGTCCAGTCCCGCTTTTCAGAAGACCATTAATGGCATGCGGTAATTAAACAATGTTTCATTGGACAGTGGAAATCTGGCAAATCTTGATGTTTGTTTCTAAGTTGTATAAACTTGGCTTGGAAAGCTGTATCATCTTTAAACGCTTCCTCTGTCCTGAATGGTAGTTGTGAATTGCAGGACATGTCACAAAATTTAACATAGATCTTTAAAATATCAAGAGGCAGAGTGAAAGACATGATGAAGATACGGTGTTTTAAAGGTCATTTAAAGGCAAAAAATATTTCCTTAGTCTTTGCAAATAAAACAAAAAAAAAAAAAAAAGAGGAAATATAGAGGAGTACTTTTTAAAAAGTAAAGTGTGCATCTCATGAAATACATTGAAGTGTCTTCAATATTGGCAAACTGAAGAGGCTATTGTTATTTCAAGTATATAAATGGTGGGTAGAGGATTAATCTGTGAAAAGATTTATTTATTAATTTTAACAATGCTCCTTTTTTTTTTTTTGTTTAATTTTCATCAGTTTATTCTGCTTTGCTGAGGCTTGACCTAATAACACTTTTATTAGTGCATTTCTCAGTTTTTGTTGTCTCTTGCTTTGGTGAAACATTCTGCTTTAAAGCTGGGGATCTTGAGCTGTAATTTAACATCTTTACTTACTCTGATAAATGAGGTCTGGGTCACAGTCTTTAGAAGTGGTTTAATGCAGCTGATGTAACTGTATTGGTGCATGCTCTTGGTAAAATGAATCATTTGTAGGAGCAATGGCTTGCATAAGCTGAGAGTAACTGGAGTGCATTTGGTGGGGTTCCTTCCTTAAAAATACCCCGTAGTAGCACTGCTCAGCTGGGGCTGACAAACCCCTTTCTGAATCCATGCAGTCTGGGCAAGGCTGTGCCAGTCTGTGAAAGACAAAACACGTTTTGCATTTTATGAGCTTTACTCAAAAATGTTGATGCCGAAGTGGCGATGGGCGTTTTTCTTTTTGTTTTTAAACGCTTCCCTTTATGCTGCAAGTATGTTTTAACTAATTAAAAAAAAAAATTCCTGAAAGTGACATGTCAGTAGATTTCCCCATCTCACCTGTGAAGGAAGTTCCTCCCGCCCTGTGCTGATGAATTGGAGGGAAATGCTTTTTTCAGCTGATAAAAAGAAATAAAATTCCATGCCCTTCCCAAAGGAGGAATTCAACAATTGGACAAGTGGCGTGGGACCATGTGTTGGTTTGTAAAAGGATATAGTTAGTAAAGATGTTTCCTTTGATGCCTGTGATGAATATGGATGTGTTTCCGTTGGAGAGGGTTTTGATTAAATTATGCAATTAGAGCTGACCAGACAGATCTAAATATAGGAAGAGGTTTCAGTTATCCTGCCTTTGTGTATATTAACACACCCACACAGATGTGTGTTTGTTATTGTTGTAAACAACACCTGTTTTCTAAAGACAGTTCAGAAAGTCAGGAAAGGGAATGATCTTTGTGGAAAGGGGGAGTTATACAGGAGTTTTATGATGAAAGGGAAAAAAAACCCCTGCTTTTCCCCAGCTTTTTGACCTTTTAGAAAAGAATTTCCAGCTTACTTTAATAGCTAGACTAGTCGTGGCATCTTTGTGGATATCTCATGTTCACAAAGCCATAGCCAGTGCTCCAAACTGGTCTACAGGTTGTTCTTAAATTTTTAGGACTTGGCCTGTGTCATCTGACTATGCTAACTGAGCTCCTTGCCTGCTCCTGTACTCTGGAGGGCTCCTAGTGCCTGGTGGGGCAAAGTGTGGAGTTTAAATACCCCACAGCACAAGTTAAGTGGATAAACTTGCCCCAAAGATGCACAATGAAATGATGTTATAATGGCTAGTAATTCATTCTGTCTCTTGACAACTGTTTGTTTGGATTTTTTTTTTTTTTCTTTTGAATGTTTTGTCTTAATTTGAAGATTTCTTTAAGAGGCCTTCAGCTTGGAGCGAGTGTGAAAAATGAAGTCTCTTCTTTGATAGCATTTAGGAAAAAAAAAAAACCTCATGAAGTTTTGTGGTTCACAGCATTGTATTCATCATAGTTTTGTAATCCCATCTATGCCAGTTTTGACTGAAGTCAGGAAAGAACTGTAATTTGATGATTCAGTCAAAATATTAAGTTGCGGTTTTAGAGATAATCTTTGATAACACATCCAATTCAGTCCAGTTGCTTGCTGACACCAGAAGGGATTTGTCCACACCTGAGTGTAAGTTTTGATGTGTCCTGCTTCTACTAGCCCTGGTGTGAACCAGGCTTAGCCAGCTTCCTGACCAAGTAACTTGGCAAACTTAGTGTTAGTTTTTTCTGTAGTCTTGGCAAGCCAAATCGGCATGGTGAGGAGACCGGCAGGCATTAAAGGAGGAGCTGGCAGTTTGTGACTTCGTGGAGTCTCACGTGCATCTGAACACAGGAATGAGTAAAATTCAGCAGTGCAAAGTAGAAATTTACCATTGCTTCTCAACTCTGGTGAAAACTGCACAATTTGAGGATCTAGCGATCATTTAAGAGGCTGTATGTGTTACTGTTTCTTGTGAACAGGGAGAAGCTGTGCTTTAATGAAGGTGTAGATAAGGCTTTCTAGCAAGATGTGGTGTTCAAATTTATTCTCAGGAGTAGAGTTTTTAATGTCAAAACAGTTCCAAAGGCATTGGGGAGAAGTGTTCTTAATCAGAAAAAGGACAAATTTAATTGTTGATGCATATCTGTTAAAACTGGGAAAGCACCTTTGTGTTCTTTTCTCACAATTATGTATTTGCTTACAAAGACTTTTATGCCTTTTTAGTTGGATTATAATGCAGAATTCCATTTCTAATGTGTGTGGAAACTGTGTATTTTCTCTGGAGAAGCAACAATGAAGTTACCATAAGTCTTTCAAGTCTAGTAAATTCAATTAGAGAAGGCAAAGTACAAATCCAGAAAACCTGTAAGAATTTGCTATTGTTTTACTCTTGTAATCATGATAAGCAAGGCTTCAAGGGCAACAATCAGTGCCTTGTCTGCCAGAAGCTGAGTGGGTAGGCGAGTGGAGGAAAAGCTGTGGTGCGTTGTAGAAACTGGGTGGACACTGTGTACTGGTTTTGAACTGTGGTGAGCATTGGGAAGGAGCTGACAGGTATTGATAGTATAAGGTTTTTTTCTTCATGCTCTGGAGTAACTGAGCAGAGGGGATTTTGTTCAGGTCACTGTTCCCCTCTTCCCCTCCATCAGTAAAGCTGTCTCATTTTGAGTGAGTGGTGAATCTGCTCTTTGGTTCTCAGGTCACACGCAGAACTTGTGGATTTGATTTTGCTTATCAGATTTGAGTTAGAAGTTGTGCAAGTCCTTCTTCTAAAGGCAAATATTACTACCCTGTTGAAAACAGCTAGATATTCCTTACAAGAAACTGTATGGGCTGCTGTTACAGTTAGCTGGGGTACAGTCAGTGATTGCTCTTCATGTGACACCCTTGCAGTCCACCACCTGCCGAACTAAAAGGTGCACGTAGGGATCTCAAAGGATTTTCTCTGTGGGCTGAGCACTGATATATGGGAGGTTTTCTTGGAAGGGCAATCCCTCAGCCAAATGGCATGAGCAGTGGTCCTAGAGGAGGTTTCACAGACCAGATGTTTGGGGCTGTCTCTCAGGATCCAAAACAGAGGCAGCTTTGCAGGCTGGAAGTATCCTCCTTGCCCTTGCTGCGTCTTAGTAAGGGAGTTTAAGGCGGCATCAGGAAGAAAAGCTGCCTACTCCTATTAAGTATACTGAAGTATTTTCAACACCAGTGTGCTCCTCTTTCCTGGAACAATATGATACGTATCAAATTAATACAGGATTGCATATTTAAGTGTCTTCTTGAATTCTTTTTGCCATGCCAAGAAGACATAATGAAAGAGTTAATTTTTTTTTTTGTTATCCTTTTCAGAAATACAAGGGAAGCCAAGTCAGGTTCTGTATAAACTCTCTAATGAGTCCTACAGCACTTTGAAATGAAACTTTCTTTTGGCATGTGTATTGTAATGCCACTGAGGCTTCTACTGGGTTTCCATGCATTTTTCCAAGATGACGATCCCCTACCATCAGAAGGTGCAAAGAAAGAACTCTTTGATTAAAAACAGAATAATTCAGCCGAAGACTCTAGACTTTTTGTTTTACAAGTGACATCGCTTGAAGAAAAAGATCAAAACTTTTTGCTGCTTGCCCCAAGAGTAGGGAGCCAGAGGAAGTTAGTGCACAGTCCGTTGTAACGCATTCCAGCATTACAGCTGCTTAGACTGCATGCTTTTAGTAATACATGGAAATAGTTCTTGCGGGAATAAAGTGACAGCTCCCTGGCTTCTGTGCCAAAATCTGACCTTTTTTCTTTTTTTTTTTTTTTTTAAAAAAAAGATCTAATTATGGTACTGAGTACATGAGCTGCTGAAAAGATGTGTCTTTCAGAGAAGGTAAATTATTAAATATTTTTAAAGAACCAAATTAGAATCTCTCTGTTTGTTATTTCTTTATATTGCCAATAAGTAATGGACACTGTGAGGAGGTACATTGCATAAAATAAGATAAATTGAATTTTTAAAATGGAGTCAAAAACTAGACAGTTTTATCCTTAACAGTTACATAGATTCCCTTCACTGTGGTTCTGCCCCTTATTATGTCTAACTGTGCCAAGCATATGTTAAAAATATTTAACAGGATCCTTTTTGCCTGGATTGCTGAGCCTGCAATACAAATAATGAAATTAGTAGAAGAGTTAGAGACGCTTCTTGTTTGCCTGAAACTGGGGCTAGGAGTTGTTTCACTTCTTGCACCCGGGAAAAGATCGTCTAATTGTCCTAACCCTCTCTCCACCCACCAAACCCAGTCATTTATGCAAAGTGGGACAGTTTCCTATGGGATCTCCTGTGGGAATTTAAAAACTGTCTAATTGAATGTTTTACTCCCTGCTTAATGTTGCTGAAAGTAAAAATATCTCCTCTTTGAGGGCTAGAAAGATAGAACTTCACTCTTAGATGTTTTGCCTAATTAAGTTTGTTTAAATACAAGGATGGCTAAACAGCTATATATATAATGCTCACTTTTTTCTTCTTACATGCTTCTTGCAAGCTGCATGTAGGTTTGTATAGTAGTCCAAAGATTACACAAAAGGCAGCAGCAGTGAAGGAAGACAAATAAAAGCAGCATTGAGATTTAAAGTAGTTTGTTGATTTCAACTCATCCATCAGCAGACAGAATGCATATTAAAAAGTGTATGGGTTTTCATGTGTAAAGAGTGGCTGATAAGTGGGTAGCAGCAAAATTTCCTTTAAACTGATTCCAGGCTGCATTCTGAGAGTGTCCTGTTGTTTGGCCTAGGTTTCTATTTCACCTGTACCTCATGAATAAACATACCCTTCAAGGGCTGGTGGTCACTCAGCTTCTGGAAATACTAACTCCCACTTTCCCAGAAGGGTGCGTGTATTTGGGACAGAAATACGCGGACTGTGTCATCTGCTGACTTGTGGTTTAATCTTTATTTTGCACTTCCAGCTGATAAGACCACTTTGTGCAAAAGTAATACAGGAAATGATGCACTGCAAAAACCAAGAGTGGCAGAAAGGGAAACAGAATGTACTGGCAAGGACTCAGCGCGCGGACGCACTCTCTGCTTCTTGGAAACGAAAAACTCCACCTACACTCTGCTTTTTTTTTTTTTTTTTTTTAAGCTTAATACTGGTATTGGAGCTTAATGTGAGTAATATACCACAGCCTGTGGGTTTCCTCCCCCTTTACTTTATCTTGTGGCTTGTTCAGGGCTTGCAGTGTGCTTGGACTTTGTTCAGGCAGGCAGGATTTCAGCAGCAGTCCCTGGGCTGGAGGCCGGTGGCTGGCTAGGTCCTGCCGTGCTGCATTGCTTCCAAGCATATCTACAAATACGGTACCTAATCCTGCCATTCCTGCTCCCAGCGTACTTCTTGCTGCAGTTGTTGGTACAGACATGCCAGCTGTTAAGATAATACCTTTGATTGTGATGGTGAAGTATGTTTTGGAGTGTGTGACTGGGAGAGCGGGACATGTGTATTGCAGGATTTGATCCAAAAACTTTGGCAATTCTGTTCCTATAGCCTGACTACTTGGGGTTATATCTGAATGGTGTCTTAGTCTTCGCAGAGCTTCTGTACTAGTTCATGTTAGGGTTGTATTTTCAGACTCTGGTATAAACATACAGTCTTAATAGGTGGGACTTTTTTTTTTTTATTAAATTTTTTTTTTTTTTCCTCATAGCAAGTAGGTTGGCCACTTATCTTTAAAGTAGCTTAGCGGAAATGGGTCAAGTGTAGGTAAAACCATGTCTGTGTTCATTATCAATGTTGAAAGAAGTTTGGATCGAGACTTAGACTTCGTACTTTCTTTTATAGTAGAATTTCAACTCAAGTCTTTTAAATATTTTTTTGTTTAATTTGAATGGATGTGCATTAGGAAGCTTAACTTGATTACTGGTGATATAGCACTGGAGCTCGTAACTTTTGTGTGTGGAACTTGTATCTTTGTTTGAAAGATACAGAAAAAAGATACTTAGAATATTGATTGAGATACACATGAGTTGCCAATAACTTACAAACACATTTGAAGCACGTGTACTGGAGTTCTGGTAATATGGTTCTTAAATTAGCACAACATTTTAATAGAGCACTTTACAGTGCATGTAAGGATAAAGTATACATGGGGTACAGTCAGTGACAGTAATGGAGTTTCAGTTCAGTTAACAGTATAGCACATGCCCAGGTAACAAAATAAATTCTTAAATTTGCCCCAGGCTCATGCAAATCTTTCATTGTATTGACATTATTATTTAAAATACAATTCTTGGCATAAAAGGAATGGGAAGTACCAGTATGAAGCGCAGGTAGACATGATCTGTGTCTTAGTCTGTAATCATTATTCACATAAATGTAGTTTATGCATTCAGCATAATAAAACTGAACCTTTGCAATTAGATAATTATTTTAGCAACAAATTAATTTGAATCAAGTGGATGGTTTTCAGCTTGAAGTACTTCCAGTATAGGAATACAATATGAAACCATTACAGTGCATGATAGACAAGGGGGTAAATGTGGCATAGCATTTACAATTTTAAGATCTGCAATCTTGTCTTAGTATAACTGTGGAACTCTGACACAGGTGCGCTGACACTGTCCATTTCATGTGTGTATAGATTGTCGGCTGTTTTGGGGCTTTTTGACTCTTTCTGATGGCAAGAAAAACATTCATATCCTTTTCCCCTTCCCCCTTCCTCTGCAACCTGTCAGTATCCAGTCCAGGATACGTTTCCTGTCTGTCTTCATGCTCTGTTTGAAAATCAGTAGTTTAGTGCTCTTTGTCTCGCTTTCCCGTCCTTGCCAGTGCAGAGTGTCTCCTGCTTCCCCAGCAGAGCCTTTTGCCTGCTCCCAGCCCAGGCAAGTACAAAAGTTGCTGCTCACAGCAGAGGCTTCTTTGTATTTGGAGTTCCTCCCCCACTTCACCCATCGCTTCATCCCTGTTCCATATCTCCCAATTGGAGGACCACTGTGCTGTCTAAAATCCTCTTATCAGGGCTTCCTCCTCGTTCCCACTCCTTCAATATGACCTTGAGTACATCAGGCAGGCATCACAACGGGAAGGGTCAGGATGTAATCGGTGAAGTAAGTTCACGGTATCTTTCCCTCAGACTCTGTGTATCAGCTGTGAGGGCTTTCTGGTGGGGTGGGGAGATGGAGTTTTCTTTCGCATGTAAGATGAGTGAGGGCAAGGATCTTTC
This sequence comes from Tetrax tetrax, assembly GCA_009806455.1. Lineage (NCBI taxonomy): Eukaryota > Metazoa > Chordata > Aves > Otidiformes > Otididae > Tetrax > Tetrax tetrax. The sequence goes on from WHYT01016715.1 coordinate 159,448, forward strand.
TAGTTTCCTTTCTTCTTTTTTTGGTTTGTTCCCCAAAGTAAGTTGGAGATGAAGCTGAACTGGTTTTTAATCAGATTGTGGTATGCACAAGTCTAGTGCAGTGGGTTTTTTTTGAGCTGGAGTTTGGAAAGGGCTGGGTAGCACAATGCTGTTGGAGCATATTGCTTCCAGCTGCTCTCTAAAATAAAATTTAAAAAGCACTAGTGATCTTGCACTAGTTCCTTGGGACTATTGGTGCTTAAGATTACAACAGCTGATAGAGAGGAGCACCTTTCACACTTACCGGTGAAAGATTAAATTTCAGGGACTCTTTTAGGCTAGGTTTAACGTGAACTACATCTCTGACATAGGACCCTTGCCCTTTTGCGGAGTATGTGTGTGTGAATACAGCCGTGTCTTGTGTTCTGGCTTTTTTCTATCAAGCTACTCATGGTACTAACTGAGGTCATGCTTGGGCACTGAGCAGAAGTATTGTTTGAAGCTGTCAAATGCAGTTGCTGAACCCCTTGCTGTGTGGCACAGAAATCACTGAGGCCACACAGCAAACTGAATGAGGAAACTGAGCTGATGGGAATTGTCCTACCACCTCCCTCTACCCCTTGCCTTCTCCTGCCACTAACTCCTGTCCCAGACTTCTTTTGATTTTGTTTATGCTGTGTCATTGTTTTCCAAGGTGATCACCTCATTTATTCAGGTCTGTTTTGGGAAGAGGGATATACAGGGTTCAGTAGCAGACCCTGCTTAAAAGTCTTCGTCAGATGCACCTTGAGTCCAGTTCTGGAGACTGTCAGCACTTTTTTTTTGTTGTTGGCTGGTTTTTGTTCACACCACTCTTGCAAGTTACAGGGGATGTTTTTAATTGTTGTATGTTAATTTAAAAAGTAAAATCCTTTTTTTCCTCTCCTTCTGATATTCTCTTGCAGGTTCTTGGCAGGAAGGGTTTGGAGTAATGAGCAGGTCGCATCCATCAAGGGGGGATGTCTGCGCTGCCTTCCTGGAACTGGAGGACTGAAAAGGAGAAAGGACCAGAATTATTTGATACAGGCTGCTTTTGACTACTGACACAATCTGCTGTACCCTGGTAGTGGCGGAAGAACAGGACAGTCTCTTCTGCTTGGTTCTGTGGTATTGCCGCAGTGGGGTCACCATGAATGTGACAAGTTTATTCTCCTTCACCAGCCCAGCAGTGAAAAGGCTGCTGGGATGGAAGCAGGGGGATGAAGAAGAAAAATGGGCAGAGAAAGCTGTTGATGCGTTAGTGAAAAAACTGAAGAAGAAAAAAGGTGCTATGGAGGAGCTGGAAAAAGCGTTAAGCTGTCCTGGTCAGCCCAGCAACTGTGTGACAATTCCTCGTTCCTTGGATGGCAGGCTTCAGGTTTCACACCGGAAAGGGCTACCACATGTAATTTACTGTAGAGTGTGGCGCTGGCCTGACCTGCAGAGCCATCACGAACTGAAACCACTGGAATGCTGCGAGTTTCCCTTTGGTTCAAAGCAGAAGGAGGTTTGCATCAATCCCTACCACTACAAGCGGGTAGAGAGTCCTGGTAGGTTCTTCCTTGTTTGTACCTTTACACCTTATCTGAACAATGCAAGGTATGGCAATTAATCATGTGAGTCATCAGCTTAAATAAGCAGAAGTGGCTGTTTGCACATGTCAGATTCTTCCTCTGCAATCTATCTGTATGTAAGCATTAGTTAGCAGTTCTCCCTTTCACATGGCCAATGCTTCACTTGTGTAAATGTTTTATCACCTTACAGAGGCATAGTCTTTGTATGTGCCTCAAGCTGCTCAGCCTGGTATCACCTGGTTTTGTTGGTGACCGCTATCCATCAATTATTCTGTTTTTTACTGAATTGTGCAGGTGAGTGAATCTGTATGAAACATTGCAAGCTAATGTACAGGATTATTGCAGTCTTCATGAAAACTATTCTGACATACTGTGGTCGTGGTATTCTTATTATTTCCAAATTATTATTTCACTTCTATCACTTTTGTTTCTTCACCCCACAGAACATAATCCCCTCAACTTAAAGCAATTGACAGCAATATTTGGTTGTATGTGAAGTTTCTGTCAGCTGTTCTGTAAGCACAGTTTTCTTACCTGTTACCCACTTAACCTACTTCTTTTTTTAAGGTGCAACCCATTCTCTCTGTCTCTTCTTCAAAGGCCAAACCTCTTTTTGATAAATCTCTGCTTAATTTTACTTGTGCAAGCTTATTGCCGGAAATACTTCCTGGGACTGAGATGAAATATGCTTGGATGTATCTACGCTACTTTCTAGCTACTTGTGAGATTGTACAGGGACAACTGGACAAATTCACTGCAGGTGTGAGTGGACTTCCCTGATTGAATTTGGGATGTCCATCTGTGTTGGGCATGTCATAAACTGTGAATTCATCTCAGCAGAGTGGCATGGACAGCTTAAGAACTACAGTGAAAATCAGATTGTTGAAAGATTGTTTTTCTGTGGATGGAAATTGCATTTGTCTTGCATCCGCAACACATAGCACATATCTAAATGTTAAATATTTCCCTTTGGTGTGTTAGTATTAACTTGGAAAACATGTGAATGGCAGAGGTAATACCCATGTATGTATTTATGCAGCAGAAGCTTGAACAAAGGAACTCTACACTGGAAAAACAGTTCTTAAAAAAAGAAAAAAAAATTAAAATAAAAAATGTTAACATTAAGATTCCTGAGAGAGATCTATTTCCATCAGATTGAGCAACAGTTGGGTTCCTACTGTTACCGTAATGTCAAATGACATATTCTAACTCATTTTGCTTTAATCTTGGAAACAGTTACTGAGTTTGAGAACATTATCATTTGGACCATTTATGTCATATTTTAAAATAGATATTTGTAAATGTACTGTCAGTACAATGAGATATGCAGATAAAAATAGAATAAAACTTTCCAAAGACGTCTAACTAAAACGTACATTTCAGCTGAGTGCTGCTAAGTAGTTTAAGTGGTTGGAAAGCTGGGGTTTGGGTGTTGAGTTATCTTATGAATTTTGTATTTGGGAAATGGAATAAAAATTTCTTAACTGTAAGTCTGAATTCTGGGTTACTCTTTAATTGTTTTTGGATGAGACAAAAATCTCTACATTCATGTAGCTACAGAATATTTCCTGGGGAAAAAAAAAAACAAAACAGTAATGCTTCCCTTTTTGTCCAGAGAGTACCCTTCTTCAGGAAAAACTAGGTATTCTTGGTCAATTGCTTAATAGGCAGCTGGGCAGTTTTCTTGTGGACATTAGGGCTGTGGTCAGTTTGACGTGGCTGACAGAAGCATTCAGTCTTTCACAAGAGGTAGCTGCTGACCAGGAGCTAGGCGTTCACTTCTGCTGAGGTGCTCTGTTAAATCAGAGTCTGGAGGTACAAAGTTATACGGGTGCTGAAGTTACGTTTTGAAATTCTAGCAGCTTGCCAAGTGCGGGAGTGGGGTTGAAGCCCAGTGTGCTTTTACTGAGGTCTCTGCCTGGGTATGTGAAGGAGGAGGGGTTTATATTTAGTCAGCTGCATATCTGCTGTTGTTTCAAGTGATATTGCATGGAGATGCATGGGAAAACGTGGCTTTTGGAAACAGGTGGTGGCTGAACTCCCGATTGTATTGGAGAGCTGTGCTTCATAATTATGACTTCTTTTTTTCCTGTCCCTTCCCTGTTCTTGCTGTCCTCCAAGCATTGTCTTTATCTTCATTTCCTGACAGTCACTCCTGAATTCTGCTAACTGGTTTTTCCCATTTTTGCCAGGACGTTAAAACACCATTATTGCTGCATAAGTGCTTACGCTGTGAGACTAATGGGTAGTGGGAATTCGTGCATGAGTCACTGTTTCCAACAATATGTGAAGGAGATATCAAGGTTTGTGTTTCCAAGGCTATCATCACAGCCAGGAGGGTTAGAAATATACTTGACAAAACAAAATTGGAACTGCAGATTGTGTATGACGCGCATTTTATGTGCAAGGTACATCGTGAAATTCTGGCTCTCCTTAACAGTGCGCTCTGTAACCGCTTTGTGCAGATCCAGCTACCAGAGAGCTGAAGCATATGGTACATGAATGGGATGGCATCGCATCTATATGTTCACTCTTCTGCTGGTTGTTGTGTGACTTGTTTCAGTGTTGTGTAAATTTTGAGGAAAGGATTAGCGGTAAATCCTCAAATATGTAAAATCAGGTAATGCTCCGTGTTGGGAAATCAGTGCTATGAATGAGTCTCAATGGATGCATGGATTTTCTACCTTGGTACCTTATTCCATCCTTGCTGTTTAGCTTGAGGTTATAAGCTTGGAAAACATGAGAGTTGACACGCTGTGGTGTGTCTGCCAGCTACAGAGCTACACCTGAATCCAAACGAGATTTTTCTGTTAGCCAGGCCAGATAGCAACCGGTTGTAAACAGTCGAGAGGAGGTGGAAAACTATCAGCATCTCAAACAGGGATCCTCCCAGGTGTCCCTGAGCACAGACTGTGCTGCTGCCTGTACGTGGCATCTGGCAGGCATGTGGGTGTGATGTGGTGGTACCATGTCCGTGACTAACCTGACCTAGAGGCTCTGTGCAGGCGTGGGTACCCATCTGATCCTGCGGCGAGCTGGTCAAGAAAACGGAACAGACAGAAAACTACTTTTTGGCACGGTTAGCTTGGCAAGCTTGGTGCCCTCGGTTCAGTCGCTGCGGAGTCAGGTGGGGGTAAGGCAGCGTGGAGGCGAGGAAGAGTGGCCTTCCTGCGACTGTGTGACAGCCTGGTATCAGCAACCTGGCCCCCAGGCAGCGGAGGCTGTGATCTGTGGCAGAGTGCATAAACAGCTCCCGCTTGCTGTGGTGTGCCAGCACAGCTGTTTGAGTGGCCTTGTGCAGAACCAGATCACAGTCACTTTTTCCCTCTCCTGCTGTGTTATCTTCCAGGCTGATCAGAGCAGCGCCAGGGCTCACGGCGTGGCTGCGGGAACATCTGTACCAACACAGCCCTGTGAACAACATGTGGGAAGGAGTGGAGGTGGTGGGAAATGAAAGGAGAAAGTAGAGGCTGTTTTGTTGCTGAGTATGGGAGTACAACCTTGTACTCAACTGCCAGGAAGAATTATCTCCTTTAGATGAGTTACAGTAGCTCACTGCTGCTATTTCTTACATCTGTTGTGTGCAGAATTATTTCTGGTGTAGGGTAGTTAATGGCTGTCAAATTTCTCCCTCAGCAAGGCAAAGCAAAGCTTTTAATTAAGGAGAGCAAGGTCTGAATTTGATGCCTTTTCAAAAACTGGCATGCTCAGCTGAACTGGTGTGCTTACTTGGCTGAATCTGCTTTTTTTTCTCCTCAGTTTTATTTTTCTGGTTTAGAGATATCTGGAAATCAGGCTCATACCTGATTTGGGGCTATCCTTAAGTATGATCAAGACTTGAGAAATAATTAGAGCATATGTAGAGGCTGTGAGGAAAAAGCAAACATGATGTTCCTTATCCAGTTACATTTGGAAGGGTCTCCTGAGACACTTCCTTCCCTCCTTTTATTGCTTTGGTTTCTGTGGAGATACAGCCTTTGTTGCTCACCTCAGTTATGTAAATGGGATCAGGTGAAAGATGTCATCCAGAATTTGGAGGGGGGGGGGCATATCTGTTTTTAAGCCTAGATCCTATTTGCTCTAACAGCAAAACAAAAGGAATGGGATAGGGAGCAGGGAGGCTGAAGAGGTGCTTAAATTGACATTGCTATTATATTTAAAAAAAAAAAAAAAGTAAATCACACCTCTAATATGGCTTTAGGGGAGGAGGTTCAGTTCTTTTGCCTTAGCTAAAGGGAAGGAAGGAAGATGAAGAAACTGAATGTTTCATTTTCTTAAAGTACTAGTGAACACTAGTTCTTGGTTCCATCTGATGCAGAATTGTGTTGGTTTGCCTCTACTAACTGTCCTTGCTCATCAGCCTGCTAGGTTAAAGAGGATTTGAACTTTTAATATGTTACAAAGGAGGCAAAAGAAGAATTAACTTCACTTTAGTGCTTCATGTGTGGAAGTGGTTGAAGGTACAGAGTGTTTATGTAAATGGCTACCCCTTGCCCTGCAAGTGAATGCGGTCTCCTAAGTGTCCAGAATCTGCTGATACCTCCTCAGGGGTCAGGCTTGGGAGAAACCTACTCTTTCTTGGTCTCTATGAGCTTAAACCTGCCTTGGGAAAAGCAGTTGTTAACTTTTTGATACTAATTTCTAGAGGTGCTTACTGATGCTTTGCTGTGCTCGAAGCATGCAATGCCAGAGGGTTCTACAACCAGTCAGTCCAGAAGCAGCTGATCTGTCCTGTGAAAAATTGTAGTTACATGTGTCAGCCCATTGGCACAGCCCCTTGGAGTCAGAAAATAACTACACTGGTTCAGGTTTTTTGCAATTACCAATAAAGAGTAGATTATAAAGGCTGGAGGATTTTGTTCTGTTAAGCTTAGCTTTGGAGAGCTGGCTGCAGTCTGCTCTACCAAGGGGCCAGTGTTCAACCCAAATCAGGGGATGGATGAGCAGTGGTTGCTTTTCTTGTGACACAGACAAATACACTGTCAGAACTGTTGAATTTTCAATTTTGCCTAAAGATCATGGTGTTCCTTTCCATTATAACCGTGAGTTCAAAGTGGATGTCTGCTTCAGCAAGCTTGTTTTTGGCAAAAAACATTTTACCTAAATGTACAGCTGCTCTTTGCCGCAAGAACAGGCCAGGTCCCCAGGCTCTGAGGAGAGTGGTAGGTGTGTCGTGCTGTTTTTGCTCCCGGCGTGGACTCCTTGCCTGTGACTTTAACTTGATTGTTTTCTTATTTGTCTTTGATCTCCTCTGCTGTTTGCTCTAAGTGAGTCTCCATAAGGCTGCACACCTACTGCAAGGGTGCAGAAAGAAACTTGAACTGGTGGAAGTCCCAGATAAGGCAGGTTTAGACTCACGCAGTCCTGGAAGTAGATGTTCCTTGAATGCTCCCCTGTACAGTGCTGCAGCTCTGCTCCTCAGTGGAAGAAAAATGAGACATGTTTAAAGGAGCTTTTTAATGCCATTTGAACTAACACAGATATTTGTTGTGTGTATTGGTCTAGTCATGCTTGTGACCTCTCTCTAGGTACTTTACAGAAAAATGAAATGAGTCAGTCATCCCTGTCTTGTCCCCCTGCACTCAGCTGGCCTAGGATCACTACATATAAAATTAATATTCCCAAACTGTTTCTAGACAGGGTAAATTAAGAAGATCTTTTAAAACCTGCTCACGGCATATTCTCCTTGTGCATCAATCCTGATGCAGCCTGTTGCAGCCAGTCACCTGTTGGATGGCTAATGCCGCTTTCAGCAAGCGGCAGGGTTCAAACGCAGCTCCTGGGACATATTGGCAGGTGCTGCGAGTCTCTCCAGATCAAATTTAGAGCTGGGAGAGAAAAGCTGGGAGTAAGCAGTGACTCCCTTTGGGACCATGAGCTTGCCCGGCTGGGTGTTTTGGGGTCCCAAGGCTTGCTTGATGCCTCCCCACTGCCCAGCATCTGGGAGAATGGGGGGATGTAAGGGAGGGGAAAACCAGTGTGTCCCTTTGGAGTTAATATGTAGGACCAAGTTATAAAAATCCTTGTTCCTGCGTGATTTTCATAGCAGGATTGCTGTACCCCTGCAGATTGGGGCTGAGGGAGCAGAGTGTGTCGTTGCTGAGTTTTGCCCTATTGCTGTGTAACACTGCTGTTGGGTGTAACTTTAAAAATAGCTACAACAGGTGGGCACAATTATAGGATGGCTCCCCAAAATAGCAAGCAACTGTCAGTTTGCTTGGCAAGTAGGATAAAACTTTCTTCATTTCAGTTTTGCAGAATTCAGTTCTAAAATTCCCCGCCAGAAGCCACCTGGGGTAGAGGAATTGAAATAGGGAGGCAGAAAGGAGGGAATGGTCTAAAGCAGAGTTTTCCTTGTCTAACCTCACCACGTGTCAGAAAAATGAGCTGCAATACAGGGATTAAAGTTGTCAAGAAGGATCTGTTTGTCGCCCCCCCAAATAACCAGATTCAGATGTTTCTTCTGACTTAAAAAAAACAGACTTCCAAGTTTTAACCTTACTCAGTAGGATGGAGACTGTGGCTTTCGTACAGGTAATTTGAACTCTGGTCTGTGTAACTGTCTGAGTTAATATACACTATCACACTGTAACTTCCTCCCGGATCAGGACTGCTTCTCCCTCAAATCCGCTTACAAGAACTCCTTCGCTAATGTGCATACAATTAGTACTAAATTCTGAAATTGGCCTTTACAAATGTCAGTTTAATAAAAATGTTAGCTTATCAGAGCATCCGCAAATAAAATCTAATGTTCACTGAATATTGTAATGCAGGAAATGTACTAATATTACTTGCCAAATGCATTTAGACCAGATGTCTGATGTAAAAGTAAAGTCAGTAAAGCAACAACTGTTTTGTGTGTCCGTCCCCCCCC
>WHYT01016715.1:170626-185981 GCA_009806455.1 Tetrax tetrax
GTTTTTTTTTTTTTTTCCAATTAGTTTGTCATTCAACCTTTTGGTGAAGCAGCTGTCTCTGAAACACCTTTCTTAATCTGAGTGATTGTTATATCTTTATAGGTTTGTCAGGTATGCATGCTCCTGTTCCTCTTCTGTGTTCCTACCATGTGTTGGAGACAGGGCAGGAGTCTTGAGGAGAGAGGGTAGTAACCTGGCTTGCTTTTGCTGTCTTTTTTGGCACCCTCCCTTGAAGGCCTGGCTGTCCAGGGGAGTTTCTTCCGGTCCTGCACAGCCATGGAGCTGGGAAATGGAGGTGAAGGGGGAACAGATGTGGAGAGGAATAGCTTTTTAAATTTCATTTCCACTACTTTGTGTGTGATCTCCCTCTCCTTGCTCTTGCCTCTCCTCTTCCCTCTCCATCACCCAAAAATCTCAATCTGTAACAAACTAGTTTTTAATCCGTTGAGTAGCTTGGACTTTGCTGTGAGGTGTTCAAAGACAAGCTAAGGCACTGGAAAAAGAGCTGATTCTTTTATCTTGGTGTATCTGGTATCATGTTTATATTCTCAGTCAAAAAGAGACCTTTGTTTCCTGCTGGTGAGGAGGCTTTGTGAGTATAGTGAGACAAGTAGTTTCTGATATGTGTTTCTCTGACCCCATAGTAGCATATAGTTGGAGCTCAATTGTTGCACAGTTGGTTTTTTTGAACTGCGTAATTTTGTTTGGATTGCACATTTTGTAAACTGATGTGAAGAGTTAATAACTGTTTTAATACTAACTTCTAAGAACATAGTCCAGGTTAAAAATAAAACTACAACTGTTGGGACTAGGCTGAGTTCAAGGCATATTATTATTGTCTTCAGAAAAAAAAAAAAAAATCTGTCCTTATTAGCAAGGTTTTGGGTTACAGGTGTTATATGATTAGCAGGATCACAAGTGCAGCAAAACGAACTGCATGTCAGCATTGTAACACCCTACTTCCCAGCATTTCTTTGTGCGAATGAAGTGAAAACGCAGAGTTGTGGTTTGTTCTTGGCTCTTCTTCCCTGGCCCTCTGTGAAAACAAGCTCCCATCAGGCAAACCAGGCAGCTAGCGTGATCACGATGAATTCAAGCTATGCACTAACCGGATATAAGGAAAAGAGTTCTTGCTTAGACATGCGCTCCTAGATTTGCCTACCGTGTTTTTAAGACAGATGTGAATTTGCCCTGGGGAGGAAGAATATGTTTTTTTTCCCCTGTATAGCCTAGTCCTTCAGAACTGAGTCTAACGCTGTAGCTTTTCCCTCTTTCTCTCTTTCCAGTGCTTCCTCCAGTGCTGGTTCCAAGGCACAGCGAGTACAACCCTCAGCACAGCCTCCTGGCCCAGTTCCGCAACCTGGGACAAAATGAGCCCCACATGCCGCACAACGCTACTTTCCCGGACTCTTTTCAGCAACCCAACAGTCACCCGTTCCCCCACTCGCCCAACAGCAGCTATCCAAACTCGCCTGGAAGCAGCAGTAGCACCTACCCGCATTCTCCAGCCAGCTCAGACCCGGGAAGCCCTTTCCAGATGCCAGGTACGGTCAACTTCTGTTCCCTTTCAGAGGGAGAAGGTGGATGGATGCCACCGGGATAATGAGGTTTTTTTACTTAGTAATACCAAATTATCAGCCAACACTTGTGTTCAATAGCGAGCTGAGAGATGAGGTAATAAAGACTATTTAATCCTTTTGTCTAGTAATAATATTGAGGGTTTTCACACTGTGCATCTTTCAAACACAGTTAAGACATCACAGTAAAACTCTTTTGGAGCCGGGGGAGGGATTAAAAAAGTTTTGGGCACCAGTTCAACAGTTTAGCCCACAAAGCATCATGCTTAATGCACAAGAAGTGTAATGCTGCAGATCATCCTTGCTTAGGACAGAGATCATCATAAATTCAGCACAAGGCTTTAGTTCTGCAGAAGGAGGATGTTTCTCAAGGGGATCATGGTACTACTACTTGATGATAAAATTTCTTCACATAATGATGTAATTTCAAGAAGCGTTTTCAGCTGAAAAACAGTTCCTTAAGGCCCTGAAAAGAAATCTTCAGGCTGTTTTACTTCTTAAGGTCAAAGAAGTAACCTTTCTTTCTTGACTGATGTCCATAGAAAATGCTGTGAAGCTGCCTCTCCTTTGGTCTTTACATGCAGATGGATAAAAATACTGCAGAAGCAGTCTGTGACAGATTTCTTGATCTAAATGCTGGGAGAAAGACTCTGTATAAATGCTTACTGATGTTCTGTTTGCATGTTTTCTTTACGGGCTGAGGGAGGGTGTGTGTAAACAAAGCGGCAGACTTGTGAAAATCTGTTTTCTATTACATTAAATTAACGTCCATAGATTTCTGCTGCTGATAGTTGTTTCTCTTTAAAATTTTTTTCTTGCGCATGAAGACTACTGAATTTGCAGAGGCAGGACGGAAGGAAAGAGTTTGTATTGGCTGTTCTAAAAAATATGAAAAGTTACTGCAAAACCAGCTGTCTTTCCTTCCTTCGGAAAAAAAAAAAAGATGACTGGTGTGGTTGGGGCTCTTCCAGCAGAGATAAAGGCTTCTCTAAGAAGGTCTTCCTGAACGCTGGCTTATGGAAGTTCACTTGATCTTTGAGGGGTCTGTTCTGTCTGCATGCCTGGAAGGACAAGTCAGCAGCTGCAGTGAAGAAATTGAATTAGAGGAGAGGTCACGATACTGATGTCCTTGAAGTTTAGCTCTGGACAGTTAGTTATTCGTCTTGCACTAATGGGGAAAGAGGCTGGCTTTTAGAAAATACCAAAAAAAAGGAGCAAAGTAGTTATCCAGAGACCTTGAAAACTTTCTGGATACTGGCTGATTTGTTGCTTGTGACTTTAGAATTGTGTTCCCCTACTTGTGCTTCGCTAACATCATGTTTGCACGCACACGAACGTTTAAGGCTTAGGAAAACTCGAGACTTAAACTCCAGCGCAGACTGTTAAGCTTTTAATGCAGTTCTACTGTCATCTCTGTCTTTCTCTGCTGCTCTCTCTCGTCCAACTGAGGGTATCCAGGTAAGGGAGTTAGTAATGGACCTGCCAGCATTAGATCTAAATCTCTAAACAGAATATCTCCTAAACAATAAGCAGTTAATAGATTTCATTAACACGTGTTTCCTTAAAAAAAAACCAAACACCACCACCAAAACAAACAAAAACTCCACTGCACAAAACCCCCAAACTTAGATAGCAGTGGTATGATTCTCCTGCCTTTTGCTAATGCTAATTTGGTTTTCAGGGTTTTGGAAGCCCCTGTGGTTGTTTGCTGTGGCAGCTTGCAATCCGTGCTCTCAGTAATGGAAGTAAATGTGAGATGAGCAGCAGCCATATTCGTTAGATAAGTGGTAACCTAATCTCGGCTTTTGCAGCAAAAGCTTGCAGGGAGCAGGCAAGAGTTTATCTCTTTTTGCATGTACTTCTGTGCAGTTGATGTGGAGGAGAGTGTCCTCTGGTGTATTGGGAAACGGTGACGTTGACAACTTCCCGCAGCTTCTAAGAAATCATTTGGGAAGCTGTCCCAGAAGTGAAATAGGCAGTTGAAGGGCAACACTAGTATCTGGCTGGGGTGCTTCAAACAGATGCTTCACACAGGGTGAAAGCAGTGTGTCAGTGCGTACGGCCATTGTGCAGGGGCTACATGTATGCTGGGGATTCAGCCCTGAGCGGGGCAGTACAGCCAGGAAGAGACACTGACAGATAAATTCCAGACCCAGATGACTGCTTCTGTAGAATTTGGGTTCCTGAACGCTTTCTGCTGTTCCCAGACTAGGGAAATAGAGCTAATACTTCACGATGACAGTAATAAGGTCCTGGATATATCTGGGATGTTTGTGTGCTTTGCTGATAGAATCACATTGGAAACAGGGAAGTTCGACTTGAAAGTTTTCTGCTCTGACTTCTGTTCACGTTTACCATGTTCGATATCTACTTCTGACCTGGTCCTGAGACCTCTTTCTGCCTTAGTATCTATATGGTACTTTCCAACCCACGTTTTTTGCAGGTTGAAACATCACTGAGCTTTCTTTTGTGGGTTGATGGGGGGGAAGTGACTTGTTTGCATTGCAGTTGCACAGTACTTCTTTGCTTTCCTGATTCAAGGTCCATGATTGCTTTCTCAGATTTCTGGTGGGTGGAAGTTTATAGCTGAGTCAGGCTGGAAGCATTTCCAGGCCAAAACTGTTTACATGGGTATGTATATATACTTTAAAGAGAGGAATGGACTTGTGTATCTCTACCTTTTCTATATTTAGCTGATACTCCCCCTCCTGCTTACCTGCCTCCGGAAGACCAGATGACACACGATACCTCCCAGCCAATGGATACCAACATGATGGCACCTGCAATTCCCCCGGACATACACAGAGGAGGTAAAAAACATTTCCTTCTTGTTTTCTGCTTTGCTGCTTAAGAGTGAAGAACTTTTAGAACTTACTTTTAATAATTGAGTTTTAATTTTGGATAGATATTGTTTATGGAAACTTTTAGCTGTAGAAAAGAAAAAAAAAAAGCCAGCCATATTTTTTTTTTTCCTGTTGTTGTAAGGGACAAAATAGCAAATCTGGAGATAAAAACTTATAAATGTGAATATCTGTTAGGACAAGAAGCTATCACATGACTCTTAAAAAATGTAAAACGTATGGAGTTTTATGACTTTCTTACTCCCAACCAGCTCAACAACTGACATCATTTTATGTTTTGTACCTGGAACTTCCACAATTCACCAAACAGAAAGAATTCCTGTGATGCTGCACACTTCTGTGTGCGATGCTGGAATTACACATGTGCAAGGAAAGGAATCTCTTTCTCTCTGATGATTACATTGATTTATTGGAACAATACAGTTAATGCTATATAAAGCCTTCTGAATTGTGGATCACAGTAGATAGGTCAAGTATAACTCTCTAAGCAAAGACTTGATCAGAGGATGGATGCTAATACTGTCAGTTACGTAAACGCCCAGGAACATTTTACATGGTGCACTAGAATATCTGTATTTTTTTCCTCTGGGACAGTGCATCTCATAAAGTTTTATTTTCTTACTATGGTTTTTGTCCTGAATTCTAAACTTCAGTCCTTAAAGAGTGTGCTCTGTTTTTAATAATCTACCCTTCTCCTGGCAATAAGGATGTTTATGGTTTTTTTTGGTTTGGGTTTTGGTTTTTTTTTCTTTCTGTTTTTTGTTGTTCTCTCTCCCCATTTTTGTTGCATCTTTGAGTCATGCAGTGATAGCACTTGGTTCAGAATTTGGAGCTGTCTCCTGAGGTGTGGCATTGCTACAGACTTTAAAATCTGTATTAAAAAAAAAAAAAGCTATTACTTTATGTACTATGACACAGACATCTTCTTACACATTGCTTTTTAAAGCCTTTGCAGCCAGCTGTGACTGCTGAGTAAAGGATTTAGTACATTCATCACATTGTGAGAAATAGCCCCTTTGGAGAGCACATAAGCTTACAGAGTTGTGGCCCATGCCAAGAGAGAGCAGCGAGCTGGATGCTGTGCCAGAACGATTATCAAGATCACAAGCATATGAACGATTTAACTGTTGTTTGGCGCTTTTTTTTTTTTTTTTTTTTTTTTTTTTTTTTTTTTTTTTTTTTTTTTTTTTTTTTTTTTTTTTTTTTTTTTGTGCTTGTTTTGTTGCTAGGCTTAATGTCTCATTTCAGGAAGTGTATTTGCCCTCTTAGAACAATTTGGATAGCTTTTGTGCTAACCTATTTACTCTCTGTGTGGAATGAGTTTTGCATGTGATAAACGCTATCTGTAGCATTTCCGCTTTTGCCTGATGCAGTACGCTCTGTGTGTATGTGTAGTCCTTGCTGCCCCAAAGTACATTTATCAATGTTTATGCCTAACTGCAGACCTTTGCACGTTTGTCCCTCTCACAAAATAACACAAGTACTGCAAAATTCCTCTGTTATATATGAGAGTTGATAAAGAGAAAAAGTTTACATTTTTCTTCTTGCTTTTTAACATTGAATCATTTAAAAATAAAAATTGTGTCTATTAATATTTTTCTCTCCTACTAGTTTAGTACAATGGATCTTCATCTCTGTCCCTTAATTTAAAAAAAAAAAAGCAAACCAAACAAAAACAAAAAACCCCAAACCAACTTTTGTGTGCCTTCACATGTTTGTTATTCATATATGTATGCTGTAGTTAAGTGCTTTACTCTTACACCCTGCAGCAGATTTTTTTTTTTAAAGAAGAGTTTTTACTGTGAACTTACTGCACTATTTTTATTGCAAACTTTTTAGAACTGTGTTCTTCATGGTGATTTGTTAGTCTTAAGAGATTTCATTTAACAAGCTGCATCCTGTCAATGAAGTTGGGTAATTTCCATTGTTGGCCCATGCTGGGAATAGAGAGACTAAACGCACCTGCTCTGCATGACTTAAAGCAAATGTAAGGAAGTTAGTATGAGATCTGTGTGTGAGAGATATGATTCATTCTGTAAGAATGGCCAGCTGGCAAGATTTCTTCCTGACTTTGAGAACTGGGGCAAAGCTGCAGCTTTGATGTTGCTGGCATCTTCATGGGAATTAAAAGTGTAGTAACCTCTTACTAATAACTAATGACGGATTTTTAGTGATTTTTTTGTTTTTTTTTTACAGTGATGTGAAAAGGATAGAAAATACTAGAGTGTCAGGAAAGATCAACTACTGTTTACCAGTATTTTAAGCAAGTTATTGGCCAGCAGTAGACACTATGCTCGAAGTTTTCCACGGTGATGTGGGGTGTGTTACCCTGCTTTTAATTACTTGCCACCTTTTGTATCTGCTATGTGCTGCTGTTTTTAGGGGGACTTTTTGTTTTTTGTTTTGCCCATGTCAGAAAATTCATGGTGGTATGATCTGTGAACAAAGGAAAATACAAAACACTGGTCTTGGTTGATTTCAATAAAGACTTGGGGCTGGGAGAAGGAAACCTCTGGCCAGAGAAACAAGTTTTTCCTAATACCAGTCTGATTTTTCTCTTTAGCACTTTGACCTGTAGTTGGAGCTTTAATCTGCAAAGTTGGTATCTTAGCAGCAAGTCCAACTGTACTAGGCTTAGCAGTGAAATAGTCTCCTTCATTTAAAAGAAACCACATAAAGCAACCATGTCCCGTCACTAGCCTCCTTTTATTTGGAAGCAATTTAATAATTTGTAGCTGTACTTGGCCCTTGAAAGAACGCACACCAGGTGGAGATAGCTGAAGAAGCCTATGCTGTTGTTGGACACTCTCTGAGAAACTCTTTTTGGTAAAGACCTTCAGTATCATCTGGAAAAATTGTTCCCCATGCACGGTCACAAGTGTTACCTCAAGACTGCCGTGTGTTTCTAGAGCTTGATGGGTAGAAGTTGTGAACCAGGAATTTCCTGTTGGCATTCTGCACAATTCCCAGCTTCAGTCAGGAGTTGCTGAGGAGGAGCTGCTTGTTACAGAGTCTGGAAAACCAGATTCTGAGAACTCCTTGCTATTACTCAATAAGTAATTATTTTGGTGATGAACAGTTGCAGATTTTGCATTTGGCAGCACTTGATGAATAAAAGATTCTCTTTAAATAATATCTTCCTCCATTTCATCTGCTCTGCAGCCCAGCATAATTGTTAAGATCCTGTGCATTGTGCCCTTTTTCAGTCTCTGATCCCAAGCAGTACATTCTCGTATTGAAGATGGGCTTCATGCATTTTCTGCAGACGGACATCAGTCCCTCTTAGCTTTTGAAATCTCCTACCCTTCCCCAAGAAGCCCAGGAGAAAGATTTGTACACACCCTGAATGCTGAAAGAGTAATCTTCTGACTGTGTATTTAAGCTGCCTTGCTAGCCTTCTTGGTACCCAAAGTTACAAATGGTCTCTTGTGCAATTCTGTTTCTCCCTGTCACTTTGCAGTAAGCACAGAGGTGACTTGTAATTTGATAGCTGAGTAAAATGAGCTAAAGAGCAAGTTCATTTACTAAATTGAAAAGAAAGCTGAGCTGTATAATTGCAGCGTTTCTCTGCTGTCTGGGCCCACACCATAGTATGTCGTAGAAAATGTGGCAGGGATGTTGGGGCACTGCTTGGTATGTGCCTGGGAGCTTCCTGCACTTTTCTGTCAGCCTTTGTCTCCTGTGAGTCTTGTGCAAGTAAAATTGAGCTGAAATTATTCTGTTGTATGTCTGTGGCTATGAAAAGTTAAAAAATAACTGAAGATAGAAGAGCCTTCGTTTAGGTGCAGATGCTTATCCAGCTCATCTTTCAGTGATCTTCAGCCAAAATCTGCAGGTTTATAAATCTTTACATGTCAAACCTGTATTCCAGTGCCGTTAGACTGTAACATTTCCATTGTTGCTTTACAGATGTTCAGGCAGTTGCTTATGAAGAGCCGAAGCACTGGTGCTCCATTGTCTACTATGAGCTGAATAATCGCGTCGGGGAGGCGTTCCACGCTTCTTCCACCAGCATCCTGGTGGATGGCTTCACTGATCCTTCAAACAACAAGAACAGATTCTGCCTGGGGCTGCTCTCGAATGTTAACCGTAACTCCACCATTGAGAACACTAGGCGGCATATCGGCAAAGGTGAGTTTTGGATCTTTGCATCTGTTTTTTGGGCAGAGTAGGAGGGGTGTGTGGATGTTTCCCCTAGAGTTGAAAACCTGGGCCACTTACCTCAAGAGCAGGCTAGCCTTCCCAAGTATATGGGATAAGTGCTTGTGTTGGTAAATGCGTAATTTTCTGGCCAGGTCTTACAAGCAAAGTATTGTTCTTACCTGGTGTGTAATTACAGGAAGTTTGTACCCTTAATCGATTTTTAATTGTCCAAGGGCTATCATAATATTAATTAGAATGAGAGTTTAAGGCAGGTTGTCTAATGAGATGTCTTGATTTATCTTGATTACTGGTGTATATGGAAACCAAAATTATAGTTCTTGGCGCCAAATTTTTAGCTAGCCTTAGTTCCGACATATATTAGCTATCCTAACATGTATTTAGAGAGACAACCTGTTAAAACAGTTTTTCCAAATTCATTTGGCACAGTCTGGTCATTCTTTCAGTTGGAATTTTGTGCTTCTCTTCTATGGCTGTGACAGTGTCCTGCGAAAGAGAAAAGCTTCTGGTTTTTGTCTGACTTAATGCAGTCCTCTTTTTCTGAGAACTCCTCTACAACGCAAATGACAGGCAAAACTGACATTGCCCCCTGCAATGGGGCATTCCTGCCAGGTAAATTTTTAGGTGTTTACGTTATCAGTAAACTCTAAATTTTCTGAGACAGTTGAGAGCTCAGCATACCCAAGCAGTGGGTTGTATGTTTTAAGTGCTAATTAATGAAATATCTTCCTCCTCCTTAGAAGAGGAAAGAATTGAAACTGAAGGGAATTGTCAAGTCTTCCAGTTTGAGCCCTCAATCCGGAGAGCTTTTCTCTACATGAGGGCTTGTGCAGCTCTCAGCAGTCCACCGCACCTGTGCTGTGCCACTCAAGTCCTAATACTTCTTCCTTCTTTTCTTCCCCATCCCGCTTACCGAGTATCAGGATATTTATTTAACACCTCATTCATTTTCCTGTTAAAAGTAACCCAGCTGCAAGCAGAGTTCTGCTGAAGCACTTAACTGTGTGTGCACCAGAGCAGAGTGGGGAAGAGACAAGGTTGCTGTTGAATATGTAAATATGTACAACTGATGATGATGTAGAACTGTTAGTCTTTGAGGAAAGAGGAGTAAATCCCAAACCTGAAGGTGTAGCCATAAATGTTTTTGCAGATCAGGTGGGAGTATATATGTGCCCACACAGGTACACACATAGTCAGTGGCAAAATATTGTATGATAGAGCACAGTTGAGGCTTTCTGACTTAACTTCAGTTTACCTTTTAAACTCATGTGTGTTCACTTCTGACTTGTGACATTGTGAGAGGTGAAAGGTTTAAGCAGCAAATAATCCATTTTCAAACACAAGAGGCAAATTATCTTGCTTTCTCAAAGCTGTTGGAATGGAGTCCTGCTGACAGCAAATCTCCACAAAGGTTCCCTGCATGTCGCTCTTCTGGGACTTGCTGCAGTGGCAGGTGAGGGAGCAGGCAGTAGAAGTGGAAAGGACTGTGAAATTGGTGTGTACCCTCATTTGACAGATACATCTGAGGAACATAGAATCATAGAATCATTTGACTTGGAAAAGACCTTTAAGATCATTGAGTCCAAATGTTAACCTAACGCTGCCAAGCTCACCCAAGTGCCACGTCTACACATCTTTTAAATACTTCCAGAGATGGTGACTCAACCACTTCCCTGGGCAGCCTGTTCCAATGCTTGATAACCCTTTCAGTGAAGAAATTTTTCCTAATATCCAATCTAAATCTTCCCTGGCACAACTTGAGGCTATATAAGGGCCATCTTCTTTTTCCAGCTTTCTGGAATTAAGGCAAGCTGAAAAAACTCATCCTACCCAAAATAGCGTTCAGGTTCTTTCCAGAGAATCCAGCTTGCGGTTGCTTTAATATCTACAAATTATGCAGTAGGTTTCTGCTTTCTCCTCTTGCAGTCCCAATTTTTGTTTTACATAAATATAATGATGGCAAAAATATTCATGTGGTCTGTCCGTCCAATATGCTGCATTAAAACTACTGTAGTACTTGCCAGTTTATTGTCGTTGAATATACATGTTAAATACAGGAATTAGGTATTTCCCTTATATATACATACATACCCTCCTTTCAAATCACCTGCTGATGAAACAGAAAAGAAAAAATCAAGTTTGAAGACAGTCGCTTGGTGATCTGATATGCAATTAGTGTTTATCTCTTTAAGCAGAAACATATGTCTGTGGAGACAGAGCATGAAAAACAGATACACAGTGTGAATTCTTCTAACCCCATATGTCAACCTTCTCCTCCTAGGTGTTCATCTCTATTATGTTGGTGGGGAAGTGTATGCTGAATGTCTTAGCGACAGCAGTATTTTTGTGCAAAGTCGGAACTGCAACTATCATCATGGGTTTCATCCCACCACAGTCTGCAAAATCCCCAGTGGCTGCAGTTTGAAGATTTTCAATAATCAAGAGTTTGCTCAGCTTTTGGCTCAGTCAGTGAACCATGGCTTTGAGACAGTGTACGAGCTTACGAAGATGTGCACTCTCCGTATGAGTTTTGTAAAGGTATGTGGAAATTTGCTTGATTTTATTTATTCTGCCTACAAAATAATTTTTTCATAATGTTGTTTTTGAAAGGTCCAGTGCCTTCTTCCATCAACCTGTTAATAACTGTTGAATTTAAAGTGTGGAATAATGTTCATTAAGTGTAAGGCAGATCTTAATAAAGAGAAGTTGTCTTTGTGGACAAAAGTCCATCTGATGCCCATACTTTGAAAGCTTGAGGTGACTTTCCGAAGGTCTTTCTTCACATAAGTCTGTAGTCACTTGTGAAGCATTTCTGTTATGTCTGTTAACTATTCTAATTTCATTGAATTGCCTCTTGTAATTCTTTTGTGTTTCAGTTGAATTTTTGTTTAATGTGTGCCTAGACAGTGTGTGTGTGTATATAGAATTATTTGCATAATTACTCTGGAATTATGTGGCTTGTCTTTTTAAATTCTGTGGCATATGGCAAGGTACAGTACAAGTAAGTTTTGAAAAGAATTGAGTCATTAATTACTTGGCCTAAAAGTGGAAAAGCCCCCAACTTATTATGTAAGATCAGCTTTTGCCCGTTGTTACGATCCATGCCATCTTCTGCTCTGTAAAAGGCCCAGCTGAACTTCATGTTTCTGTTCCTGGGTGGTATTTTTGGAGAGTTGAGCTGGGACTGCAATGTAAGTCATTACAGCAGTTGTGGGAGTGTAGATAGCATAATCCTCTAAATCTGTCTTGGCCGGCAGCTCCCAAACTAGGAGCTGCAGTAATTATTTAGAATAATACACATACCTTTCTATTCTAGGGGGGCATGCAAGGTCAAGATGTGTGATGTGGCTGTGAGTGTCAACTTGTGTACTGATATAACACGTGTACTATGATTCTATGGAAAGGGCTGGTCACATACATGAAAGTAGTCAAATGACAATTGTAATATGCTGAAATGCTCTTCTTGATAGGCAGATAGAAACTTTCAGGTGTGTTAGGACAGGGGTTCCTAAAATGGAATAGGTTGCTTATAGCTGTGCATCATATAGAGTTGTACAGCAGTGTTGCCTGAACCTTGCGCAGGACCTCCTGCATATTGGATGTGGCACGGCACAGTGTTCAGAGCTGCTCCCACTTGTGTTGGGAGCTGGATAGTCCCTTCATTGAGGGTTAGTGTAGAGCAGAGCAAACTGTACCTGCAGCTGTCTTCAGTCTTGTCTCCAGACCTGCCCCCGCAATGGTTCACTTACAAAATTACTTTGAATGCTGTTTAAATATCTGCTTCTGTGTTTGGTAATTACTGTAACTGAATTGGGTATGAGCTGAAACAAAACCTATCTTGTTTTAACTTGAGAAATAGCCTGCTAGGGAATGACCATGCCCTCTTCCTCCAGAGAGGAATGTTTCTGACTTACTGCTCAGTTTATGGTGTCCATCCTGCGAATGATGCTTTGGTTCTTGTTAGACGAGTGCCTCATCCCCACTTCCATAATGTCAGTCTGTGACCTCATTTTTTAATTTGTTGATCTGTTTAGCAGCATTTCCCCCTAGTTTCTTCTATTTTTGGTCTTGGCAGAGAAGATTCGATTATCCCCCTCTTCAGAGGCTTTATTGGGATATCGTGCAGCTGGCAGTGAGGTATGGGGAACTTTTGCACTGCCACAGGTTAAGTCTTTAAGAATTTAAAGACTTCCATTCCAAGAGGTCAAGAGATCTCAAAATAACACTTCCTCCAATTTTTTTAACTTCGATTTGGTTGTTGAAATGTGATGCTAGTTGGTGCATCAAGGGTGTTATGCTACCCTGCTGATAATGACTGTTGAAAGATACAGTATTTTGGTAAGAAAGATGATGATTAAAGTATGCATCTCACGTATTTGATATTATAAAATAAGATTTTTTAATTTTTTTTTCCCTACTTAAAATTCTGTTTCCAGGGTTGGGGAGCTGAATATCATCGTCAAGATGTAACGAGCACTCCATGCTGGATAGAGATACATCTTCATGGTCCCCTTCAGTGGCTGGATAAAGTACTTACTCAGATGGGCTCTCCTCATAATCCTATTTCTTCAGTGTCTTAAAAGGTTCCAAGCTCCTGCATTTTGGAAGCAATTGAGCCTTGCATGTACTTGAAGGATGTATGAGTCAGACACACTTTTTTTTTTTTTTTTTCTCCTGAAGTGGCAACAGCTGAATAAGAGCCATGAAAATACTTGACTTCTGTGACCAACTGTTGGATTCAGAAAAAAACCCCACCAACTTGTTTGACATACTGTTGGTATCAAGAATTTTAGTTTACATTGTAATCTGCTATTGCAAAGTTGATTTGCAGGGCTTAGTGCAACGGAGACAACTGAGCCAAATCCACAATCTGTCGGACCGAGTTCCCAAAGGATCTTCCTGTAGCTGGCACTCTGAGATTCTTTCTTCTTATATTCAGCGTTTGCTGTTTTCCCTTGTGTCCTTTGGAGCTGAGAGCTGATGGTGGTGAAGTCTGCTTTTTGCAGGCTCTCTGCAGTACATTTTGAAACCATTTGTCTAAGTTGATGGTTTCTGGTCTCTTTAAAAGAAAAAAAAAAGTAATATGGTTTAATCTCAATAACTGTGTAATAATCTTTAAAATTGTGTCCTGACCATACTGCTGTAAGAATGTTAGGTATGTTTTTTTGCTAAATGTATGTACGGTGTATTTGAAAGTTTAGAAATTAATTAGATTTAGACCATAAAGGAATTAGGAATATTTGAGTGGGGGGAGGTGGGAATGGGAGGGGAAAATGACATCTGAAATGTAGAATATATTGTAAACATAGCTTGTTAGTTTAAACTGAGGTCTGAGTTTTGCTGTGCATTTCATTTTTATCGTGGCTTCATCTTCTTAATTCTAACTATTTTTGCCTCTTCATTTTCCCCCCAAACAATTGTGCAGCTAGTTAATTCTTTTACCCGTGAAGAGGACAAAACGATTAATTCCTGCAGTTTGAAGGCTGCAGCTCTATGTATTTCAAGATAAAATTGTACAGAGTGCTCTTTAGCTATTGAGCAGTTTTATACATTTTATGTAACAGAAGTAGACTTTTAATTTTGTAAGAGAATCTTGTTTTGCCATACTTAGTAACTGTTAATTGTTTGGAGGACTTAAAAATCCCTGTGTGGGTCTATTTCAAACTTTAAAAAAAAATATATATTTTTAATTTTTACTTTTTTTTTTTTTTTTTTTTTTTTTTTTTTTTTTTTTTTTTTTTTTTACTGCTTGGTTTATTTTCTTCTCTTTGATCTTTTATATTTGTGTAAGCTGTAATACTTTAAGTACCTTTATTCCAAAACTAGTAGGTCCTCTTTACTGGAAGTTTTAAATAAAACCTGTTGTTACTGCTTACATTTGATTAAAACCTTGTCTTGTCCACTTCTTAGTAGACTCTTAACAAATCAGATAAAGATACAGTCTTGGAGGAGGAAGAACTAGAAACGAAGATACACTGAGCGTAGACATTTGTGATTAGTACAGGTTAGTAACCCTACTAAACTCAGTATATGAGATAAATAAGTACTCTAGAGAGAAAGATTTCTTAACCAGGCAAGATTAGAATGGATGCAGTAACACTGAAGTATCCTAGCCACTTAGCTAAATTTCTGTGAGATTTCAACATACAAGGTCTGTATGAGAAGAGATTTTGCTGAGATTGTGCCATCAGTGGGCTCGTGCTGCTTCTTGCCATGGTTGTGGTGAAGAGCCTCCGTGCTCCTTTCCCCACACCTCTGCCTTCTCTTTGGGGAGAGGTGAGAGAAGGACTCTCTCACCAGTGCCTGTGCCGGGCTATAATGAACCAGGGAGTGCTAACAGGGGGGAAAAGTGAGGGAAAGCTGCGCAACAAAGATGAATGTGTGTTCAGCCAGATGTATGCGTGTGTATGTCACGGTAATAAGCAACAGCCCTTTTTGAAGAGTGGGTCAATCCTTTTATTATTTTTTTTGTTGTTGTTTTTGTTCCTTGGTTCAGTATATGTATTTAAAACTAACCTTCTCCCTCTGCTAAGGAGGAAAAAAAATCCATAATATTCAAGTTCCCGGTTTAGGAGAACTTAGTTAGTGACTTATCTGTATTCATAAGTTCCAAAACATTTTTTTTTTTTTAAATCTAGTTTAATACATGTTTTTAATGAAGAAGCAGTCATAGCTTGACATAGAATGTCAGTCTTTAAAAAAAAAAAAAGTCACAATGCTGTATTTCAACAGAAGGAAAGAAACTGATTGGGAACA
>WHYT01016715.1:197635-230869 GCA_009806455.1 Tetrax tetrax
TTTTTTTTTTTTTTTTTAAAATCTAGTTTAATACATGTTTTTTATGAAGAAGCAGTCATAGCTTGACATAGAATGTCAGTCTTTAAAAAAAAAAAAGTCACAATGCTGTATTTCAACAGAAGGAAAGAAACTGATTGGGAACAGCTGGCAGTTAACATAGCAGAGGCTGAAGATGGAAAAAAAATACCAGAGACAGTGACTGAACAGCATTCTTTTTGGTAATCTCTAACTTTTACTTATTTTTCAGTGCTGTAGCCATCTATCATGCGAGTCTTAAGAGTGTTTCTATTTGGATGTTTTCATAGTTGGATGATGCAAAGTTTTGGTAAACTTTGAAATAGCTTTGGAGTCAGAAAAGACAGTTTTTTATGTTGTGACTGTTTTTGAATGTTAGTGTCTTGTACATTTTGGGCTGTAATGCCTCTCTGTTTTTCCTAAACAGAGATTAAAATCAGAAAATTCTACCTCTGCACTGTCTCAAACTTTCAGTGGTAATACTTCTGCAGGGTCGCAGTTCTTGTAAATTCCTTCTGTTGTGAATTTTACTATGCTGTTGATACTGTTGAAGTGTAATGTACATAATATTTTATCTATTTGTTATCCAGCTTTTTGTTTGTGGTGAAGAGACCATTAGGTGTAAGGAAAAAGTGTACCTTTGTGTGATGGCAGAGAGTATCCCAGCTGCACTTTATTAAATAAGCTGAGTGTATTGGAGTAGCACCTGAGACTAATAGCCAGAGGTGGGACAGAAGTTACTTTGGAGGAGGCAACTGCTAGCCTGAGGTTCTTGTGAAGATTTTTTGGAGCATCTTGGAGAAGCTTTCATATTGATTTGCCCCACTTCGGATAGCTGGAGTCAGAAAGCTGGAAAAGGCAAAGGACAAGACAGAAGGAAAATAGTTTCTTGCTGACTGCTCACAAAACAGAGAGTGATGAAAGCTAGAAACTCAGAGAGAGCCTACAGTGTCAATTCTGTAACCAGGTGAGTCCCTGCTGCCTATTTGGTTTTATTTCCGTACAGTTTCTTGAGTCTAGTTTTCTAAACACCAGAGTTAAACACAGAAGACACTACTTCAAGGTGAGAAGCCAAGATAGTCCCTGTTAGGAGAAACTGAAAAGGTATGGATAACTATTCTAGAAAAAGAATTGAGGAAAAGCAGTGAACAGTAGATATGGAGACAAATACTTCAGTGGAGCTGAATGTATTTTGAAATCTATGCTTTGGCTTTTAAGTGCTGGAAAGAAAATTTTCCCCAGGTGAAGATGACTTTTTAACCATTTAAAAGGCTCTGGTGAATCTTTAAAATTGATGAAAGTCAAGAGAGGTAGTCATGGTTACTTACATGGTTTTAGGAGGGGATGGAGAGAGGTAATTTGTGTTTTAACACACCCTGTATCAGAGTCATGGGCCTGATCATCTAATGCTCACTAACCTGGTATTGCTATCTAGTTTGATAAAGCCATTCCCTTACTAAATCACATCTGTTGCTACTATAGCTATGTTTTCACAACTGCAGTTGTCTTTTGTAGCCTCAAAGAATGCAGTTCTGTGACTATTGTCATTTGAAGAAAATAAATCAGTGCAGAGATGTCTGAAATTTATATGGCCCTTTCTTGGTGTGCCTATCTCCTTGATTTTTCTTTTGTCTTGCCACACTTGAAACCTTTGATCGACACCTTGGAAGTTAGCTGTGTTATGTTGGTCTCTTTATTAATTGTTGCTGGTTTGCTCTGTTCAGCACACTGAAGCCTCTTATGCTGCTCTTGAGATTCATGACTCATAACCGTGAACTGGCAGTCACCTTTTTCTGGATGCGTGCCTAAATATAAAACATAACTCTGCCATCACCAGTCGTGGTAGAGCAATATATTTTTTACATGCATCATCTCACAGTTCATTTTCTTCAAATACATTTTTAATTCTGTGTATGAGAGAAGTGAAAATGGCTCTTATTTTACTCTATCCCCTTCTGTCCTTGACTTAAACAGCTCCATGAAGAGACACCCTTGGCATGTTATTCTTTTAGGGAATGCTCTATCTCCTCTGTTTCCTAAGCCCCTCTCCTTGACTCCTGTATTCTTGATGACTTGCCCTATTTTTGTGAAATCTTTGCAAAAATAGCTTTTCGTCTGACTCTTTTTTTTTTCTCTCTTATCTGCTGGACACTGTATGTTTCAGTCAGACAAAAACCTCTCTACAGTATGCTTGCCAAAGGCAGGTAAGGAATTACAGGTTGCTATAGGCACTGGAAGTCACCCATAAAGATACATGTGTTTCACAGGCACCACTTTATCAACGCCTGCTGTCTCAAATGCTTTTTGGAGGAGGAAGGTGAAGTGACACAGGTTCACGCTACTGGATTTCACTTTTGATTGGAATTATTGTTTTAAAGGTTTTTACAGTTACTGAGATTCCCTTCTGTCCTCTCTACAGTAGTATATCACTTGGTTTTCATCTGACTGGAATGACAGAAATTGCCAGCCAGGATGCTCAGGCTTTGTATTTAACAGTTTTATCCTCTGACTGCTGCATTCAGCTTCACAAGTAAGCCTTGCACTTGTTCTCATCATCTGTCCTGCTCTCCCCCAGCAGGCTCCAGAATAAATAACTTGTGTGGTTCATAGAATGAAGCTCTTGTACTCTGCACTTAGCTTGGTGACTTGCTTAGTGGGGAAACTTCTGTGGGACAACAAAGCTGTGTAGCTGGGACCTGGCTTTCATTCGAAGGGGCCGCTGATATATGCAGGCTGGTCGAGTGCTCCTTGCTCTGAGGCTTCCATCCTCATGAGGTGCTGTGCCCATGTTCCTGTACCACTGCGGGTCACGCATCTGTGTGGTGTGGCAAACTGTCACCAGTTTGTCTGTGTAAGTTCTTGTGCTGTGAGCTGCTGAGGCAGAGGGCTCTGATTTCCCACTTGTGTTTGGTTTGGTGGAGGTGGCTGACAAGGTGGCTCCTGTTTCATTTGTCCAGCTGTGGGAGATGATGATCTCTTCAGCTGCAACAGCTATGTCTGACAGGGTGTATGGTGAATTGGTTTTCATGAAACAGTTGCAATGGAGAGACAGACAGCTTTTTTACAAAGAGTCCAAAAGTCTGGAATTTGATTCAGTCATCTTTCAGGAATGTTAAGAATTTTTATTCTGATGGGTGCAGGTTCCTAGTTGTGTCATAGGAATTGGTTTGTGATTTCCCCTTTTCATCCTGCTGCTAAGGTATGAATTGGAAGATCTATATCATCTCTTCATGATCTCCTGCCAGCTCATCTGAGACATCGTAAAGCTCATAGGAAGCTGCTGTAGGCAAATTTTGAAGAAGTGAGCACCTTCATGTGCTTCAGATTGTAGACGGAACTTAGGATCTGTCATAGCAGTAATAAAAACCTGCCACTTACAACTATGTACTAAATGCAGAATGAGCTACAATTATATCACGGAGGGAACTGCACGTGCCAAACAGGCTTTCCTTGCTCAGAGAGTTTGGTTTAAGTGGACAGGTCTCTTGCTTAGAGGTGGTGGGAACAGCACAGTTTGCCTTTGTAAAGAACATTCTAATTTTCCTACTGCAAATTTTTCTTTCCTCAGTATCCCTGTAACATGTAAAAACATGTAAAAATGGTGTCCCTAACTTCCAGTTCCCTTACCCTTCCTTCTGTGATGACTTTGAAGTTCTTCCTTCAGATTACTGAGTCCAGCTTAGTATAAGCAGGAGAATGAGACTCAGTGTGTGTCGTACTGCAGTAAGACTTGGTATTTTCCCAGAGCAGTTGATTCTTGGCAGGAGAGCAGGGTCTGTCTCGTCTCTGAGCCCTTCACTTCTGCCTTCTGTTGATACTTTTGGGATTGGTAATCTTGAGTGTTTTCAGATATATATGTGGAGACTGGGAGATGGCTGCTGTCCCATCAGATATTTCTTCAGACTTGTGGACCAGTCTCCTCAAGTCAAAATCACCATAGGCCATAGTGCTGGCAACAGCACTGTTTAAAAACTAGATCCAAGCATGGCTTCATTTTCAACGTGACTCGGGCAATGGTTCGACTACAAACAAACTTTACAAACCTCTCAAACACAGCTTGATCCCTGTGTCTGTTGGATTTGAGCCATGCTGTTTTCTAAAGAAGCTACCTTGATCTGCATGCTCTGAAGACTTATGGTTCCAGGAGCTGGATTTTTATCTTGTGCCAGGAGAGTAGCTTTGTAAATACTCTTTCATGGGGTAGGTTTTAATTTGGGTGTGGGATTTCTTTGTGCCCCTACTGGTAATGATTGATTTGGCACTAATTTGTAATGCATTCTAGACATTGTGGTCAGTCTGTTTTCTGACCCGCTGTATTGCTCTTGGTCTTTCAGGAATCATGTCATTGCCCTAAGTGTTCCTGGGTTTTCCTCAAGTCCCAGGAGCAAATTTGAACAGATACAGCAATAGGACTTACTTTGAATTTGATGAGCATACATTGAAAGAAAGCAGCTATTTGCATTCTTAAAATATTAAAACATTAAAATTTCTAGGAATTGATCACCTTCAAAATCGTTTCTAGAAAAGCACTGGGGTGTCTTAATGTGAGCATGGGCACAAGCTGGGATGTTGGGGCTGCGCAACAGCAATTGATTTCCTGATCGTCTTTCAGAGGTAGATACAGCGTAGTGGCCTCTGATATTCCCTCCTCCCTCCACCCCTCCCTCAGTTGCACATGCATAGGGTATTGCTTTTATGATGAGCAAAACTGGTTAGGGAGATGAAGAGAACAGAAGGCTGTTCTTAGTCTAATTTCTCTCCCTTCTCTGCCCCAGTCACCCTAAGAAACAAACTCAAGCCAGCACTGCGTCGGCAACTACCTCATCAGGGAGGAGCGAGAGGAGCAGCAGCGGTGACACTGATGTAGCTGGGAAGCTGAGCTGGTGAAGAGCAGGTACAGGAAGGCTGAGGAAGTACCAAGGGAGTGTGTTTGCAGCCAGGTTTTCTTACTGTCACTTCAGAAAGTAGAGGGAATGCTCCTTTCTGTGCTAGCAGCTGTGGGTGGGTGACGGGGGTATGGCTGTGCTGTTACATGGAATGATCCCAAACACATTGGTCAGACCTTGGGACTTCACAGCTGAACGCAGGTGGAGGCTGTCTTGCATGTGAGCATCGTGTTGGACTAGAGAGGGGGAAAGTGGTGACTGTGGTGTGAGTGATCTCATTGCGTGTGGTGTTTATTTTCACTGCTGTTTCAGAGTTGTCTGGGTGCTCTTGAACTGTTTCTCCTTCAGTGGTAAGGTGGATAAAAGCATATGCAGAGTATGTGGCCTTACCTTTGTTTTTCACCATACTCTGTGAGAAAACTCCTTGTGTTTTGTAAAAAAACTGCTGTGTCTCCTTGCAGTGGAAATCACCGTGGCCTCAGACAGGTGGTGTATACAAGAAGCCCAGTCAAAATTCATTATTTCCACACATGCCTGAAAAAATGTGACATGCCTGTCACATAATAGGAAATGGCCCTTGTAGAGGTCTGAGTGTAGCTGAAAGCCTAATCCAAATAAGACTGTTAGTCATCTCCATATGGTAACCTTCCAGTGCCACGCAAGTTTGGAAAACATGGTTGTAACTGGCTTCCACATGCTGGATGAATGCATACATATCAGATGTTGCCTTACACATTTAAATCTTTTTCTAAAATCGATCTGAGACACAAAAATTTCACGTACAGCAGTTGTGAGTGAAAGCCTGCATGAGTGAAGGTTGTTATTTACACAGGAACTGGGCTGGACCTGCAGCACTAGAAGCAAGGTTGGGGTTTCTCTGATCATCTGAGGCTTCTGATGACAACAAGTAGTAAAAACCGGAGAGGTAGCATACATTATTAAAGACATAGTTGTGAGAGATGGATTACAATGTACTTCTAAGTTCTGGCTTAAGTGTCACTAAAAGGTGGCTTAATTTCCTCAAAAAAAAAACCAAAACAAACCCCACGTAATATAACAACAGACTGATTATATCCTCTTTAGGCATATATAATAATTAGGTACTCTCAATTTCCATATCTTCACATGTACAATCTAGGGATTATAGTCTGTATCTGGTTTGGTTTTTCAAATGCAGAACCAGAACACTCATTGTGAAGTTCGTACCTCTCATTCCTTGTAGTTTGCTCCTTCTTTCCAAAACCTTTTGTCCTCTGAGCTCTTACAGAGATTTTTTTTTTTTTTTTTTAAATTTTATTGTTTTTTTTAGAGCATAGTGAAGGGATTGGCTAATGAAAGAAAATAGAGTACAAGTTAATGTGGTACCATGAGAAGGCATTTAATGTATTCCTGGAAAAACAACCTATGTTAATTTTTGTAAAGTATCCTGTTCATTTTTTGTGGATTGTTGGCAGTGTAGCTTTCAGGCTGCAAGTCTGACATGGTTAACCTGGCATTGCTCATTCACTACTAAGTTATAAATTCTGTGATTCTAATTAAATGCAAAATTCCCCTTTTTTTTAGAGAAGGCAAATTCTATTAGACTCTATTTTTTTAAGGCATGGGTGAGAATAGAAAATAGTAATTTACTTTGCTCAATATGGATTTGTTGTATATGGCAGTTGCACCCTTTAGTCACTTTTCAAAGGAGTGCAGCTCTGAGGATAACAGACGACAAATGAGTGGCTCTGCTTGTTGCTCTTCTCTAGCAGCATTTTTTGTGAGCTATGTATGTGTTTTCTCTGACTATCAAAATGGTAGGTTACCTGAAAAATGGAGCTCGGTCCCATTTTTACAGTACCCAGTAGCTGCTAACTGACACAGCAGTTCTACAGGGCCCAGGTCTTCATGCTGTCCTGGAGTTCTTTTGCTCCATAGGTGCTTATACTCTTTAGATACACTGTGGTAACAACTAAGTGTTAAGAAAGTAAAGTTGAGAAACTGTCTGATAAAATGAAACGTGTAGTGTGTAGAATCAAACCCAGGCTAGGTTTGAACTAATATTCACGTAGTACAACAATTTGGAAATACACAGTGTTAATTACAGGACTGAGCTTGGGTGCATCACTTTATTTTGTCTCATTAAATGTGCTTAAGTGATGATCTCTTGTGGATTTTGAGGTGGTTTTGTGTTTGTTTTGTTTTGTTTTGTTTTTCCTGGAAAGCTGGTTGAACAGAGGTGAGATAATTCCGATATTTGGAGAGGGGAAGTACAGGCATCTACTTCACTTCCTTCCCTGCCACCTCCCCCAAACAGAATCTGCCTCTGTAGGTCTTTCAGGAGGAAAGGGAAAACTCTGGAGGGACTTGCACCATGTGATTTCCCTCTGGCTAAAGCTGACCCAGCAGCAGCAGGAGATCTCACGGTGCAACAGATGCTGTGTTCTTCAGAGGAGGTAAAAATTTCGGTCTCTAAAAAGAGAAGCCTGAAAGACTGAGGGCTATAAGGGGAGGGAAAGTACTAAAAAACAACAACAAAAAAACCCAAACAAAAAACCCAACAACAACAAAAACCCCAAAACAAACCAAAAAAACCCAACCCCCCCCAAAAAACCCAAACAAACAAACAACCCCCCCCAAAACAAAACACTTTGAGTGCTTAAATATTTGAGATAAATTCTTTTAGGAAGGCTGCATCTGAAGTGTAGTTGAGCCTTGTACATATTATGTATATGCAGAAGTACAGTACGTACCAGTCAGGTGATGGGCTGGCTGCATCATCCATGCTTTCAGGTGCTACATGGTATGGACAGAAGGACTATGTATAGGGATTAGGTAAAACTCAAGTGGAAGGTATTTTGCAGTTTCCCTATGTACTCTGTTCCAATTCTTAATCACCTTTGTAGTCAGAATGTTTCTTCTATGATTTGGTTTAAATTTGCATTTCTACAAATGAAACTGATAGGCAAAAAGTCTGCTTTTGATGGGGATGCAGCAAATCATTCACTGTCATTTTCTTAACACCTTATGCCTTGAAGGAAGGTATGTTCCCACTCCTTTCCCCACTTTTCCAGTTCTCCTCTTGTCAAAAACCTAATTCAAAAAAATTCTTTGCTTTTCTTCGCTTTTAAATGTACTTGGTGAAGTTTTTCTCTAGGTTCCAGTTTGCTTGCATCTCTTGTAATAAGGTGCCTGAAACTGAGCACTGTAGTCTACTCAAGGCCCCATCGTACTTCAGAGTTATTGAGTGGAGAGCTCAGTAAAGTGAAATAATGACTTCACTTCTGTCTTGCAACACTTGTCTTCATACAGCTCAGAATTGCATTTTACAACAGCACTTCCAGTCTGTGGTTTCCAAGCCTTTTTGGTAGGATGAGTGCCTAGCCAAGTGGTTTGGTTTTATAGTTATGTATGCATGTATTTATTTTATACAAAATTTTGTCTCTTGCACTTGCCTTTAGTGATTGTCACCCTACTAGAAATACAGAGGAGTTCCATCGTATTTTCCTGGGAATCCTGATGCATTCATCATCTGATAAGGCTCTTGTGAGAATGAGCAATGAGAGGAGGAAGAAGTTGGCCTAATTCCAGGACTCTTACACGCATAATTGAGCCACAGTCTTAAATGTTGTATCCCCTGGAAATTGATCATGGGGAATGTCCAGATTAGTCTTCAGAAAAGATTAAGCTCATCGGCAAAGATAGTTCTGTCGTAGTTCAGCCCCGATAGGGACCAGACTACACAGTCTCTCTCCCACTCCCCCCACCCTCCGAGAGAACAGGGGGAGAATTGGTAAACAAACAAACAAAAACCATGTGGATTGAGGTTGAACAAAAAGTAAATTTAACAGCAATGACAAAAGAAAACAAAACAGTGATGGAATACAAATACAGTACAATGCCTTACAACAAATCTCCACACCTAGTTTCTTCCAAGTAACAGGAGACTCCTTTCAGCACCCTCCTCACTTATATACTGAGCATGATGTTAGATGGGATGGGATAGCCCTTTGGCTAATTTGGGTAAATTAACCCCAGCTGTTAGCTAATTAATTAATTATCCCAGCCATAGGGGCTACCAGCTTCAGTTCTCCACCCAGCTCAGGTGAATATTAACTCTATCCTAGCCAGAACCAGGACAGTTCCCTTGGATAATTTTTTTTGTTGTTGTTCTTGCCTTTTCTTTTTTGACTGTGTTTTTCTGATATCTTTTAAAATTAGAAGTCTTAAAATAAAAGGATTTGGGTAGGGTGTTTTTTGGTAAGTAAGTGTTGAGATATTTATCCAAAAAGCATCTGAGAGTCACTGTTTAAGAAAAAAAAAAGGGGGGGGGGAGGGATCCTTCAATAATTGTGTATAAATGAAGAAGGGAGGCAAAAGTTTGTTGGGTGTTTGTTGTTTGGGTTTTTTTTGTTTTTTTTTTTTTTTTCTTTTGCTCTTATTTCAGTGGAAAAAATGCACGTACTGTCACAAGGAACAAAGAGTTTTCTTTTACAGGTCAGACTTTAAAATGTTGTCCTTGTCATTTAGAATGTATGAATTAAGAAAGTATGTGGTTAGGTAACTAGCATTAGGTCTGTACTTGTAGTCTTCTTTCAGAAAGGCCAACCATAAGTTTTTTTCCAAAATAACCTCTAAAATTCGTGCTGCCCTGTTGTCTGAGCTTCTGAGACACTGCAGTTGTCGTTAAGTAATCTAAGAGTGTTTGAGTGCATGGTGGGAGAATGAAGTGAGAAAACTGCCTATCAGAGCTCACTGTGCTCACTGTATTACTACCAGTACTTATGAAAAGTTTTGTTCTAAAATATAACGGTAAATAAATATGATTTAAAATTGAGTGGAAAGGTCAGAGGAATGGATTTGTGACGTATAAAAGAGGTTTGACCCTGCCTCCGATACAGTTCTCCTCCGCTTGCTAAAGATCAGAGTTGTACTTGTTTAGTTGGAAGTCTTTGAAGTTCTGGTCAGTGGGCTCTGTCTTTGTTGTTAACTGAAAAGATGGAGGATTTTGTATTTTATAGTTAAGCTATAAAAGGAGATAAAGGAGTTCTTTCTACCACCTGTCTTGGCATTTAGTACGATGTTAACAAAACCAAACCAGAGTTAACTGGTTTTCAAATGTGCAGTTATCTTTGTGGTTTACCCTATTAATTTTACATATACTACTGGAATGTCCCTATCCTGTAGAACAAGGGCTTTGACTAATGAACTTTTGCAGGTTTCTCTAGCTTCGGTGATCTGAAGATGATAAAACATAAGCTACGCAGGTTTCTAGGTCAAAAATAGAGACAATTTCTGATGTTAAAAGTAAGTAGAAATTTGGGGAGGAGGAGAGGAGAGAATTTTGTGTTTGTTTGGGTTTTTTTAATAATTAATTGTAGCAAAGACCCGAAAAGCGAGAAACTAAGGAGGCCAAATTTCCTTCTACTTGCATTGACTCCTGAAGCCCTTGAGGTACCAAGATAGGTAGCTTTGTAGCTGGAAAAAATAGATAGCTATTTAATAGGGACAAATGTGATATCTGACACTGCAACTTGAAAAAACAACTGGGTGATTACAGGGACTAGATAGGAAAGAGCATCCTTAGTGGTTCTAGCTGACCTTTTTGGCTTGTACTCACATTTTTGCAACAAGCCTGAAGTTCTTGAAAGGTGCATAGACAGCTACTCTGAGGAGGAAGAGTTCAATCCCTTTTCTTTACTTCATGGGGAATAGGACAAGAAAGAGCAGGCTTAATTTGCAGAGAATAAAATTTAGTTCAATACTAGGGGCAGGGCAGAGAAATTCCTATCACTAAAGAGAGTAAAATACTGTAACAAGTTATCTGGATAGGTTTTGGAGAATTGGTCAGTGGAGATTGTCAATGACTGGTTAGAAAAATGTGTATTGGGAATGGAACAGGTGTCTTTGCCTTCTTGGATGCTTTCCTGCTTTGTGCTGTGATTGAGTGTTTAGGACTTGCTCTGAACTGAATTCTGTCAGAGATGCTGACGTTGAGGATCAATCCCTTTGTCACTTGAGCATATTTTCATGCCTATTGAGACATACTGACTTAATGTAAAACAGGCAAGGCTCTTTCCCCCCCTCTTTTTTGTTCCATATGCCTATGCAGTTAAAGTGAAGATGAGTTACAGCTAAAAAAATAGTGATTGCACAGCTATCCTAGCACTTTCTGCTAGGGAGAGAGCGCTCTGCTAATAACATTAAACCTTCGTCGGGTATGGCTGGAGCGTGAATGCCTCATGTGAGACTATCTGGAAAAGATTTTTTTTTTTTTTTTTTTCATGAAGCTTATCAATATTCCTAACGAGAACCTACCCAAAATCTTCGCTCTCAGAGCAGCAACGCTGGAGAAGCAGTGACAGCTATAATGGCAGGGCACTAATGTCTTTAGAGAAATGTTACTTTTGTAATTGGATGTGATACAAACAGTGTCATTAAAACAGATTGGTGATGCCACTTTTATTCTTGTCATAGGCTTAGTTATAAGAATGGATTAACTCTAAGGAGATGACACCAGAATTTTTATGCTTTCCACAATGAGATGGACAGATCATGAGACTTTAACTCATGAAATGCTGTTTTTCCGGAACACCAGCTAAAGTAAGTGAGGATTTCAATGACTGCTTACTTTTCCTTCAGTTGAACAAGAGCATAGCAAAGGTGAAATATCATTGACGTGATTTTGAAATGTGGCTTAAGAGCTGAGAGCTCTGACTTCAGCTCTGATTTTCTTGTTTGTTTTTTGGTTAAAGATGTTGCTGTTTAACAAAAAGATCTTTATAGCCTAGGGTTTGGTATAAAATATGAGAAGTTTTTTTTTAGAGACAAAATCAAGATCCTTTCCCTTCAAGAAACTTCTCATTCCCCAAGTAACTCTGCTGTTCTAATCCTTTGAGTCTCTGCGTATTTCATCTTTTTTTTTCAGAATAAGGAGGCACAAAAAGCCAGCAGCAGAAAGGAATGGTGGTGGGGAAGACACACTTCAACAGAGGCTTTCCTGAATACTTTTAATGCAACATAGTCAATTTTTGTTTATCTCATCATTTTATGTCATTTTTAAGATCTAATGGGCATGTAAGGCCTTCTGTCAGACCTCTGCTATTGGTGACTGACATCCTCTTTGAAGTACTCAGCATCTGTTCATCATGTTCTAGTATCAGTCTTCTTACGTGAGAAGGAAATAGCACTAGGAATATATTCTCCTGGAACAAGTGGCAAACAAGGACAAGGAATGGGGTGTGCGTGTGTATATATGTGTGTAACACAGCCTTGTATTTGAGTGTTCCTCTGTTCATTTTGTAGTGTTTATCCATTGATGATTTGAATAGGCTGCCTCCTACTAAACAGAGAGTTGAGGGCTGGAGCGCTCCTGGAAGTTGGTATGGCTGCTAGCAGAAATTGGCAGAAAGTCTGAGCCTAGGCCAGATTAGGGACACACAGGTAGATATAAAACTAGGACATTTGGAAAGAACTAGATACAGCTTTTCACATCTGACTGCTGGTGTTTCTTTCCACAGCACTGTGAGAAAAGCCATCTAACATGGCTCACAGATCAGCTTTAATCAAATAAACAGCTGTTTGTTTAATGCTGAGAACCTGAAATAGAATAGTTCATCAGAAAGAAAAGCCTCAGTTGTTCAGTCTGTCTCCTTCTCTCCTAAAATTGTAAAACATCAAATAAATATAGCTGAATCTGGTCTGAAAAGGATGGTGATGACTGTGAGTCATCTGAGGTGTACGCTGCAAATTTCTTCATTCTCAACAGTAAAACATGAAGTCCATTAACACTGATTTGTGCAACAAGGCAACTCTTCATACTTTTCATATGAAGTTTCAGTTTGTTCCCCACACTGATACCCTGAATAGGTGTCTTAACACAGAAACAGAACTGCTGGTTAAAACTTATGCTTTGTATTTTGTTTCTAGTTTAGGTGGGAAATAAGAGGACGTTCATATATAAGCCCTGTGTTACACAGAGATCCTGACTTACTGCTGCAACCATAGCAAGGGCAACAGCAAAATTCTGCTGCAAAGTCAGAAACTCACTGTAAAGGACTCCTAAATAGGGTTACAGCCACTTGCTGCTAATCTTCTGTGAGTAAATCTTCAAAACAAAACTGAGGTGGAATTAATGCTGGCAGAGGTGTGACTTTTATATTTTACATTCTGAAGCTGACTGAATGCACTCTGAATGTGTTCAATGTGTTTAAGTTCCTCAGGTTGTTAAAAGCCTGCCATGGCTGAACAGGGTAGATTTATGATTGTGATGATGAAGTAATACTGAATTCCTCTGTGTTCAGAATACATCCAAGCTGCGTGACAAAAATACATAGCACTAGCTTCCCCTTCTGGCCAAAAGAAGTAAGTGATCCTGAAGGCAAGAGTCACATGAGTTATTTATCAATTTTATTTCTATGTGCCAGATAAACGCTAGTTTTCAGAGAACAAGTTAATGCTTAACTGCCATTAAGTTAAGGGCGGGGGGGGAAGGGGGGGCGTGCTGGTGGAACATCTTTGCTTCTGGCAACATAATATAATGATGTATTGAGATGGGCTTGTTGGAACATAGAATTCTTTTCTAAATATGGGCCTAATTTGGAAAGCAATTAGATAAAAGTACCAACTTCTGGACAGAGGATTCCCAGTGTCCCTTCTAGACTCCTATTAGCTGGTGCTAGAAACAAATATTTTACTGCTTTTCATATTCTGTATGCTAATTTTCCCCATGCAGCAGCATCAGTTATGATTGTCTTTTTTTTGTTTGTTTGTTTTGTTTTGTTTGGCATTTGGGGGTTTTTTGCTTGCCTTTTTGTCTTATTTAAAAATTCTTCTTTCATTTTAATTCTATGGCACAATATTTTGTAGTATTAGCATAAGCTTTGGAAATGTAGGGTGTAGCAGCATAAAGGTGTTTATTTTGTGGTATAAAGCAACAATACACAGTATGATCCAACATGCTTTTTTAACAAGCCCGAGTTATTGTGCCAGCCTTTTATGATGTTGTGTGATTACACTTCTGGATGAGTTGATCATATAACATTGAATCTTAGCAGAATCTTTCCTCTTTGTCATTTTCACTCTGATCTGCTGCAGCTGCCTGGAAAAATGGGACATCTAAATCACTAAACAATTTTATGTTTTAAGACTGCGCAAGTCTTGCTTTAGTGGGCATGTTGGAGAGTAAGCATGCATGCACATACAAGCATACCAGAGAAACAGAAACTTCCTCCAATGATAAACGTTAGCCTCATGTTTAAGAATAGAGTTTAGGGTGAACTGCAGGAAATGGGCTTCCCTGTTCATACCACAGGTTTGGTCCGAATTGGAAACACTTAAGTTTTCCCGTATCTCAGTCCTGAATCCCATGATCAGATTTATCATGAGCTTGGTCTTCCTCTTCATCTTGGCCATAAGTGTTATTCTGGAACCAAAAATGTTTCTTGATATGTTTTGCGGCAATGTTATGTTCCTATGGACAACTCTACCCACTATCTCACTTCCACCAATTGTGGCTTTCACTTGCTTGTGAAGCACTCAGCATAGGGATGTTGAGACAAAAACCTCTGAATATCAATGCTGTTGGAGATGCAGGGGAAAAAAAAGTGAATGAATGAAAGATTATGTCTTTACTCTTAATGTTCGAGTTGTCTACAGTGGTAAACTGAGTTACACATTCATCATTCATTCCTTGCCCCAATCTATGCTTCTCCTTGTGAACTAAGGTATTTTCTTTTAGGTATGCTCATTTCATACTAACTGAATAAATCTTCAGCACACTGGGGTGGGGAGAAGGAGGATTGTATTTTGTCACTTGAAAGCGTCAGTCCTCTGCTCCCATCTTTCAACTCCTACAGAACTTATAAATTGCAGCTGATCAAGCCTTTCCTTAAGAAAAAGGAGCTGGGAACGAGGATGCCTTGTGAAAGTCAAGTGTCAGGTTGTATTATACTTCTTATGTTTACTAACATACTTGCCATGGTTTCATTGCTGAATTGAAAATAATCAGGAGGCAGCAATTAATGATTTCCTTTCAGCTGTGCAATAATGAACTACATGAGAAATATTTTGATATCATGAGTCATTGGTGGCCATGGAGAAAAACATACTCTTTAAGCCAAGCTTTTAAATTCTTTCTTAAATGAAAGAAAAAAAATTAGCATTTCACTGGCAAGTGACTTGCCCTTCCAGGTTTATAATGTTAACAATGAATCAGTCTTGCAGAACATTATTTAACTTGTTTTTACAACCAGTACACTGTATGAATAAAGTTTGGGGATTTTTGCCCATATAATAATTTTATTTTTATTTTCTAGGAAATGTGAACAATTACAGAAAAGATAATTGCTTTTATAAGAAAATATTTTTTATCTGTGCTCTTTATATGTCATTTTATATCAGGCAGTTAATCATGAACAATGAAAAAACTTGTGCATAAACAGTAGAACTTTCCTGTAATGGTTCATGTAATTTCTCATTAATGTGCAATTATAGCGCAGTCCATACCAACAAGAACATGTTGAAGTCCGTGCTACAAGGTTTTGTGAAGAAACTTCAGCTCCCTTGTTTATAAAAGTGTTCCACAAACATAAACCATACTTGTTTAAGATGAAGTTTCCTCTTTGTTTCTTCAGATTCTTGTAGGTCTCAGCCAAAGTTCAAAGAGCAAATTTCTTTTTCCAGGTTCTCAGGCAGCTCTAACAGCTCTGACCACCTTACGGCTCCTCACCAGCAGAGTACAGTGAACCTGCTCAGCTGTTGGAGTCATCCCCTCTTTATAGGTTGCCGAAGCTGGAAAGCTGTGGTAAGACTTTTGTCTCCAGAGCTAGCCAGGGAGCTGAGTCCTGGCCTTTGCAGTAAAACCTTTGAATGCTGGTATGCAGCAAACAGCTGTTTGTAGACCTGTTAATGAGGCTTTGAGGAGATTTTCTTCTTTTGTGCTGTTTCCTTGCCCGAGTCACAAAAGCAAAACCTGAGGCCTAGGCTCATGTTGCATTTAAATGGGCAAACTTTCAGCTGTGAATATGCTTCTTACTGGTTTTATTTCAAGTGTCCAATTATCTTCTAAGATGAGGCAGAAAGAATATTTTGTCTGAAGTGCTAAGACTGTTCTTCTTAAAAGGCTAGTGCTCTTTACTGAAAATAAGGCTGTAATCAGCAGTTACCGTGCTTAGTGTTGTGCTGCAACAAGGAAATTGGTTCAATCTTCTCTGCTTGTGTGAAAACTGAAATGAATTGAGGGACATCCTCTGAAATAAAAGACAAATGGTCATTCAGTTGCCGCTGTAGTTTCAGTTTGTACTGTGGCAGGGACTGTAGTTATTCTGTAACTCGCTTAAACCAGATACGCAGGTAGGATTTAACCCTCACCAAAATTGACACTGGCTTGTTGCTCCAGTCAGCTGCTGTCGGTTGCAGTGAAGGAGACCCCTCATTTCTCTGGTGCGTTGGGAGGCAGTGCTCTGGTTCACGGCCACAAAAGGGGAAGCACTGCAGTGCCAGTTTCTGGGGGCTGGGGGAGAGGCAGATAGTGTTTGCAGGATGGGCCTTGCTAGAGTTTGGATGCTGGACTTCGATCTGTGCTATGTCAGTCAAAATTTTTAATGTAGTTTAAGGAATATCTTGGTTTTCTTTTCTTTTTTTTTTTTCCTTGGACTGATTGTAATAGCAGTAAAACAGCTAGTCTAGTTGAAATTATACTAGCCAAGAACATGCATTTGCAAGAGAGCAGGGTGGACTATTACAAGGTTATGCAGAATGGAGAAATGCTGGAGGAAGAGAGGGAGTGAAAACAACCAGATGCTACCTGACAAGTGCAATGTGAGCAGTCAGAGTAGAAATTACCACTGAATTTGTATACCTGAATGAGAAGTTAATTTTGCAATAAAGCATAGCAGAGAATGGAATTTGAGAGCGTGGCGGAGCCTTCTTAAACACCCTTCTCATCCTCACAGGGTGGAGAAAGAACTGATAAAATAAAATTTCATCTCTAAGAAATCATAATTTCTTCTTGTAAGTGGTGCAAATTTAATAATTCTGTAACCCTAACCAGTAGTGATTGTAGGCATGCCAGACCTTTCAATGTACAGAGGGAGGGACCAATAGAGAGTTCCTAACAGAAGTACATCTTTGTATGTTCAGGGAGGTGCTGGTGGGTTTCAAGCTGATGCTGTTTAACTTCATCAATTATTTGTCCTGTTATAATTTGATTTAGATCATAGAGATTGTTATTTTTTCTATTTGCCTTTGCAGCACATTGCTTATAGCTAAGTCTATGAACATATTAAATATCATGTGATAATAATATGCACAGAGATTACTTTGGGACTTCTTTAAGAGAAGGTGAACAAAGCAAGGAAATGAGAGTGCTGCCAGAGAAAGGAAGAACAAACGAATCCAACTAAAACTGGAAGGGGAAGCCAGTTAGATGGAATGTAAATTTGCATGGTGGAATTTGGCAAAAATGCTAACAGTAATACTGTTTCTGCTTCTTCTGCAGAAGAAGTTTTGTGAGAAGTTGCAGAAGGCTCATTCTGTTATTTTATAATGATTGGGATTCAGTTGCATATTTTGTCTGAAGATTTGTGCCTCCCTGCACCCTTACTCCATGGCACAATACTTTATAACACTTTACAGGATGTTTGATTTAGTATTGGCTCAGAATGAAGACTGCCATTTCATGAGTAACCAGCAGTACAGTTTTCTTTAACATCTGGGGTAGATTTGCGGCAAGGAGGTTAAAACAGATAATTTTCCTTAAATCCTGAACAAGTTTGCAGACTGTGATGGAATAACTATGGGATGCGAATTTTTATTCTGCTGACACCCCTGGGGAAAAGAAGCAGAGGGAACACAAAAAGGAAGAGAACTTAAATTTGAAATGTAAAAAACCCACAAACAACCCTCCCACAAGAAAAAAAAATAAAAAGAGAAAAAACGAACAAAAAAAAAAACCCAAAAATGAGAGAGAAGCAAAGACGCTGATGTGAAAAGCTACTGAAGTACCCTCCTGAATACCTCAGCTAGGATGTTAAGTGAATTAATAATGACCAGGTAAAGTAACACATGAGCCAAAAGAACTCTGTATGTTGGAGATTAGAAAGCACAAAATCAGTGAGTCTGAGCAAAATTCACTGGGCTGTGTGTGATAAAGACCCCAAAAATAAATTTTTTTTGGTCACATACATTAGAAGACCAGAGGGGAAATGTAAGAGCACTGTGTAATAACAAAGAATGTAGGTTAGGGAGACTCTAGATGTGGTCCAGCTTCTATGGAAATATTTTACCTATTTTGGATGAGGTTAGAGTAACATAAAATCAGAGATGATAGATGAGCACACAGTTCTAGGAGACCTGCGTAATCTCTGTTCCAGAATACTGAATGTATAATTGACAATGCAATAGGATGTCTTCCTGTCATGTCTGGCATTCAGCGACTATAGTTTCTGACTGGAGAAAAGCAAACCTGTTGAATAACTGAGTTGAGGTCAAAGAGGAAAAAACAAGGTGACTTGAACAATTTGGATTTCCACACCTCACCAGTGTGCAAGGTCTTGAAAATAGTTCTTGTAGGAAGACTACTGTAAAACACATACGTGCTTTTTCATAGTCATATCAGATTGGCAGTGTAACTCATGAGCTGTATAAAACAGGAGAAGCTTTGTTCTTAACTGCTGAGTGCACAATTTAATCTCATTCCTATTATTCAGGTCCACAAGATTGTCATAGAGAACCGAACAATCCAATCTCCTCTCCAGCGTTGACAAAACATGCAACTTTGTGTACCCATTCATCTTGTTCTTGCAACAAGGTCAATGACAAATGTATTCAAGATTAAAGCACACAAAGTGTGCTAAAATGCAGGATCCATGATCTATGATGAAACCATAGCTGAATAACAGTTGTTGCCACTGTTACTAAAAAATAATAGTGGGGATGTGCTACCTAGGTTTAAGCACAGCACTGGAAACAGAGCGCCTTAGAAAACTTGTTTAAGGAAGAGATGATAGTGATACCTGCTAACCCTGAGGAGTAAAGATCTGATTAAACAGAAAGACTACACAAGGCTATTTTTGAAAAGGGAATTCTTGTCTTTCTGCTGTGGTTTCATCACATGCTGATAGGGACACAAAATTGCATATTTTCTCAAATCTGAAGAGTGTACTGTTCAGTTCTTTGTCTATGATAATCTTGTGGACTGGAATAATAGGAATGAGATTAAGTTGTG
The DNA here is from genome assembly GCA_009806455.1 of Tetrax tetrax. Classification (NCBI taxonomy): domain Eukaryota; kingdom Metazoa; phylum Chordata; class Aves; order Otidiformes; family Otididae; genus Tetrax; species Tetrax tetrax. Next base: position 216,743 of record WHYT01016715.1, read on the forward strand.
CATTCAACAGTTAAGAACAAAAATGTTGTTATTTTATACATTCCATCAGTTGCACTGCCAATCTAATAGGACTGTGAACAAGTCTCATGCGTTCTAGAAAAGTGCTAGTATCATGGTGAGACACTGGTAAAAGCTCAGCCAGCAGATTGTCTGTGTTTGTTTGTTGGAAATAAATGCATGTATTTTAACAAGAAGAGGTGCAGACAAGGGATGGTAAGATGACTAGAGAGATAATTTTTTTTTTTTTAAAAAAAAAACACCCATAAGACACCAACATTCCATGAGAGGAAATTTTAAAAATCAAATTTGTTTTATTTTGCAAAATGAAGACTGAAAATAAATATGATTTAATAAACACATTTGGGAGGTTAAGCATTTCTTCTCCCTTCCTGGTATCTGAAATGAAATCAGGGCATAAATTGTCATGCACAAATTCAATGAGAGAAATAATGATTTGCAACATCCTTCCTTATAAGGACAGAGTGAAGAAACAGTTATTACATCAACGTGGACATTTGTGTATTTCAAAGAATACCAGAAATGAGTCTTGATCCTATCTCTAAAGTAAGGACTTGAAGAGAGATGGGGTTGCCACCATTGTGTTGTGGACCTAGGACCTACGGTGTATTTCCTTAATCTTTAGCATTCCTTCAGAGAGAGTTTATTTTTGCACTGACTCGTTTCTTTGAAAACCAGCGTTTTGGATTAGAGTTTAGGGTCGCTTTTTTAGACTAGGATGAGGTTTCAACCTCATACTTAGGGCGTGTTTGCAGGGTGGTGGATGCTGGGCCTTGTCTCCCTGTGCAGAGCGGGGCCAGCAGCCCTCCTGGGGTGCGGTTTATGTCAGGAATTCTGCCACCCCTCGAGGGCCGCTGCCAGCGCCGAGGAGGGGCGGGATGCCTGGCCAAGGCCAAGGAGGATGGCGGTGGCGCTGATCGAGTCCGAATGGACCGCCATCCTCCTTGCCCCCTGCTCCCTCAACAGGCCCCACCGCGAAGAGGGGGCGGGTGCGGGGCAGGCCTTGGCGGCGCCTCGGCGCAGGCCTCCGGCTGAACGGGCGGTGAGGCCCGCGGCGGGGTGGGCCCCGGGCCCGGTGACCGGGCGGGTTCCGGCTCAGCGTGAGGGCGTCACTTCCCCGGGGCGGGGGCAGCAGCCGGTAAGTGCCGGGGCGGGCGGGGAGCGAGGCCCGTGGGCGATTCACGCGAGACTGGCGTGACGGTGATTCCGCTCCCCCACGCCCAACGGTCGCTGCCGGGCTGAAGAAATCGAGGCGGGTGCGGGGCTGGGGCTGGCCGGGGATTCCGAAAGGAGCTGCTGAGGTGGCTGCTGTGAAGGAGCGGCCTGCCGGGCTCTCGGAGGACCGCGGCGTGGGTCGGTCTTTCAGGGTTTGGGCGGTGCAGAGGTGGGTCGGAGCAGGCCCGGGGAGGGCGGGGGTTGTGCCTGGCCCTCCGGTAGATTTCAGCTCCTGTTGTTGTGCCTTGACGGCTTTCTCCCCGCCCCCCCGAGTCTGGAATTGAGGTTCAAAAAGCTCATCCTGTAGTAGTCTTAAAAAACCCTGCAGCCGTGAAAGTAAAATATACAGCAATTTCAGTAAGCATAAGGGTTGGTTTGGTTGGCTTGTTCCTGGATGTTTAGGGTACTGTGTGTGCTCTTAGAGGCTGTTTCAGTGGTTTTTATTTGTCTACTTTCTTATAAAAATAGTATCTTCGTTTATTAAGTATGATAATAAAATGAGAGTTCTTACAAGTGCTTCGAAAGAAGTAAAAATGTTTTTCTTTCCCTTTAGGGTATCTGCAAGCAGAAGTGAACCAATACCTCTGGTAGTTTTTAATTCCAAACAAGATGAAGATCCCTTCTTTGCTGCTGAGGTTCCCTCACTGTTATTTCTCTAGAACTTATTTCACAAACTTTCACTTCACTTCCAGAGCGCATTTCCTCTGCATTGAATCTCTTGCGCCGGTGCACCACTATCACGCAAAACAGTTATGTTCATCGAACGGTTTGAGGAGACGGCTGTGTCAACAAGTGACGCTTGAGCAGCAAATAGAGGGACTTTCTGACAGAGAACAAAGACTGGTAGACAGACTTTACAGTGGACTAATCCAGGGTCATAGAGCCTGTTTAGCAGAAGCCATTACGCTTGTAGAATCAACTCAGAGTAGGAAGAAGAAAATAGCCCAAGTGCTCCTTCAGAAGGTATTATCCTACCACAGGGAACAAGAAAAGTTAAATCAAGGAAAACCACTTGCCTTTAGAGTGGGTTAGTCCTTTTATGTCTGTCCAGTAGTTACTTTGACAGAATTGCAGTCCTCACCTTTCATTATCAGTATCGTTCTTTAAACATCATGGTCCGTAGTCTGGGATCATCAGTTTCTTGTGGTTTGTAACCAATCTAGATCAATTCTGTTATCCAGTAGAATTACGGCTTAAGCTCTAGAAATTATTGTTACTTCTTAGAGTGGGGTTATTTGGGGTTATTTTATAACTGTTATAAGCTAAAATGTTAGGTAGTTTGCAGATTGGTACAGCTTTTATCTACGCATCATACCTAGCTGTCATGTCACCCAGTGTTACGTTGGTATGGGTAGATCGAGGGCTGGTGAAGCAGACACTGCTGTGTTGGGTGAACCAAAGTAGTCTATTTCAAGTCAATTACCACTGCTTAGTTGGGCGCATCAGTTGTGGTATAGTTTTCATTTGCCTTTGTTGTGATATTGTGTTAAAGTGTAAATTATCAACTTAGATGTCGATGGTGTTCATGTGATATATTACTTATTTGATTAACAACATGTTTTTTCCTTCCTAATATGATTATTTAGGGTTGTCTGGTCCTCCTGGTGCCGGGAAATCGACTTTCATAGAATGCTTTGGGAAAATGCTGACAGAAAGAAAATACAAAGTGTCTGTGTTGGCTGTAGACCCTTCCTCTAGTACAAGTGGTGGTGAGTATGAATTAAAGCGTGAGTCAGGTTTTTGATACCTTGTCAACTGTAGGAGTATCTCCTTAGGCCTAATAGAGGAAAATTTGGGGCCTATAAAAATAAAATATTAAGAATAAATGTTGTATCAAATTTTCTTTTTAATTTTCCCTATGTGGTATGAAATCGGGAAACATGTATCGGTGTCCTTATTTTCCTCTTTTCCAGTGTCTGAATGTTGTCTTACAACATTTTTTTCTGAAGCTTTAGATGGCTGTGGTTTTCTCTCTCTAGTTTTATTTATTTCCCTGTGAATGGAGGAGTAGAAGGGCATTCATTTCTGCTTAAATTTCAACAGTGGTAATGCTGATCACTGGGCAGGAAGCCTATACTCATTTAAAACTACTTAGAGAATGCTGCAGTCTGAACCTGTAGATCAGGTTGGATTTTAGAACATTCAGTAGTTCTTCTCATTAGGAGTTTTTTGATTTCTGTTGGCTATACCAGTTTCAAGGTCTCCTGATCCAGTGTCGTCGACCACTTGTCTGACTTGTCAAATAATTGTGTGGCTGTAATCTGTCACTCTCAGATTAAAAATTGTAGGAAAATTCTAGGCTGACTATGCTTGATTAATGGTATCTCTGACATAAATAATAGTACCTTGGGTTTGATCTTTTTCTAATGAGCATCTGCCAGGGACCATCCTTCCTTTTTCCAGCTTCTGTCCTGTTAGAGAACATGCTGCAATGTGTAACTATTTAAAAAGAAAAAAACTTCAGTATTGCAATGACCTGACGCTAAACCAGACTATATTCTTGAATACATACATTCAAAATTCAGCAATACAATAGCAAAATATGATAGCAAGCCTGCACCAGTTAAGAGTTGATCATCTCTCATCTTTTGGCATGTGCATCCCGCATGTAGATCTCACTCAATACGATTTAAAGTTTGTATGAATAGGAGGAAGGAAGGGATCCATGTCAGCTTTCTTGAAAAGAAAAAAATCCACCGTCAAGACATATCAGAATCGTAAGGCAGACATTTGTCCGTTTGGACAATTGTGTGGCCTGCTGTGTATAGCCCTCAAAAAGCCATTTGGGAATTATAGAATTCATTCTGACTTAGGACAAGTTCTTCCAATTCAGTACCAGCTTCTGATAGGTGGAATAACTAGGCAGTAACTCCCTAGTCCTCAGCAAAATCTTGAGCAGCTGTTACTGGGATATTCTTACTTGACTGAATTCATCCAAGAGATCTTGTCTTTTCTCACTCATTTATTGCGGGCAGGAGGAGAGAGGGAAGTTTGGCTGTTTTGCACTTCTGAAATAATTTAATATAAAATGTTTAAGGTTCTCTATTGGGTGATAAAACACGGATGACTGAGTTGTCAAGAGACATGAATGCATACATCAGACCATCTCCAACCAGAGGAACACTGGGAGGGGTAACAAGGACCACAAATGAGGCCATTCTGCTGTGTGAAGGAGGAGGCTACAATGTTGTTCTTGTGGAAACAGTAGGTATGTGCTTAGGGTTGTCTTTTAGTTGTCCTTTTGTGATATTGAAATAAGGTGTGTTACTAATTGCGTACTTTCATCCTTGATTTTGATCATGCTTTCGTATGTGGTCACTGATTGAAAATGAATGCCCCTCCTGTCAATTTTCTGGTCCTGTACATTTTGTAACAAAACTGTTTTGTAGAAACTATTGTGTTTTCTGTTACCTTTGTTTGTTAGTGGGATTTGTTCGTGGTGCAAACTGGTGTCTGTCCTAATTACTGTCATTAATGTGACTGAAAGTTTGCAATCAATGGTGAACTCTGGATTTAATTTTTCAGGTGTGGGACAGTCAGAATTTGCTGTGGCTGATATGGTTGATATGTTTATATTACTGCTACCACCTGCGGGTGGAGATGAATTACAGGTATTTTTCAGTTTCTCTTACTAAGTATTATCTAGGACTAGAAAGAGAAACTTAAATGTAGATGTAGTTTCTGTGCAGAAAGTCCATATCAATAGTGCTTTGTAAATTACACTGCTACTATTGAAGTCTCTTCAGTGTCTCATCAATTTATTGCTCAGTTAGGATCTGGTATTCCCCCTTGATTTTGGAAGTATAAGGATGTAGAATTTTTATACTTTCTGACTTACTTTGGCCTATTTACTAGTTATGTATGATTTTGGGGAGTGGCTTTGTATTATAGGAAAACAGAAATGAATCTAAATAGGCTTGCAAACTTGGTCATGTTTTGGTTAAACTTAAGTCTATGCACATGAAATAGGTTGTCATGTAAACTCTGATATCCGTATTTAGTGTTCTTGTGTCAAAGCAGAGTAAAAACTAGTAATGACAGAGGCCACTCTTGCATGTCTAGCACGTGCACACACAAAAAAGTCAGTAAGAGCCACCAGAAACAAAGTATTTTGACCTGCTTTTTGTGATAAATCAGCGTGTCACAGTCCTGAGTATTCCTAATTTCTCTCCATGTTCCTTTCAGGGTATCAAACGGGGTATAATTGAGATGGCAGACCTAGTTGCTATTAATAAAGCTGATGGTGATTTAGTTGTTCCTGCACGGAGAATACAAGCTGAATATGTTAGTGCTATGAAGCTGCTTCGCAAACGTTCAAAGGTTTGGAGACCAAAGGTTTGTGTACTTCCCTGTGGTTTGTTGGGAGGTTTGGATGTGGTTTTGTTTTGTTTCATTTTTGTTGGTGTATTTGGGTTTTCTGGGGTGTTTTTTAGGTTGTTTTTTAAAGTGCTGAATGAGTTAGGATTGTTATTGTCTCATCTAGCTATACTGGTCTCCCTGGGCTCTTTAAACAACAGAATTGAGATTTTTATAAGTTTTACACTGTGCTAGAGAGGTGATTGCTGTTGTTTCTGTTTCACCTCTGATCTGAAGGTGTACCACATGAAACACTGTGCAGAGCCAGTCCTACTCTCTCTGGTTTCTGTCCTGAGCTACAATCTCAGCACTAGCAGACCTATTACTAACATCAGAGGTGGTACAAACTTGTCTTGCTTTTCGGAAACTGCTTATCTTAAAATGCCCCAAAAGTTATTTCTCCCTCTTTTATTACTGAAGCTCGTGATTATCTTTGTTCTTTAACTTGTTCATGCGTTTCCTTTATTGCCTTATTTTTTTATTTCTGACATAATAAAAGTTCTTGGGCAAGAACCTCATCTACCTGTGTACGCAATGTCTAGATTATTGGAATTCTTATTCTGCGACCCTGTAGTTTTAATGCAGTATTCAGTCTATTGAAAAGTTGTAGTACATTATTAAGGAAAGGATTCGGTACTAATTTTAATATGCGCATATAAAATAAGCGCACACACTCTCATAGATAAAGAGAGTGGGCTCTACCTTGCTATTAAAATTGAGCCATTGAAGTTTAAATCAACTAGGCTGCTTGAGGCTTAGCCATCATGCTTTAATTTTTGTTTCTTGATGTGATGAGAGGTCACCTCTGATAAATGTGACCCAAAGAACTGTTTTGAGACAATTGAATTAAGCAGTTTATCAGAAATCTGTCTCTCTTTCAGTGATGGCAGTGTCTGACAACTGGAGGAAAGAAAATACTGAAGTGTAGAGGCTGTATTAGATTGGGGAGAGGGAGAGAGACTTTAAAAAAAAAAAACCAAAAAAACCCCCAAATCCAAAACCTGTTCCATTTAAAAGATCGTGTTGGATGTCTGAATTATTTTTGGCAAAATTAATTCCTAGTCTGGAAAGCAAATGCGAAAAATAGTCAAAATACCTCCTTTCTGGAATATTTTAAGCGCAAAAGAGTAGCTACCAGAGTGTATCTACCATAATATGTAATTAACTCTGCATTTAAGTAAAATGGCAACACTGTACCTTTTAGCTACAGGACTAATTAAAAACTATTCTCACTCATTATACAATTTGACAAGGCCTATTTATCCCAAATACTATGGATATCAGGGTCCACTTATACTTGGTGGAATGTCAGTGTTTAGATCTGTTTTTTGCAAAAAGAAAAAAAAAAAGCAAGCAACACAAAACCATTCAGAGCTTCATGAAGTGAGTGCATTGAAGTAAGCTTGCCATATGCATTTGTTACTTTTTGTGCAAGCTACCTGATGAAGTACTTGAACCCTCAAGCCCTGTAGTTACTTGGCTTTAAAAATTCTTCTGAATCCAACAGGTAATGCGCATCTCTGCCAAAACTGGAGAAGGTATCTCAGATATGTGGGATAAAATGTCAGAATTTCGTGACCTCATGCTCACAAGTGGTGAGTTGATTGCCAAACGACGGAAACAGCAGAAAGTGTGGATGTGGAATCTCATCCAAGAAAATATGTTGGAACATTTCCGGAGTCACTTGGCAGTCAAGGATAAGATTCCACTTCTAGAAGAAAAAGTTCTTAGTGGTGTCTTGTCTCCTGGGCTGGCAGCTGACCTGCTACTGAAAGCCTTCAAAGATGGTCTCTAAGTGTTATATTCTACTCTGTTTTTGTTAAGTACTTTATGTAAACGTGAACATTAAATACGGTTTTTCTATGTGTGGATTCAAATGTTCTTCTACAGCAGACATTAATGGAATACCTATCTGCAAAAAAATCCTATAGGATTCTTTATAGGCGAAGATCATGACAAATCAAGCACTCACTCAGAGATTACTACAGACTGTATTGGAAAAAAGTACATTTCTAAGTCTTGTATTTGTACGTGCCATGGATGTGTGGATCAAAAATTTATGCTCGTGTCAAAATGTGACTGGTTTGGGGAGGGTGGGACAGAAAGGTTTGTGATGGTGCAGTTTTATTCCAGTTATGGGACCATCTTAGCACAGTTGACGCTGCAGCTTTTCATTCTAATATAGCATCAGCTGTTGCCGGTGTGGATTGCTTTTTTCTTTCCTCACCTTGAGTGACAGCCAGAACATTGGACCCCCCTGGCAGCACCTGACTGCAGCCTTAGTTTTAAATAAATTGTGTCCGTATAAATAGAGTGTAGGTGTCTTAGGTCCCTGTTTGAAAGCTATAGTTAGTTATTATACACTGTACACCAGGAGAAGGGAATTCTAACCATCTCAGTTTCTAAATAGATGTTTTAATACAAAAGCAAAATTTAGTTAGACTTTTTTTTTTAAATGCAGACATCAGATAGAACAAATGTCACCCATGATGTTTTAGTAGCAAATATCTTCATACTAGAATAATTGAACTCTAGTAGTAATGGTTTCAAGTTTTCTAATCTAAGTTTTGTGGATTCAAACAAAATGCACAGTTGTATTTGGGTTTTTTTTCTTGCTCTTGTAGAAGACATGACTGCTTACAAGAAAAAGCACTTTTTAAAAAAAAAACTAACTTGAAAATGAATCTGGAGGAAGCATTTTGATAAGCCATGATCTACAAAGTAGAGCTTATCTGGTATCTACTAAATATGAACAACAAAGTGGAAAAATGCTGGTTTTTTTGAGACCTGACAAAACCAGTAAAATAGGAGATTTCGTGAGTCTATTGTTGCTTACCTGAATTGACTTTAAAAAAATAATTGGAAGTGATGATTTTTATAGTTTTGATTTTTCTGGAAAATACATAAATGGTACGGTTTCTATAATTTTTATTTTAGCTCAGTTTCACCTGTTTGGCTTCCTAAGAAGTATGTGTTCCACACAGTGTTTAAGTTCTGTCAACCTCAGTCTGAATTTTTGAGAGAATTGTAGGGTAGAAATGAATTGGTTTACTTGGATCCTCTTTGGTTTTTCCCTTTTTATTTTTTTTTTTTTCCCCCAATGGAGTAATTTTTTTTTCTTTTATCTTCTTTCCCCTCATCCCAGTTATACTGTGTTCCCAACAAGGTTTACTTTTTCCTGCTAGACCTCTGTGCTTCAGAATTTTGATTCCTGCATAGGTATAATTTGGCAACTGTCAGAAAAGACAAATGATTGTTGAAAATGCTGAGGATTTTGTTTCCTTTAGTTTGTTTAAGTGGCACGTATTAAACAAAGCAGAAGAAACCTCCATCCTCAATGCTAGCATTTCAGTTATTTTTTCCATTGTATGATGGTGTCTGTATAATTTTCCATATATTTTTACTCTAAAAATACGACATGTGACCAGAAAGGAAAAAGCAAACTGCAAGACAAAGTAAAAATACTTTGTAATTAAAAGCAATGATTCCCACGTATATTTTCAGTTAAATACTAGCAAAGAGCATTGTGGTGTTTGTGAGACATACAGCTGAGGCATTTCTTTGTGAAGAAGTTTTGCTGTAGTATTAGTGGTTTCCACCACATAAACTGTGAGAACTTCAGTGCTCTGACTCCCCTATTCCTATTTCTTAAACTTTGCATTGCATTGAACTTTGGGATTGCTGCAATCAGTTATGTAGAAGTATCTGAAGGAATGTAGAGGTGGGCAGAAGCACAGTGGCTTTATAACCATTCTGAGTAGTTGTGAAAATACTGTAGAACTTACAGTTTCTTTTCTATTTAAACAGTCCCTATTGAATGTGACAGAAAGTGCCCCAAACCAAAAGCAAAGCCTTACATCCTTTCAGCTTTAAATATTAACTGTATTTTTGTGGTGCCTAGTAGAAGAAATGAGTGTCAGATGGAAAATGAATTAATGAGAGCAGCAGCATTTTAACTGGTGAGTTCTCAACTTTTTGATAGTCCATTTGTTTCAGGTGACAGTTTTTGAGGTGATCTAATTTGTGCTTATCTGTTAGATCAAACCCGTATTATTGTCATTACTTCTCTCAGGAACTGCTGTTTGCCTTGTCTGTTATATGTGAGCTGTCAAGCAAGTAAAATAGAACCTGCAGCTTTGTTTAAATGATGGCTGCTCAAGTAGAATATGTTTTACCATTTCTTCGGTGTTTGTTTTTTGGATGCAGATATGTTGATCTGCTCAAGCCATGGGCCATCATTTTTTTTGTTTTGTTGCTTCTTTTAGTCTCGTTAATTTACTAATCAACTCTTGGCAGAAGACAGTACAATGGCTTAAGCAAGTTCTGCTTTTCATTCAACTGCATTTTCCTCTTAAAGCAGAGCATTGAATTAAAGTTAGATTTGCTTTCTTTATGTGTTCATTTGTGCCTCATGCTTCAGTAGACAGAGACATACTCTCATACTGAAAAGGGTCTTTGGAAATGGCACGATAGATAAGGGCCACTGCTTTGTTTTGCAGTGGTTCTCCTCCCAAACTGGAAAGCTGTACTATGCAAACTATGCCTCACATGTGAGAATCGTTTGTTTTATAGCTTTTTGCTGGGACATGTTTTAGAGTGAACTGCTGTTCAATTAATTGTGCAGTTTTCTTTATATCCTCGTGGACAGGGGAAATGCATTGTCTTCAGAGGGCTGCGTAGCTTTAGCTGGTAGGCTACAATTTAATAAACAATTGAGTATTTCCCAAGGTAGGGAAGAGCGTTTCCAGCTCATTATTTCTAGCTCTGTGGGATTAAGTGGGCATTAAAACATTAAAATAAACAGGCTTCTGAAAAAAAGATGGTAAACAAATCTGTTGAGGAGGAGGCTGACATATTCTTAATTTCTACAGTTGTTAAGTTGCTCTCATGTTAACATTTAAAACCACAGCTATTGCAGAACAGCATGAGAAAATAATAGCAAGATTAAGTTTATAGCTAGAGGTACGGTAAACTGTTAGACAAATTGATAATGAGAGGTAAGGGACAAACTCTTCAGATACACAAGCTCATGTCCTACGAAGTCTTGCAGTTGTGTGCAAGTGTGAAACTTTTCCCCAGGTCTCTGTGTTATAGATGTTGCTGATGTTTCGCAGCTGGAGAAACAAGGGTGGTGAGATCAAGTGGTTTACCCAGGACTCTGAAACAGGTCAGTAGAGTATAAGGGTTACAGTTCAGTAGTCTTTACTCTGTGCCCTGTGTATATTTACGGCCATGTTACTTAAGGTTGAAAAAATGCTCGTAGCAAGTTCGTGCTCTTAGTGTGACTTATTCCTTTCATATTAAATCTCTCTGTTTTCAGTGACAGGACCCACTGACCCCTTCTTGACTACTCTTCTGTTGTAATGTCCTGCTTTAAGTAATAGAAAACTTTTCCTTGATATCTAATCTGCCCTCACCTTTTGTAAATGCATTACTTCCTGTTATAGGTGCTTGTTCAGTCTTTATGATCTCCTCACATATATTGTTTCTTTACTTGTGAAATCTGCAGTGTGTTGGCTGTCAGTTTGTGGGTCCTGAGATTTTGGGGGATGGGGCTTGAGCAAAGCTAAAGAATACAAATGAACAACTTTTTTTAGCCTTATGCAATTCCTTTTCTGAAGTTTTTTTTTTTTTTTTCTTAAAGTTATGTGGGAAGATTAAATTATTGACTTGTTTTTTACTGGTGTAAACATACTTATTTCCTCTTTACTTTTCCTAACTCAGTGCTGTATTGCTTCCCCTTAGATGCACAGTCAAGTAGTAACGTTATCCATGAGTTAAAGTGAGAAACATTTTTACAGAGTTTAGTGCTTCTGTAACCGTTCTTGCTGGACTATTCTAAAACATATAGCATTTGACGAATCATTGAACAGAAGTTGATAAAACATATATTTAAAGAAAAATCAATGTGTTCCTCTGGAACTTATGATTTGGATAATTAACAGTGCACAGGTTTACTGGCAACAGGGTTCCTCTTCTAAAAACCAGTTCAGATACTCCATGGTCATATTCCTTATAGTTTATTTTAAAATAGCTTGCACACTCCATGTTAGAACATTAACAAAATTTGTGGATTGAGAATAAAAATCTCACACCTAAAAACTCATAAGCAATTACAGTACATATTTACATTTGTATTTACATATTTATCTATGTATGATAGACATACTCTGTTCCCTGCTGCATACCAAGGTATGGTTCAGCTGGTGAACAAACAAGGAAAAGAGGAGCTGACATTCATGGTGTAGTCTATGGAGAAGGTACATTATGGAGCAGCAAGAAGAATGTCTATTTTTCTTTTTTTTTCTCCCATGAGAGCATAAGAATTACCTTAGACAGTTCGCTGGCAAGCTGCAGAAGCTGATGTGATCCACAGTGTCTGCTGTGGGAGGTTTACAAAAAATGTTAAATTCCCTTTTCTGTCTTCTGGATTTGTATGTTGAATGAAACTAGTCTAATGCAGACACTTGTCCTTTGGAACTAGGTGGTTTTGTTTGTAATTGTACTTTAAGTGGGGAAAAGCTGGAAGTCCTTGTAGTTTGAGTAAATGATTGTTCACTTGTAACGAGGAAGTCAAAAGCCTCACTTCCCAGAATACATTATGAGATTCCTGTATTTTTCCTTAAAATACTATAGCAAACTGAGTTCCCTCTGTATGTTAGTTACTATATCTTCATTTTCTCTTATGTTTAGATGTCTTTCTCTGGTAGAGTATCGTAAAAAAGATTTAGGTTAGTTACACACCTTTTAAAAATACTGAAATGTAAGTTAATCAGAGATTAACAATGTTTTTGCCTTGTTTCTTCTATTGAAAGTGGCGATTATAACCTGTTATAACCCAAAGACTATTATGACTTTGGATGACTGAGCTGACCTGCTCTCTGGCTGACTGCCGTGGCTGGGGATGTGTAATGTTACGTATAATGAGAAACTCATTGACTGTGTAGCTCGTAGCATTACAAAGTCACACTGTTAAAGGTTTCTCTCAGCCCTGAATCTATGACACAAAGATCCTGTTTGTAGTTTTCTAATTGCAACCAGCGGAAGACAAGAGTAATGTTAGTTTTTATGACTCGTTGCTTAGCAGCGCTGATCAACAAAAGCACAACCTTTTCTTTTCCTGTAACCTTGGTGAACCCAGGCTGGGACAGCGCTCACCAGCAGAAGACAAGTATTTCTGAAGTCGTGCGAAACTGTTGTTCAGTGTCTGTTAGCAGCATCTGAGGGAAACCGTCTCCTCTTGACCCCTTTGTTACCTTTGCCCTTTAGTCTTCTTTCTGTCTCTCATCAAGTCTTAGAAGAAAACAGGCACCATCCTAGGAAAGTGTGGAGGATGGGAAGTCTAGAGACAAGCTAACGGTGCTAAGATACATCCTGCCACTTATGGGGAAAAGGAGCTGAGCTGGTTCCCAGGCTGTCTCCTTTCATGGCAGGAGAAATAGACTTCAGCCGTCACAGTAAAGATTATTCTTATTTAGAGAAGCTTTCCTAGTATTTTGGAGTAGGCAAAATGATCCATAGAGGAAAGGGATACTAGGGTACTAAGAATTTCCTGGTTTATATCTTTTAGCAGGGATTTTGCAAACAGCTAGAAGGGATATTGAATATGTTTGAAAATTATTAGGGATCTGCACTGAATGTAGACATAAAGACAAGTTTGGTTTTGTTTTTTTTTTTTTAATCTGATCAAATCTGGCAAAGCCTATAAAATAGGTGCAAAAAGTTGCTTCTTTCACCTTACTTCTAAGCTATAAGCTGTTAGTCTAACTGCACAAAGGATCTTTAGTGACATCACAAATTGCAACAATGTGCTTTGTGATGTCAGAAGCTTAGACTAGAAGCTTTCACTGTTACTCAGGTGCTTTTTAACTTACAGATCTAAGTAAGAAACAGCAAAATATTTGTATACTTTTTCTGCCAAAAATGTTATGATTCTGAGACATCCAGCTTGTGGATGTTACGTGGAAAATAATGCTTTGTCAGTCTGCTGGTTTTCTCCTTTTCCCCCTCTCACCTCCACTACTGACTTCTCCCCTCTATACGCACTTCAGGAGTGGCTGACAGCTGTTAACAGCAGTACAGGTCAACATATTAAGGTCAGCATGTGTTTCAGGAGCCTCTTATGCTCTGGTGTCCCTTCTCTTCTGAAGTTCAGAGAGAAACTCTGCTGTTCAGTTGTCTCATAAAATGAATGGAGAGGACTAATATTACTGTAGTCGCACAACTGAGATACTCATTCCCAAAAAGGCAGCCACATAGGAAACTAGTTTTTGTTATATGTGTCATGTCAAAAGCATGGCAAATGTATGGTATCTGGCAGAGCTAGGTCAAGTAAAATAAACAGCAAACAGCAAATACTGTGGTTATTTTATTTTCTTTTTTTTTTTTAATTGCACAAATCTTAACAAAGTGATCTACCTGGAAATCCTGACTGCTGTCTGAGATCAAAGAGGAATGACTTTCCATTCCCTTACTTGCTGAATAGAGCAAATTTTTTTCACCAAAACAGGATTTTTTTTTTTTTTTTTTTTTTTTTTT
>WHYT01016715.1:236241-246883 GCA_009806455.1 Tetrax tetrax
CTAGATCAGGTTGCTCAGAGCCTCATCCAGCCTGGCCTTGAACGTTTCCAGGGATGGGGCATCCACCACCTCTCTGGGCAACCTGTTCCAGTGCTCTACAACTCTCATTGTAAAAAATTTTTTCCTGATATCTAATCTAAACCTACCTCCTTCTAATTTAAACCCATTACCCCTTGTGCTATCACAACAGGCCCTACTGAACAGCCTCTCCCCATCTTTCCTGTAGGCCCCCTTGAGGTACTGGAAGACCGCTATCAGGTCTCCCCGGAGCCTACTCTTCTCCAGGCTGAACAGCGCCAACTCTCTCAGCCTGTCCTCAGGAGAGGTGCTCCAGCCTTCTTCACTCCAGCTCATATTCGTGGCCCTCCTCTGGACCCTCTCCAACTGGTCCATGTCCTTCTTATGTTGGGGACTCCAGAACTGGACGCAGTACTCCAGGTGGGGTCTCACCAGGGCAGAGTAGAGGGGGAGAATCACCTCCCTCGACCTGCTGGCCACGCTCCTCTTGATGCAGCCCAGGATGCGGTTGGCCTTCTGGGCCGCAAGGACACATTGCCCGCTCATGTTGAGCCTCTCGTCCACCATCACTCCCAAGTCCTTCTCCTCAGGGCTGCTCTCGATCCATTCCCCGCCCAGCCTGGATTTGTGCCTGGGATTGCCACGACCCAGGTGCAGGACCTTGCACTTGGCCTGGATGAACTTCATGAGGTTGGCACGGGCCCACCTCTCCAGCCTGTCCAGGTCCCTCTGGATGGCATCCCTCCCTTCCAGTGTGTCGACGGCACCACACAGCTTGGTGTCATAGAGGTACCAGTCACAATCGTTACTGATTTGAAAAAACAATATAGACGTTCCCTGCCTCTATCTAGTTTGTCGTTTGTACTGAATTGTGATGTGGTTTTTTGGTTTTGGTTTTTTGGGTTTTTTTTTTGTTTTGTTTTTTTTATTTTCAAGTGAATTCAGATTTTTTGAGGGTTGTTTTTTTTTTTTTTAACTACTGCTGAGTTTTCATGACTGAGGTTGGTTAAATAACTGATCAGAAATTGAACTGTAAATGTTAGTCAGTGTTTTTGAGTAATGTTTTGGTACCCGATCAGGTATCCTGCTTTCATTCTTCCTGGTAATCAAGTCAGCCAGACATACACAGTCCCACGTAGGAAAAACAGTGTACTTTCAGCAAGAGAGAAATAAAAGTAATCTGTTGTGATTGATGCCAAATGATTCATGGTAAATGCTGTGGGCTACATAATTTCAGCACTGAGTACATCTGCCTTCTCTACTAGGGAACTCCAGAGAGACCTGAGTAAAACATCCTACAAATGGTCTCTTTGGAGAGTCTCTCAGTTCACGCTCCTGCTCTCGCCATTTGGTCCGTGAGAAGCTTGAGTCCTTGTGGCAGAAAGGGAGGTCTCAAAGTCTGTGTGGTTTGTGTTTTCTGGGATCAAGTGCCTTAGTGGTTCCTCTTGGTACAAATCCTTTCCAAGACCCAGGGGAGTTGCTGTCAGTCCCCAACTTTCCTCTGACAAACTTGTCAAAACATATAGTATTTTAACATCAAGCATGACATGAAACAAACCCGAGCTTTTGTGATCCATCACCGAATCTGCTGGACTTACAGCAGTCATGGCATTGGTGACTAGGTCACCTCCCGTAAGGTTTATGTTCCTGGATGGTTCAGATGGGGGTAGTTGTACTTCCTCAGAAATTCTTTATCTTTCCCTAAAAAACCACCAAAATATAGCTACCATGTTGCCCCTATAAAAGATTCAATTTGAGCTGATTTGAATGTTTTTATTTGTCTTTCAGTCCTGGTGAATAGCCTGTTTGTGCCACACTGCTCCTCAGAAATGCTCACATTACCAGCTGAAATCTGCATCTGCTATAGGGCTGTTTGGGATCTGTGCGTAAGCTTACTGTAGTGATATTTTTCTGGAATGAGGAGAGTTTAGACCTCCTTAAAATGGGACTCGTATTTACGACAGATTTGAGTATTTTTATGACTTGGTAGAGAGCCTTATTTTTTCTCTGTTGCTCTGTGGCTTGGTCAGGGCGAGCAGCGTGCTGTATATCTGCCTGCGCTTGTTTGGAATTGATGCGGTGCACCGTGTGTTGTACTCAGATTTACAGCCAGGGTAAAAGGAACAACCACTTGTTACCATCTTTTATTTCCCCCTCCTCAATATGTCAAACTGTTCCATCCTCCTTCAGAAGCGTATTGGACTACTCAGAACCAAGGAGAACATGCTAAAGGAAATGGTGAGCAGAGTCCTAAATCAATTGCCTCAGGTCTCATTTCCTTCTGGGTTCTGCATTTCTGACTTGTTTAACCAGGGCTTTTTCACTGCTTTGTGATGGGTGAGAACTACTGAGGATATAAAAGGTTTTGGAGTTGGAGGAGAGGAGATGCAAGGCTGGCGAGATCAAGAGGCTGGCAAGATCAGGAGTCCCAGCTGTTGTGTAAATAACTTTAAGGGCATAACTTTTTTTGAGAGGCCTATTTGTGGTTGAGTAGTTCAAGGCATTGCTATTAGTCAGGAAACCTGGGCTCTGTAGCCCCAATAGATTCAAATCCATTTGGAGCCTTCCCCCTCACCTTGATTTTCCTTGATATCTTTTGTTTACATGTTTTACCTTGCTGAAACTACCTGTCCCTCATGTTTTCCTTCTGCTCATGTTTTAAGATTCTCATGAAGGTGTATCTCTGCAATCTTTCTGGCAGTGACTTGCACTGTGTATTGTTCCCTTTTCCTTACTACTGTCTACAGATGGAAAGCTGCTAGAGCCAGTGTGAGATTCATGCTATTTTTAATTATTAAGAGCAGAATCCCACTTTTGCAATGCTCTTCTCTTTCATTTCCTTCCACACAGCACCTTTGCATCACTGTCCTGACTCATTTAGCAAAGGCTGACAGACCTCTCTCTAGCCTCAGAGGGCAGGTTGTAATCCTGGCAGTAAGAGGCACCTGATAGATGCAGCCCTCTTCACCAGTGTTAGATGTGATAAAGGAAAATGCTTTTTTCCAGTTGGAGTTAGAAAAGGATCCACACCATAGTCCCTCGCCCCAAATCCTGACCGTTTCTCTTCAAAAGATGCTGAACTTCTATCATGCATCTCAGTGGCTGGTGTCACAGTCTTTATTTGTAGATGTATATAAGTAAAAATCAGTCTTTGTCTACAAATTGTCAAATTGTATTTCCCAAAAGCTGAAGAATCTGCAGTCCATTAACTCTGGAGTTAATGAGGGAGCATGAGTCTCCAGAAAGAGCACTTTTTGTTCAGAAAGACTAGTTTGTTTTAATTTGGCTGTTGGCATGGGTTGTCTGAGGTTTCTTCCGGAGGAGAAAAAAAAAAAGAAAATATTGCTTTTAAAGTGTTAAAAAAAAAAAATCAGTGTGCTGTGGTATTTAGTGTGTTTGCACTATTTTGTATTTTGAGTGACAGAAATCCTGTATAGTTGAGGGGACGTATGATAGTGACAGCAGATGGAATAAGATGTGCCGTCAAGGTGAGGATGGATAATTACTTAAATAAGATGTTCCTCTTCTGACATTATTTGTGTAAGGAAGAGGGTAGATCATTGGAAGCAGGTGCCCTAAGCAGCTGGTACGGCTGTCTGCTGTTCATCTTTCCAGGACGTGGGTTTGAATTACACTGTACTGTTTGATCATAAACAGGAAAAAAGAACCATATTTTGGACTGAAAGTACCTTGTGGTTAATGCCTGGGCCTTATAAGTTAAGCAAAACAGTTGTTTTGCTTCAGGGCCAGCCTGCAAACCACGGTGGATGCATTCCCCGTTTCCTAGTTAGGCTGCATGAATCTGTTTTCTGACGCTTCTCATGTCCAAAATAACCTGCAGGCTCTGTCAGGTCACAGACATATTGAGCTTGTCGGTGAGAAAGTGTTGGTTTTGAGTCCTCCTACAGCTCTTTGATTAGAGCCTCAAACTCCTGCCTCTCCATTCCTGGAGAGTTTTACTGCCAATCTCAGGTGTTACCACCTGAGTCTCAGGACCTCCATTTAATGACCTGAAGTCTGGATGGAGTGTGGCACATGCTTGATTGTCCATTAGTAAGAGAAACTGTGCTTATTATCAAGAACACCATGAGATATACCAGTGTGGGCAAATGGATTGTATGCAGACAGGCTGCTCTCCTGTCTTGGGCTGTCTCTCTCACATTGCCTACTGGAGTTGAGAAGGGCAAGACCTTCTTCCCTGTAGTTTCTGAGCACTTAGGTGCTGTCTCTGGCCCATGCCTCTGGGTAGGAGGTTTCTCTGTGTTCTCCCACCTTCCCAGGAGATCTTTCAAAGACCTTTGAATAGGTGGGAGGGGATCTTTCCTTGAAGGTAGCTTTCTTGGTGGGCTGTCCCAATTATTGCCAGGAAGGAAAGGAAAAACAAGGCTACTATCAGAATTCAAGTTGAATGCTTCTATGGGATGATGTAGGATTTCAAATTTCACTTGACTAACAACACTGATTGCGTTATTGGGTGTTGCAGATGCCTTTTCCTTTTAGGTTAACAGGAAAGAAGTCTTCAGAAAGTCTCCTTGTGTTACTGGGCCTGTGATGAAGATCTGAGGGACTTAGCAGTCTTTCTGTAGAAGCAGAATAATTTATTTGAGTTTTTAATGACACTGCAACTTGTTACAACAAGTGGGCCACCCTCTGCGAGAGTAGAGCAAGAAGAGACAAGGTATGTGCACTTCTGTGAGTACTGTTGGGGTGGAAGTTCTCTGGCTTCCAGTGTTTGCACAGTAAATTCAGTGTCAACATACGTACAGACAGCAGATCTCAGAGGAGTTAGAGGTAAATAGCCTTTCTTTTTGAGCTTTCTAGAAAGAGCTGCAGAGCTAAGGGATTTATTTTGAGTTTTTGGCCTGTCACAAATTGGCAGATGACTTTGGGAGGAGGTAGTCCCTGGTCATTTGGCAGTGCCAAGAGCAAGCTTTGAACCATGCAGGCTTTTGGCAGCTAGGGAACAGTCACATTAGAGACTTCAGAATCCTGGCCTCTCTTTGGCTGCCAGTGACAGTTTTTAGTGATCTACTTTTTATTTTTATTTGGTCATTAAAAGTAAAAGTTAGGTGTCTCAGTTCCTCTGTTAGCCTGGCCCAAGAAGCTAAAAAAGTCCCAAGGGAAACAAATTTTCTGAACTACACAAAGAACCCATCCCACCCATTTTGTTTTGGCTCCCTAAATGTGGAAGGTTCTTGCAGTCTGTATCACCAAATAAGAGCCTGGATCTTGACAAGCTATTGATTAGGTGACAAAACACTAATGACAGCACTCATGTGACTTGTGCTGCCAATGGCAAAGATAAAAGGCTACTATAGTGACAGAATAAAAAATTCTGATGGAAAACATCCAGTTTCTTAAGAATGCTCAGGAAAACCTCTCTGTGTGAAGGATTTTGGGAACCAGATCCAAAGGCAGTCGGTCAGAACATGGCCAGTAACACTCCTTGTCAGGAACCACAAATTCTGCTCCACAGGAAATTCCTGTGTCTTTTAAAACTTGTCTGACAGCGAAACATTCCACTGGAAGAAACCTCTGAGCAATCCCAATTTCTGGATATTTTTTTAATTCTTCTTTCTTTTGAAGTGCTAGTCAGTAGCATTTACCCTGAAAGCAGGATACTGGCTGGACTGGAGGGCCAGTCTAGCAGGGTCAACCCTTTTAGCACACATGGAAGTGAACTGCGAGCAGAATGAGCTTTTCATCTAAGTGGAGAGGGTCAGAGGAGGGTAGCAGTGATGATCACAAGTAATGAAGTGGCCTCTGCTTGTGACGAGAGCAAACGGAGTGGGACTGTCCAGCTCGAGGGCCTCCAGCCATAGAAGAGCTTGAGGAAGGCAAAACAGGAACTATTTTTGCAGAGCGAGTAGTAAGGGGGAATGTAGTGTATCACTGCAGCAACCAAAGGACTTTTTTTACACAGTGGGTTTACATGTAACTTGTGGAACAACGCAGTGCTGGAGATGTGAGTGGGTTTAAAGAAAAGACCACGTTCCGCGACAACGGGTCAGTCCTGCCTCTGTATCCTAAGTCCTTGTGTCTCAGGCAGTCATGCTAAGAAGACATCAGATATTATTTACTATGGCAGCACCAAAGGGACCTTAGTTAATTAAATAGCACTTAGAAGAAAACATGAGTGAGTGGATTCTTTTTTTTTTCCTGTTAAATTCCTTATTAGACGTGTTGAGCTGGGCCACGATGCTGGGAATGCCATGGAGGGGGGGTACCTTTCCAGGTACGCACACTACCGTGACTGCAACCTGCCCGTGAAGCAGCTAGAGCTCTAAGCAACTGTTGGGCCATTAGGTGACGTGTGGGGCGGTGGAGTGTGCCGAGAGCATCCATCCCGAGCCGAGTACTGCCCAACCTCTACGCACCACCGTCGTGAAGCAGAGCTGCTGCAACTTGAGTTAAAGAAGGTACTAGAGAGAGCATTACACAGTAGGTACGCACGTGTAGATGGGTATAATAAGTTTTTACAGTGTACATGGCATTGTTTTCCTGTTAAAACTGGATGTGGATTAAATTTTATAATGCAATTATTAGCTTTAATAGACTAGCCACAGGAGAATAATAATGTGTTTGTCGCAAAATGCATTTATCCATAAAATGTGATATCCCAGTTTTGGGAAGTGATTAAGCGCACCCGTAATTGTATTTTCCTGGTTTGAGTGGCTGGAGGACTGTTCTTAGAGAAAACTGTCACTTTGAGTAAGAATGAAACTTGACTGGTAAAAATGCAATCTTATCACAGTATCACCATATAACTGGATCTTATTTATTTTTAATTGAAATGTCAACTTAAAAGATGCAGTGCATATTTTAAAATCACATTAATGTTATATTTAGATATTTTCATTAAGTTCTAGGTATGCAGTCTCATTAAAAATAGGTAGCTAGGAATAAAAACATGAAGTCTTAATGCTTGCTTACTAAATATTCAGAGTGCAGACAGGCATTGATAACACCTGTGAACAGAGCTATTCTGGTACGTTTTAAAAGTGTCACTGGTATGTTTTAAGAGTGACAGCCACCAATGTATGCATCTTATTTCAGAACCACGCTGATGGAGGGATCCCTCCTGCAACTACTTACTTGTATTCCCATGCCATTTAATTTTTTTTTCTCAATTTCAGGAAAAAAATACTATGATTTTTATTGCTAAATCAACTACTGCTTCTAACTGTAATGGAATGTAATTGTATGCTGTGTACTGGGAAGGCTAGATATTAGGAAAGTGTTCATCCCTGCAATACAAGAGATATGTATAGTTTATCGTAATGTAATTTATTTTGTCGGTTCTAGCAAGAAATTCTGTATTAATCTACCTGTACAGTTTTAGAGAGGTTAGTCCTACAAGGAAGCTAAATGCCTTTTTGCTTTCCCCTCAAGCAACACTTGCTCTCAGGAGCCAGACAAACGCTGTGTGTAACGCTGCACCGCGAGATGTGCAATGGCGTGGAGGTGCTCGCGGCCGGCTGCAGTGCTGCTGGCAGGGCTGTGCTCTGCTCCAGCCCTGAGGTCTGGCTTTTTGGCAAATGCGTCAGCGCTGGATGTTGCACGGGATGTTGCTGCTGTTGTGGTGTTCGGGCGGAGAGGAGCAGGAAGCCTTTTCCAAGTAGGGGGCTAGACCAGGCTCGTGTGGTTATTTGTGCCAAAATGCTTAAGGAGGCAGTGAGCGCAAGCCAGGGACAAACATGCTTATATTCATTCATGCAGTTACGCGTAAATAGATTCTGAAGTCCTACTCAACTATGCGTGAGCCCATTAGTTACAGCTTTGACCCACCCAATTGGCTTCCTGTTAAAAAATTTGTTAAAAAGCAAATTCTTCAGTCTAGCATGTGAATGAACATTCCAGTCTTAAATAGCAGGGAAAGAATCAAGTATTTGATATTTTTTTGACCAGCCAGAGAGCAAGGCCTATTTTTGGTTTTGGTCACATTAGGCTGTGCTGTGAACATTGGCATGAATGTCTAGGGGCTCAGCCATAAAGAGCATTTTTCTATTCTTTATTTAAACAGGCACCTTCCCAGAAGAGTAACAATCCAATTGCAGTTCCAGTGAAATGCTGTCTGAGAAGGACTTGGGGGGGTTGGAGGTACGTGAGGTTTGCAAAGTAAGGGAGAGCAGAACTACATGCAAACACCAGAGGAACTCAGGAAAAACTGTTGGTCTTGTGGTGTGGTGTTTTTTTTTTTCCAGAGTTGTGCCATGTGTTCCATTTTAATCATGGTTGAGGGGCGAGGGAACAATTAAAAGAAAGAACCAAGACAAAGCAAAACCACCTCCTAGCATGGAATGCCCTCCCCTGCATCTTAAAGGAGGGAAAGAGGCCGCAGCCTTCACAGGGCTGCAAAGAAGTACCAGAGTATCACTTTGTGCTCTTCTGCTGTGCAGGTTTTTGGTTTGTTTGGTTTTTGGTTTTGTTTTTTTTTTTTTTTTTTTTTTTTAAAAGCAGCTGTTGGATTTGTTTGGACAAGACGAGTCGCTTTGAAGACTCTCTCACCTTTCAGGGGGCATTGAACTTAAGGTACTAAATCCCCTCCCATCCCCTTTTCCAAGGGCTCCTGCTGGACACTCTGGCCTCACTGCCCCATGTCCACATTTAGTTGTCACTGCTGGAATTTTTAGATGCTTCACTGGTAGTTTCTAAAGCTTAGATGCAAAAGACGCTGCCCCCTTCCCTTGCAGACTACTTGGGTGCCCCTGTGCTGAGAAGATGACATACCACTTACTGTGGCTCCACAGACAGTGCGGAGGCAGACCTCTGGGTAGGAGTGATTACGCTGGTGTTTTATTAGCTCTCAGAAAATATATAGCGGGGAAGAGGCTGTGCAGGCTCCTGCTCAGTCTGCCTGAGCTCTGACCCCTCGGGCAAGAGGCTAGATTGCTTTTACAGCCAGTACTTAACCTTGCTGCTGAGACTTGTCAACAAGGAGGCCAATTAGCAGCAGCTATGATGGTGGATGATATAATGCAGATGTCTGTTAGGAGCACAACTGAGAGCTTTTTAACATACCATGTATTTTAAAACATGGCTCTGCATCAATCATAGAATCATCATAGAATGGTTTGGGTTGGAAGGAACTTTAAAGATCATCTAGTTCCAACCTCCCTGCCCTGGACAGAGACACCTTCCACCCTCATAGTGAAGAATTTCTTCCTTCTATTTAATCTACACCTACCCTCTTTCAGTTTAGAGCCATTACCCCTTGTCCTGTCACTACCTGCCCTAGTCAAAAATCCCTCTCCATCTTTCCTGTAGGCCTCCTTTAGGCACTGGCAGGCTGCAATAAGGTCTCCCCAGAGCCTTCTCTTCTCCAGGCTGAACAGCCCCAACTCTCTCAGCCTCTCTTTGTGAGGAGAGGTGCTCCAGCCCTCTGATTATCATTGTGGCCTCCTCTGGATCCACTCCAAGAAGTCCATGTCCTTCTTATGTTGGGCGCTCCAGTGCTGGACACAGTACTGTGCTGTCCTGAGAGGATCCATAGACAAACTGAGATACCTTCTAACACCACACGTGTATTGGTCAGAAAAGGCAGATAGGGACAGGTGCATTAGTTAATTGATCAAAATTGTGCAGGTCTACGAGCATGTTATGGGTACCTGCTGCGAAGGACAGCGGCTCTTTATCACATAGCAGTGTGTGACACTAATACCCCTACTGGGGTGCACATAGTGTTCTGTCAGATGTATGGTTTTTGGTCAAGCTAGAGAGGCTGATGGCAAGGGGACAGTTCACGTTTTGGTTGAGACTGGGCCTGAGCTTTTAAATAGAAGTTTACAGTAAGACTGAAGGGCTAAAGCTACTACAAAACTTACTTGCACGTAGCTGCTAGCTGACACAGGCAGGGTAAAGCAGTCAGCTCAGCCCCCCTCCTGCAGCCACAGAGACCCTGTCAAATAGCACTGAGGATGTTGCTTCCAGAGGCAGCGGCGTCCCCTCTCCTCTGCCAGCCCAGGTGCTCTTTGACTCACTCCCTGCACTCTCTGCTTGTTTTAGCAGAACACTTGAACCTACATCTTACACCACTGCCTCAGTTAAATGACCAGTTACAGTAATTTACAACGGAACTGTAGCAGTTTACACAAGCAGAGGTCTGTTTTAAAACCATCAAGATAGGGTAGATCAAACTCTGAAATACCCTTCGATATTAGAGAATTTGCATGATTGTCTTTTAATTGCTAGGATAACTAGCAATAACCCCCCACATAGAATATCACTGTGTATTTTCTATTACAGGTACAGTGCAAAAGGAGAGAAAGACCACCTCTTCTTGGACATGACCTACCATCCCAGTGTCACAGCTAGGGCTGCCCTCCCTTCACCTCACCAGTCACCAGCAAAAGGAAGAGCAGTGGGTGCAACACAAGCTGTGAACAGCCCATGCACTCTACCAAGGTACTGAGAGAGGCACTGAAAGTTAGTATCCATACCCCAGCAGAAATAACCATGAGGATTTTTCAGTTGATTAGACATTAACACCGCCCTAACCGAGGGCAAAGGCAATCCACATGTATTTAACATGAACATTAATTTAGCTGAGGATAATTTTTATCTGATGAATACCCAGATTTTCTTTTTCCCTTGTTTAGTGTTTAAATACTGTAACTTCCTTTTA
>WHYT01016715.1:246931-268509 GCA_009806455.1 Tetrax tetrax
AAAAAAAAAAAAAAAAAAAAAAGACAGAAGAAAGAAAAAAAGTGCTGAGAACTTTTAACTGAATTACCGAATGGAAAAACACGCTAGCTTTCGTTAAAGAATGCATAGTGAAAACCAGTATGAAATTACCTTTATGGTGGGGGGAGTTTATCAGAACTGTTGGTCATTAGTCGGTAGGGGGAACGCTGGAGAACATTCCTTGCTTTAGCCTTGAACTGCAAACCAATTATTTTAATATGCACGAGCTCTGATAAATAATGTATTTTTTTTTCTTAAAAAAATAAAAACCTCCTAACACACTTTCCCTTACAGAGAAAACTTCTATACCTTGCCAGAAAGAATTAATTTATCTTTTCCAAAGTGCTAAACAAATTTCCCAGGTACATTAAACATTACTATGTCAGATACAGGTACAGTGGAACATTGTCAAACATGTGGCATTCACATGCTGACCACTTGTTCTTGGAAGTTCCAGCCCTATTCAAACTGCCATTTGGTTTACATAAAGTGTCCTCTAAGATTCTTACTCCTTCCTCTCAAGACAGCTGTACTTTACCTCTTGGTTTGAAAAATAAGCTTTTTGCTTTGGAAGTGTTTGCTCTTTTATGGTGGGGTCAGAGATATACACATGGAGTGTAAAGAACTGGTATAGTTTCTGGATGCAGACTGCATATTTCATGCTGTTGAGATACAATTTTTTTTTATGCTTTGAGTACTTACTAGTGGAGTATTTTCTATTCTGTCTGTACTCCGGGGCAGGGGTGGGTGGGGAATTCCCAGGAGTTCTGATGGAGTAAAGCACGGCTTTACCCTGAGCTAGGTTGCTTACAGGTTTACACACACTTTGGAACAGATGGCTTTTCTCTACTGCGTAGACAGACAGAACTGCCACATGCTCCTCAGAACCAAAACTGTCTGCTGGAATGTAAACAAAACAGTGGGACTTTTCTGTTCTTTTATTAATAATTCCAAATGATAACCTGCTACTATTTTGGATATTTCCCCCTTGTAAATAGCTTCCAGTATCTTAACAGGAGTGCACAGATTAGGATGTCCTCCCTGAAGAGGAAGAATTTGGTCATGACAGTGGAGAATGTTTGGCCATCTCAGTGCAAAACAAATGTAGGAATCTTGCAAATAGCTTAAATGATGCAAGTTTTGCATCAAAAAAGTATTTCTACACAGGCTTCACTGAAGAACTAATCAAGATTGAGTTATGTTTCTGGTTATGCATATGGCTAAGAGCCCTTGGGGACCAGAAATGCCTTCCTGAACAGGGGCGTTGCTTTAGTGCTGTCATGAACAAGGGGTTGGCTCCAACTGGCCTGTCAGATCCCCCTCCATCCCACAACAACCTGCAGAAGTTGTTCCTTCAGGACAGCATGAGGGTGGGTGGATAGCACGTTAGGTGTGACTCAGGGCACCTCCTACAGTGGCTTGGCCAAGGGACACAGAGGGGATTCTGACAAAAGCGACGTCAGACGTTTCTAATACCTGTGAAAGACAGCGAGATCCGAACCCAAGAGACACCATGGATAACAACAATCCAGTCAGAAAGCATTCCTGTAAGTCACATGATAACTTTGAAATGTTTCATATTTTATACTTCCAATTTTTAATGCAGAGTATTTTTAATACCAATCTTTCTTCCTAGATATTAAATTGTCTAAGAAACATAAATCTATTAACAGTTGGTTAGCTTCTCTTCTTTGAAATCACTCTTGGCATTTTGAGATTAACAAAGGTTATACAACCAATCCGCATCTGCTTCTTCCTGCAATAAAGTGCTACATATAACATGTCATTTTAATGACCCCAAGTAGGAGCGTTAAATAAGGATGAAGTTAGCTTCCTAGCAGTGTACACTCTATCCACCATTAACAGAAAGGAATAAAGTATTACTGATCTCATGGAGGGTATCGCTAGGACTGTAGAATTTGCAAGTACAAGTGAAACACTGAGGGTATAAAAGAGAACTGTATGGTTCAAACAGCATCTTTTTATAGCTTTATATTTCAAAGGAGTTACTGGTACCTTTTTAAATAAACAGTTGTCTTACCTTCACCCCACAGATTTTTTTTATTATTTTTTTTTGCAAGTGAGAAACAAACTAGTGCAAGACTAAAGCACTGTGCAAAACTGCCTTTTTTTTTAGTCTGAGTATTTATACCCAGAATTTATCCATACTATTTTTTGAATCCCCTTGTTGGATTTTTTTTTTTTTCCACCATCGAATTCTAGTTACACAAGTTGTTCCAGCAAACTAAAAGGTAACCACTGCATAATACAGTATATATATATATATATATATATAATATTTATATGCCCTTTTAAAACAAAAGATGTATGTTATGGCCCAGATGCAGTGTTTGTTACACCTGTGTAACAGTTAAGAATTGGGCCTGCTGTGTGGATGTGGCCTGCCCACACTACGTATGCACGTGTGTGTGTACATACACACGCTTTTCATTGTCATGCTCTCATCCTGCAGCGCTGAAAGCAACCTTTTCCTCATCAGCTCCACCCCAAACCCTCAGACCTTGACAACTGAGTACAAGGCATCAAACAACTCAAGGAAGCTGCAAACAGCACTGAAATCATACACCGGTCCACCCTGAACCAAGCGTTACACCTTCCACAGCTCTACAGTTCAGGGGAGACAGCGGGGAGGGAGGGAGCAAGTGCTTGAAAAGGGGAAAAGAAAAATAATTAAATAAGCCAATACAAGGGAAGTGCAAAAGCAATGTCATGGCACGCTACAGGCAGCCTCTCTTTCACGCACCCGCACGCACACAAAGCCCAAAAATAAAATGCACCAATATGTAACCGTACAAGTGCTGATTGCCATTAAGGACACTCTTTTTCAGCTTAACAAGACAAAATAGTTTCTTAGATAAGAGTACTGGGAACATGCCTCTGAAGGTAGAAGTATGCAGTAGGTCACCTCTTTAAGATTTAATAAAGCAGCTTTCATGTCAATACAATAAGTATACACACAGAGCCATTTTCTAAACCTCACTAATGATATAGTACAAGTGTCCGTTACCTCTTCGGTCTGGGTTCTGCAGCAACGTATACCTGCTGGGTTTGTTGGGGTATTTTTGGTACAGAATGTAACTGCCCTCAGACAGTTTCTGCCCTTTCTGTTAGTCCAAGGTAGGCAAGGAAGGAGTGTTTAGGTGAAGAGGCACCTCCCGGTGCAGTCTGAGGTCTGGGTGGATGGAATGTGAGATCATAGTGGTTTTTGGGGAAAAACATTGTTAAAGGAATAAGGTGGGCAAACTCTGAGTTCCAGTATTTATCAAAGCACAGGGAAGTGCCATTGATGGCCAAGGCTTTCACTGCCAAGTTTGGCTCTGCCCCGCTGCCCTGTGCAGCTGACATAGCCACTGTTTGCAGAGCCTGGGAGGCAGACATAACTGAGAGGGGTGACAGGAGGTTTCTGGAGCTGTTCACTGGTAGGAGTGGACTGGCTTCCTTGGAGGTTGAGTACTGGCCCTTCTTCTCCTCTTCAGAGCAGTCCCCGTTCTGGTGCTTCTTCACGTGGCGGCTGAAGACAAAAGGGTGGGTAGTCTTGAACAGGCACTCGTCGCAGCTGAAAGTCTGGCGTGGCGCATGCTTCAGTTTCTTGTGCAAGTTGAGATTGTCTTTGCGTTTGCAGCTGTAGCTGCACTGGTCACAGTGAAAAGGGCGCTCACCGGTGTGGACACGCACGTGTTCAATCAGCTTGTTGGCGGTCTTGGACAGGTAGCCACACTGGTCGCACTTGTAATGGTTGCCAAGGCGGTGCTCTCGGATGTGCATCTCCAGCTCCAGCTGATTTGCTTTCACTGTCTGGCAGATCCGACACTTGTACTCCATCTTGTAGTGAGTCTTCAGGTGGCACTCCATCGCTGCGGGGCGGTTAGTGGAGTAGATGCAGAACGGGCACCTGGCAACACAGCAAGGAAGGGCAAGGAACAGAGAAAAGAGAAGTCACTCGGCTTGAAGACCTGCATTCTTGGATTAACCCTGTCATTCAGCCCCTCTCTGAGCTACTAAAGAGAAGAGAAAGGCACTCAGTCCTCCCTGTAAAGCCGCTTTAGAATACTTGGTTCACCTTGACACATCTCTGCTTAGAGGAGGTTTGCCCACTTAATGGCAGTAGAGCTCACGCATCCCTAGGAAAACACTGACTCACTCTGAAGGAGCATCCCTTTAAACTTCGGCTTACCTTGCGGGGAAGATTCTGCAAAGCAGGCTGGGCAGTGCAGGGTGGGTGACTGATTCACAG
Organism: Tetrax tetrax; assembly: GCA_009806455.1. Lineage (NCBI taxonomy): Eukaryota > Metazoa > Chordata > Aves > Otidiformes > Otididae > Tetrax > Tetrax tetrax. Next base: position 251,205 of record WHYT01016715.1, read on the forward strand.
GTACTTTGTGTAACGACATTCCTAGTGTTTGCACGAAGTCACTTTTGCCATTTTTTTCCATTAAGAAGTGGTTTAAAGTGAATGTTTACAGATGAGTATGAAAGCAGCTGTTTAAGTAAAGATGGAATAAACTTGTAATACCACATGTACAGCAAAAGCTTAGGAAATTCCTTTTATGTGACCGTGAACAATAAACTTGCTGAGTATCCTGCTAGGAGCAGCTGAAAGCCAGTTGGTTAGGATGATTTGTAGGGATTCCCGTTTCTGGGAGATGAGCTAGCCATGCTCAAAGGGGGTGTGTGTTTGGCAGTGTTTGCCTGCAGCCTCCTCTGCCACGGCAGGAATTGTTCCTGTGTGGGAACAGGATGTGGGCTCTGCTTACTCACAGCAGCAAGCGTCCGGACCGGGGTGGACGTGGCAAAGGGCCTCACTCCTGGTTCCTGGACCAGGAAGGGCCGAGAAGGCTGGAGGAGGGAATCTTGAAAGCTTGGAAGGAAGCCTGAGCTGAACAAGCCTGGACAGCAAACAACCCCAAGCACACAAGCACACCCGCTTTTGCTTTATGTAGCTAAGAGGAAGCTGGCGAGGAGGGCTACCTGCCAGGGATCTCTGCTGTATTAAGCAAAGCGTGCTGCCTTCCAGAGCTAACTGGTGAGCTAAGAGAGAGAGAGAAAGATACAACTACGGCACCTGGCCACTGTCTCACAGATGTCTCCACCTGCCGCTGATCTGCACTCGCTGTTTAGCAGGTCTGCCAACCGTGCTCTAGCATTTCAGGTCATTTCTAAGCAGAGATCCTCTCCAAGTCTGTCTTCCCTTGCTACAACTGCATATACAGGTTTAATATTAATCCACCTGCTAATCAAGAGACTTTTGAGCACAGGGAGTAATACAAGAGGACAAACGAGTACTAAATCATCCAGACACTTTTCCTGATGCACATCAAGTACTCTGATCCAGAGAGGGAGCCTGGCGTTGAGGCTGCTAACGTGATTAGCTCTATTGCAACAGAGGACTCGGCTGTCAGTGCACACATACCTCTCCTGGGCTGGGTGCTCTCTGGATCAGAATCTCAGATTTTGACCTGGAGCTGGAGGAATCATGTTTTTTTCTCTTCCCCCACAGCAAACAGGAGACAGAAAAATACAATTTACTTAGATCTCTTCAGGCTCTTCTGGATGCCTTAAAAATAAAAATAAATCAGAGCTTTTTCTTAGGTGCAGCTTTCAAGGTACCTAGTAATTACTTGAGTTGGGCAGGAATAACTTATGTCGACTAAGAAGCCCATTCTGTCAGGAAGGTCTGAGTCATAGGTCATGGTTTTTCCTTGGTAAACAGAACAAATTCTGTGCAGCTGAAACCCAAAGTGCATTAGACAACTGGTCTGCATGTCCAAGACAGACATCCCGTCGTTCTGGCACACTGCTTGTTTCTCAATCTGGTCCTCTTCCCAGAGTCAGTCATCACATCTCAAGTGACCACAGATCCCAGTTCATGGAACTACTGAGCTGGAGACCAGACGCTGCCTGGCAAACAGAACCAGTTTTCAAAAACTGCAGTGCAAACCGATAGAGCTACTCGTAGTCATATTAAACGTGGTGTGCTTGTCGTGGGACAGTTACAGCGCACTGAAAACTTCAGTTTGCTTAGCAGCAGCAACAGAAGCAGGGAGTCCCGTGCTGAACCCTAGCTGGGCTCAAAGTGGTTCCAGCCTCTTTTCATGCAGCAGCTGGAACAGATGCACAGGGGGTTGCATCATGCGTAACGTCACATTGCCTGCCCACAGAGAGCAAGCACGGGGCCCCAGCAGTCACTCCTTCCCTCAGGGGATTAAGTTTGACGTAAGGGCACCCTCATTCTCTAGAAACACTGCTCTGCACCAACAGACCTTCAAGGACACCACCTTACCCAAAGCCAAAGGGCTTTTTTCTTGCAAGACTGTATTACTCATTACATGTGAATTTATAAAATAGTGATCATTCTGCGGCATGCAAACCAAAGCAGAAAGCATAAAAGTTATTAGTTCTTGGAGAGGACTAATTTTGCATTACAGTCTACAAAGGCTATAACCTTTAAGGTTATAACTTCATACTTAGTTGCACAAACTGTACAGAGTTTAGTTTCTTTGAGCCAGGTGCAGAATAGAGCCTGCGCTGTGTGCTCTCCTTTGCTCTGATGCCTTGAAAAAACAAACCCTCTTAGTCTGCCAGCACCTCTGTGTAGTGCTGCCTCCTTCTCTGTAGGACCATCATGCACTGTCTCCTATCTGACTTGAAAGGGGAATGCACCACAGTTCGCTACAGCTCTAACACCAGCGGATGCTGCCTCTGCTGCTAGGTTACCGCTCTGCCATCATCATGCACGCCTACGCTGAGGGACTGGGCTTGGGTCATCTCAATAAAAGGAAGCCCCAAATCTGGATTACCAGACATTTAACTAACCCTTCTAATTAACTTCCTTTTGTCCTATCCCCGCAGTATTAGAGGTGCTTAACACAGTAAAAGTTTGTGTACTTGCTTTCCTTACTTGAGCCCACCGGTGGGGACAGTGTGGCATTTCTTGTGCTCCAGTAATTGTTCAGGTGTCTTCATGAACTTGTGGCACACATCACACTCAAACATCCGTGTGATCAGGTGGATTTGCAGATGGCGCTCAAACATATTTTTTGTTTTGCAGACGAAGTTACAGAAAACACATTCAAAGCCTGAAAAATAAACCAGGAAAATGTATTCCTTGCTTTGTGGGCAGATGGATTGCATAGAAGGTGACAGTGACAGTTCGTATTTGTTTAACAGTGTTTTACCTTTCTCTGACTTCTCTTCAGTGTTCACCGAGGTCTGACTACCAGGCACTACAGAAATGACTAGCAGGTTGTTTGAACCCTTGTTTTTTGGGGTTACATCTGCATCTTCTTTGCTGTTGGCAGAGTCACTCAGTGCTGACAGTGAAGATGAAGATGGACTGTTAGATTCACTGGGTGTCTTCCTCTCTTCAGCTGAAAAACAGGAGTAAAGAGCAATAACTAGTACAGCAGATTAGATGGAATCTCAATGGTCGTGGTTTAAACTTTAGGAAAAATGTTTATATATGAAATTAATTCAAACATGCTTATAAACAAGTCTGACATTAATTGATCTGTTATGAAATCCTTCTTTTTTATTAGCATGTACAACAGCATACTTCTCAGTTTATCCTAGAATTGTCTGTCTGTAGTGGTAGTGGGAAGGAAGCGTGTGACTCTGCCTCATAACCGGGCTGAAAAAATCCCAAGAAAACATTTTGATTAGCTCAGAGTTCAAAAACAATGAAGAACTTGTCATTTAGAAAGGAAACAGAGCTTCTGTAGGTTTAGGGTTTGGAAACCAAAAGTGCCGAGTGCTCCAAGCTAAACTTCTCCGACTTTTCTGTTTATGTAGGTCCAGTGGGTAAATTTGGGATGAAGGGCAAAGGAGAATAATCTCACTCATTGCACTGAGGAGCATCCTCAGTAATCATTGTAAGAGATGACAGCATGGTCTCAAGATTTACCTGTTTTTATTAGGACCTCTTATTGAAGATAATTAATTAAAAAAAAAACAAAAAAAAACCCCAAAAAAACCAAACCACCAACCGTTATTGAACTGGATCTAAAGCTGAAGCCCAGAGTTTGCTTATGTGTGCAATAAATGTATGAAGTTCAAATCCCAAACCCTATCACACACCAGAAATGACCAGGAATGAGAACTGCCATAAGCCAACAGGGCAAGGATGGGCAAATCACTACCTCCCACCTATGTCCTGGTTTAATCACAGCTGTGTTACAACGAGACTTTACTAAAACTTCATATTCTCTATGCGGTGAAGTTCCCTGATCAAGGCCTCTGCAAACAGCAGTACCTACGTGCCTAGCTCTAAACTGACAAGTAGCACCTTCAAGCCTAAGATAAAAATGTAGGAATGCACTAAAGAAATCTGATGACCCGAGCTGTCAATAGGGAGGACGACTGGGATATCATACAGAAAGATTCACCGACCTTGGGGACCAGAGTAATAGAAATGGAATGAAATTTAATAGTACGGAGTACAAGGTTACGACCTGAAGGGCCGGTAACAAGAATTTTTGCTACAAATGAGGAGTGCTTAAGTTGGAGACAGTCAAGGAAAACAAAAGAAGAATTTTCAGCAGAACATGGGATGAATATGAGCAATCAGTGAGGGGGAGCCTTCAAGGAAGGTAAATATGACCACAGAACGTTACTGTGAGCTATTCCCAGTAGCTGCTGCTGTTTCACACTGCCACTACTACTAATTTCATTTCACCATGTACAGCTGTGATTGCATATGTTGAGCGCAGGGGTGCCAACAAGAACGTATGCAGTGAGAAAACGGTGTTTTGTGTAAGAAAAGGCTCAATGTACATTTAGAGGGGAGAGGGTTGTTCTCCATATGTATACTAAGTGAATAAATACTGCGGAAGGAGGGAAGAAAGGTGGAGGGAGCAAGAGGTGGACTGCTTTTTCAGATAAAGGACAGGTCTGGGACAAGAACAACCTATGTGTGTTCCTATTAGCAATAGGATAGATGCTGGAAATTTTAAAAAGGTCCCTAATCTTTACTGCAGGAAAATCTGCAGCTGCCTGTCTGTAGAAGTCGTTGGTTTAAAATAATTATACTTGTTTGAACACATATACCAACATTCTTACAAATAGGCCTTTTGGGACTTGGTAACATCACAGGATAAGGGACCGGAGTCAAGTGACCCAGAAAATCCATTCTATTTTTTACTCTCCGTATTTGCCATATTTGTGAGCATTTGGCTGAATTGCCAGCTGAATGGCTCGGTTTGACAGGGTGAAGGAAGTACAAGGGATTTTTTTTGTCTGTCTTTAAAAGACAAGCAGCAGCTCCAATCTTTGAGGCTTGGATAGGAATACACAGTAGAGCACAGCTCCGTTGTGAGCTCCGATGCAAGCTTTTCACCTGGCTGTGGGTAGCGTTTCTCCTTCGCGTTGACTTCCTATCTATGAAATGGAGTTAGATGCAAACTCCCCAGATAGCAGGGAGTAGTGCTGAGAGCTATGCTGGCATACAATCCCTTGAGAGCTTTCCAGTAGTTTGTATTTCTGTAGTTACATTCAACTTGTGTATCGGTGACCAAAAACAACTGCAGTCTTCTCACCCTTCTTCGCCACCCCTCCCCTCTTTTCCCAATTTTATTCCCGGCAGGGCAGGAAAAGCAATTCAGAAATGGAAAAATTGTGCTGGATGCAATTCAGGTTCACTATTGTGAACACAATTGTTAGTAGTTTAGTAGTTTGTGGCAGCAAAATGCTTCTGCCTGGTGTTATAAGACAAATTAATTAAAAGGATTCTAATTTTCTTCTCCCTAAATTATGCCAGACTTCATTAGTTGGACTGTGCACATGGAGCTTGTTTGAAAACCGCTAGTGCTGTTATCTTTAGCTATTAGGTGAACAGGACCAGGGAGAGAACACGACTCGTTCTGTTATTTAATATAAAGTTACATTTATGGTATTGCTGAATCACAGTGTCAACTAAACATCCGCGTGAAATTCCAAACTGATAGACTGCAGAGGCAAACACGCTGAAGAGCGAAGCTCAACGTATTGCATGTTTCAGACTTACAGCCAGGTACGCACAATTAGGAGTCAAAGTCACCTTATCATCACTGGAGTCAAACCAGGATTTTGATGAAATAGTAAACCAGTCAGAAAAACAAAGTATGCTGACTTCACCAAGGGAAGGGGATTTGGGGGATGAGGGGAAAAGGAAGGAGAGCTACGTAGTCCTTCATTTATTCCGCTAAGTTGAAAATTGATCTGCACTACTAGCTTATTTGCCTGGCTAGAGTCCAATTCACTTCAGCTTTGAGAGATCAAGCTTTAATTAGCAAGCGTTTCAGTGAAAGTAGAGTGCTAATGGGAAGTGTGAAGGTTGCACCTAAAAAGCAAGGAAGAGAGAGATCACCGCAGCTGGGAGAGAGGGATCATCACCTGCGTGCTTGCTGTTGACATGAGCCTTCATATCTGCCTCTTCCATAGTGACAAAATCGCATCCTGTGCAGCAAATGGAGAACATCCACTGCTCTTTATCCACGTGGAGGGACATGTGACTGACAAACTGGACGTTCATCTCCGTCTCAAACCCACACACATGACAGCTGCAGGCAGACAGGAATTCAAGAGTAAGAAACATTAAAAAACAAACCACAAACAGAAGCATGTTGCCTTTCCCTGAATTTGCAAGAAAAAAACTCACTGCACAGATTTCTTCTCTTCCTCACTGTTGAAGGTTCACTGCAAAATTCTTTTGTCTGCCGAACTGCCTTTGAACTGATGGCCATGCCAATGTGATTAAGGGCAGGCACAATGCAGCAATCCTGTACATGCTATAACGATGCTAAATAATCATAAAGTTAATTAAAAACTACAGATTCCAGATGCTGTGCATCACCTAGCTGATTCCTTTGGGCAATAAGAGGCATTACAGCCTTGCCAAGATGTTTAGTACGGCTGATACACTGACAAACGGAGAGCTTGCTGCACACTCCAGGAGATATTTTCAAGCCCTGGAATGGTTCCCGTGCCAAACTGGGATCTTCTGCAAAACTGCCTGGCAGTTTCAGTGTAAGCAAGTAAAAATGGGTTCAAACATTTCTTATGCTTGACTGGAAAACAGCAGTCATCAGCTATGCAAACAATTAGCAAGGATAGAGATTTCACAGCCAGTTCATAAGCAGAGTGATAGTGAGAGGCAATGGAAAGGACCCTTTAATTTCACTTTCTTTGCAGAGTTGTCCTCTTGCTTTGATTAAGCCATTAACATTTAAAACAACCCAAAAACATTTTAAAAGGCGTGTACTCTAGGGCACTGTTTTGCTTTCCCAGGGGGAAGGACTCCATAATCTAATCCAGCAGGTCTCATTTATTTCTTACTTCTATGATTTTGTAATTAAATCTGCTCTTGGCACTTTGACTAAAAGTAAGAGTGATTTGGTAATCTGCTTGGCCACTGGAGTGCATATCACAGTTTGCAGAGCGCAGAACAGTGCCTATAACAAGGAGAATGTCCAAATATCCATTTTATCTGGGCAATTCCTTTTCATTTTTCAGGCAAATTCTCCTAAAGGTTTTCTTGCTTTCATCATGTTAGTCACTGAACGTATATACTGCTAGCAAATGGAGTGTACATTGCTATAACAATTCTTATTATGCTTGATTTCATAGATTTGGCAGATAACAATGGAGCTGTCAGAGGCAACTGTAGCACACTGCTTTAGATTTGCCATGAATCTGTGTACACAATGGGATGTTTCCAAACACGAAACTTAAATGAACACTGCTTAACAAGTTAAAGAGGCTTCTAAGAGCCCATCTGTGTCACAAAGCCATTAAAAAAAAAAACAAAACAAACAACCTGACACCAAGCTCCAGAGTCTTTCCCAATGGCTAGCCAAGTCAAACAGCATGAGGCAGCCAGCTGGGTTTTGCTGCTCAGCCTAAGTCAGATACGAGCAAGACAAATACTTTGATCGCAGTTCCATCCTGCAACACCAGAATGGTGGCCCTGTACCCATCCTTAGCAGGCAGGTAAGACATTCAGATTCCAGCGTCTTGGTGCACAGCCCTCCTCTGGGTCCTCACCTGTAGTAATAAGGGTGCTTCTTTCCATCGCTGCCTTCAGAAGTGACAGCGCTGACAATGTCCTCGGTGTCTGTACTCACCAGCTTCACAGAATGGACGGTCAGGTGCTGGTTCAGATTAGCACGGCACTTAGCAGCATAGGGGCACAAGTGGCATTTGTATTTTCTCTCTTCTGAAAAAGTAACAGAAAACCTTCATTTTGAAGGAAGTTATTCTTAAAGCTGCCAGTAACCAAATATACATTTATTGTATATTTATGTATACGTTGGGTTTCTCCAAGCAGCTTTCAGAATGAGGTACCTTGGAAGCTCAACATTTTAGAAACTTACAGTTCACAGCAATTACTGAGAAAAAAACCTAATTTGGAGGTAGTTTAGGACTAATTATTTTTAACTGGCTCTACCATTTGTAGTCAGGTAATATAAAACTGTATAAACTGTAAAACTGGGGCAACTACTGCTCTGAGAGCTGAAGCAGAGCCAGTAGAGAAACAGGTCAATAACCTACAACTACTTCCTTTACCTAGCATCTTTTATTTGATTTTTGGGTCCAGTTATTCTTGAGGTTGCCCGTGTGATCACTTGCAGAGAGCTGATGATTCATGATTTTGTATTAAAATCTGAGGGTGGGGAGGAAAGGGAACGCTGTACCATTAGCCAGCTCCGAACACAAACTAACCAAAAAACCTCCCTCTAAGAACAGCTGAAGAAATTAAACAAATTCATCACGAGTTTCTGATGCTTCACAACTTAAAGCAATTTAAAATAAAAATGATTTTATTTTAAATTAACATTTATAAATCCTGGCAGCACATTTTTTTTGTACATGCCAGGCTTTCTTTTGCAAAGAGTTGATTAAAATAACCAAACATTACATCAGCATTTACAACCTTTCCCTTTGAGGAGCTGCTGCTCTAAATCTGACATGCAACACTACAAGCGTTAGGGGAAAGGCATTTAACAGAGCAGTTTAGGACGAAGAAAACCCCATGATGCCTCGGAACAGAGCATTTGAACCTTTTCAGCACGGCTCTACTAGACAGTACAGCATACCCTGGCATTATACCAACAATAGTTTTCAACACTGCATCAGAAATTCTTGCTTTCAAGTCTTATTTTGTGCAGTGCACCTCAGCAGGCTGACAAGGTGCATCTTCCATATAAAAACTCTGTTAGTCTCGGGTGATTTGAAGCTGATTCACTTTAAGAAAGTTGGTATGGGGTAGAACAGCTCCTGTTCCTCTCAGAACTGGGTGATGAGAGCAAAGATGAATGACAGATGAAATCCTTTCAGTTTCACCAGATCTGAAACACCGAGGCCAAATCTTTTGTTGTTCAGTGACACCTCCAAAGCTCATCGGGTGAAGGTACGAAAGGCTGTGCCTTCTCTTCAGAACTGCATTGACAGGCTTGGTTAACCAGCTGGTATCTACCCACTGGTCTACTGGAACCTGGACAAACTTGAATTTACACATTTTGTAAAGATAAATTTCAAGTAGGCTGTAAAGAAATAAAATATTAGTTAACTCCCTGAACACCACTCTGACGTTCTGTTCTGTTTCTGTGCTTGGCTCTGCTCTACCTGCAAAGAGCTGAGGATGGCTCACATGTTCTTCTGCTTACCTTCTGCCCCCTCCACTTAAAACAAACCACGATGAACACACCGATCTCCTCAGTGCCGTAACAACCAACCACAAAGCACGGACTTACCCGTGTGCAGCGAGAGATGCCGGGACAAAGTCTGCTGGCGACCAAACACTTTTCCACACACGTCACAGGGAAAGAGCTGGTCATTAAATTTCCAAGATGGCAATCCATTTCCCACTTCCAGCCCCAGCTTTTCTGTTTCTATGCCAAAAACCACATAAACAAAAAGTCATATTTTAAGAACTCTGAAGACTCGCAGCTTTCGTTCAGGAGAGTCCTGTAGGTGTCATATAAAATGCAACACCTCAGCTGCATGCTGTGTGATCTGGCACAGGAGTTCATGAAAAAAGGAAACTCTCAGTGATGGAAAGGATATTGATCTTTCATACAGCATCTTTCGTATGTACTCTAAAGCAGACACTTAGTCAAAGTGTTCTAGACATGGACGCAGTCAAAGAGTTAAACCAGATTACGTAAAAAGAGAAAGTCATGAGTGAGTAGGGCAAAGCATTAACCTCTAATTCTGTTTTTGTGGGGAGATCACTCCTTTGGCTTTTTCAATTGCCCAACTTTCCCTAGTGCATGAAGAAGGCCTGGTCTGAAACGGTGGTCTGTTTTACACTGGATTATTATTCATGGCTGAAGGAAGATTTCCAAAGCTTTTTTCTACTGCCACAGGAATTTTTGCTACATGAGCAGTCTTACATTGAAGGAGAACAGAAGACTGCTCAGACAAACATTAAACCAAGAGGACACAGCACACCAACGAGTGGGTGGCATCTAGGGTAAGCTCTACCCAGCACCTACTATCCTCAGGCATCAAAATCCCCAGCAGCTTAGCGGGCCATCCATTGAAAAACTGAGACCCAGAGTGAGCCATTATCTTTAAAAAAGCATTTTTAATTGTTTCAGGAACAGAGAGAGTCTGCCATACAAATGGGTAACTCCACACAGCATAAAACACAGACATGAAGGCACTGTAAGGAAGTAAAGAGAAAAGGACTGGGAATGAGGAAAAGGAAAAAAGGTACATAGCGCTTCAAGAAGTTAAAAGCATGGCCAGTTTTGATCTGGACAGAAGGGAACAGAAAGCCAATGGAGACTGGGGATAGCAGCGATACTACTCAGCTCAGTAAGAGAAACTAGCAGCAATCCTCGTGTAAAGAAATACTCTCTGCAAGGGTCCTGTTGCCCGAGAAAGGACCACTGTTGTAAGAGGCGCACAAAACTGCAAGGGTACTCAGCAGCTTTCCAAATACAACAGCCATTGACGAGAGGGCTTGGTTTAAGACTTCCTTCTGGTAAAAGACCTTCTATTTCCACTGGAATGAAAGATGCAACATGCAGAGCACCTTTCTCTAAACCGTGGGATTGCAGCCCAGAGCTAGCTCCACCAGTGCTTGTGTGCATGCGGTGATGGAGGAAAACCATTTGGCTGGGATTTTCAGGTAAACAGGAAGAGAGGAGCTGAGGACACGAGTACAAAAACATCTTATTGAGTGCAAGTTATATCACGGAGGTTGGCACAAACCAGCAAAATCTTCATCCGATGAAGCACTGAGGAATAAACCCCACTTTGTACAGGCAACCCCTCACTGACACAGTCACCTACCATTGCAAATTTGACTTCCACGTCTGAAAGAGTCTCTGCTTCACCAATAGGTGTCCAGGCAGCTCCACTGTGGTTTAGGCAAAGAGCTGTCAAATACTGTAGTTAATTTAAGCAATAATAAAAACAGTGCCTCATTTAGGGCAGAGATTCCACATAGCAATCTCAGCTCGTTTAGGGATGGTCATACTTGCCAGCTCTTTTTTCAGCTCCTTTTCTCCTGCGACCCTGTAACAGGCGTGATATTGAGCACACCAGAGGAACTGTGAGGCACCTCTGAGTGTTCCCACCCAACAACACGTTTCTTAAAAGAATTTCTAGTTAGAGAACAAGTTCTGCCTTACTGTTCAACACAGTAATTTTGTGAAATTAAAAAGGAAGACCCTCCATCCCCTAAGGGCTGTAAGCAAGAACCTCCAGGAACTTAAATAAAGAAGATTCTTTTTGTTGCTATCCTCGCGTTCAAAACAATGGGAAAATCTGACTCTATACTAATGCTACAGATATTTTAGTAGAGCTTTTTGAATACATAATCAAAACAGTGCTTCAAAAGAGGAATATGGTAATAATTATAAGAGAAGGTCACAAGAGTGTAGGTTGCTTCAATACGGTCACAACAAAAATGAATTAATTGGGACACATACTAAACAAGCAGGCTCAATTAAGTAAATAAGTCTCTTAACAATTCACTTCAGCATTAGTCATCAGCCCTCTTTTATCTCTTAAGAAAAAGAAATATAATATCCTCTTCCCTGTGGTGGATTTATAGCTATCAGTTCTGGGATGCTTATGGGACACTGGCAAAATATCAGCTTTCTGATTATCTCGAGCTGGTGAAAGCTAGTTCCTTGCAAAGCAGCTGCATATTTTTCATTGATGCAAAAGAGGATACCATAGGTGTTTTGAAAGTACTTCTGTTTACTTTAAAGATTTATTCCTGGAGTCCTAACTACAGTGCTTCTTTCTTGTCTTTCAACTGAATCTTCTCTCTGTAGCAAAGTCCTTTTTCTACTCATGGCAAACCAGAGTTGGTCTCTGGTGCAACAGGAGCCTCAGCACTCTGTGGAAGACTTCTTAGCTCCAAGGGAAACCACCTACTTCCACCCACCTTACCCTCTGGGCAGATTTGTCTGCAGCCTGGAAAATGGAGCTGTGTGTCCATACAGCGATCCAGAACATACCCAGCAACTAACCACGCCAGTGACCTGAAGAATCAGGTGAGTCAACATCCACATTCAATCCTTGGGCTCTGTCTCTAATTAATGCCGGGGAATGGTGTTTTCTGTGAAGTGAGTACAAGTCCAGTGACTCTGAGACCATAATACTGGTTTGTGCACAGCGTTCTCTGGGTATCCCAAAGCCCTCTAACCAAGACAGTCAGCATCGCTCTCCTTTAAGGATACCTTACACAGGCCAGGAAGAAGGACCGAGACCAACCAATGTCAAATGACAAATCACCATTGTGAGAGATGTCCCACAGACATCCATCTTTCACCGTCCCTATACTAAAATGAAGGGGGGGTAAAAACAAAACAAAACAAAACCAACAGCCTTGATATAAGATTTATAAGATTTCTGCTTCAAATGAATACTCCACAGCAAATTCCAAAACTTCTTGTTAGCAAAGCATGCATGACAAAATACTGACATTATTAAGTAATAGACTGCATTTCTGTATGGTTTTGGAGTTTAAAACAAAATATGCTTAGTAAAATGGAAGGCCCCCCCGTTCTCCAGTACATCATTCAAAAGTAACAGATTAAGACTCAGTATGTTACAGGCTAGTAATAACATTATTTCAAGATTGCTTTGCATAGAAGTCTTTGGAGCTAAAAATTTATGTAAAGGTAAAACTTAACTCTCAATGAAATTTAGTGAAATACGTCTTTATGGATGCTTTTCCTGCCCCTCTGCATCCCTTAGTATCATTTCCCTACCAACCCCAAGTCATCTTCATAACCAGTAGATGTGTAAAGCTGATCATCCCAGATGGGGTTACACGCTGCCAGGACTGTCACCATCTGTCTTTTCCCTGAGGTGAGGATATGGTGGACATCAACTGCAGAAACACTGTTCTGTCCCTCGTTTTGCCCCTCCAGATAGATTAATTTCTGGCAACCAAAGCCCAGCGGCTTGAGCAAGTTACCATTTAGTCCTTTCCTAAGCTGCTGGGCATCATTCTGAACATGCATGTGTTTTCAGTTTTCACATTTAGTGATTAATTTTTTTCTCTTATCCTCAAACTGGCAATATCAATATGGAGAGTGCATGAAACCATTCCTTCTGTAAAGCCTTTAGCCTGACTTGTCAAGAAATGCTGAGAGAGGATACCGTATCTGGTTGAAGCTGTAAGTGAAGAAGAGAGCAAAGTGTGACCTGAATACATAAGTAACTGTCTAGAGTCACCAAATCAGCCTGGTGACTGCTAGCAGCTGCCACACACACAACGTTCCCCAGGGACTGGCTTTGGACCCTGATTTTTGGTACTTTGATTACTTATATCCTTTTACTTAGCTTACGTATTCTGCAATTAGTGCTTCACAGTGTTTCAGTACTACATTACGTTTTAATCTGTTGTTCAATGCCTACCTTTCCATCTTTATACCAATAACTCCCCCTCTACTCTGCCCTGGTGAGACCCCACCTGGAGTACTGCGTCCAGTTCTGGAGTCCCCAACATAAGAAGGACATGGACCAGTTGGAGAGGGTCCAGAGGAGGGCCACTAAGATGATAAGAGGGCTGGAGCACCTCTCCTATGAGACAGGCTGAGAGAGTTGGGGCTGTTCAGCCTGGAGAAGAGGAAGCTCCGGGGAGACCTGATAGCGGTCTTCCAGTACCTCAAGGGGGCCTACAGGAAGGATGGTGACAGGCTGTTCAGTAGGGCCTGTTGTGATAGGACAAGGGGTAATGGGTTTAAATTAGAAGGAGGTAGGTTTAGATTAGATATTAGAAAAATTTTTTTTACAATGAGAGTTGTAGAACACTGGAACAGGTTGCCCAGAGAGGTGGTGGATGCCCCATCCCTGGAAACGTTCAAGACCAGGCTGGATGGGGCTCTGAGCAACCTGATCTAGTCAGGGATGTCCCTGCTTCTTGCAGCGGGGTTGGACTAGATGACCTTTGAAGGTCCCTTCCAACTCTAACCATTCTATGATTCTATGATTCTATCCTTCATTTTTTGTAATGTATTTCCATGTTACTCTGTATGTCTTCCTATGTGTTATATAAATCATAGCTTCCCCTGCCTCCAAGTTCATTGGTAATAGCAGAAAGACTACTAGAAAAAAAAATAGAAAAAAAAAAATATATATATAATCACCTTTCTTCTCTCTTTGTGGCCCAAGGAGAAGAAATTTACTGCAAAATAACACAGCTTCAAGAGGAGGCCAAGAAATTATTTCACCCCCATTTTAGGGCAGCCTCCATCTGTAGGGTTAAAAATTATTCTGAACCCACACAGTTTCAGATATTGGCACTTTAAATAAAGTAGCCAAATTTGGATTTGAGAGAAAAACAAACTTTGTTTTGTCAGATTTCCAGAGCATGCTATCTGCTTTCATAGCTACTTGGGCAAAGCAACTGATTGTGAGCTGAGTGCTAAAATGTCTCTATGAAGAAAAAGCCAGATCTAAATAGTTCCAAAGTCTCCTAGGTGAAATCAGAAACACTTTTATATAAAATGAGAAACTAAAGGCTGAATGGATGTGAGCCAGAGGTTTTCCAGTCCTCTCTTTTGGACCTCTGGTGTTTAAATCTTATCTAGGTGTCACTTTAGGAGCCTGAAGTCACCTTAAGACTAATCTTTGAGTCAAATTCTTGTTCTAATCCTTGCTTACATTCCTTATCCAGGTTCTTCAGTGCTAGTTATCATCCTTGTTAACAGGCTCACGAGAGACATGAGAGTGTCATAACCTAGTTCCCAGCTCGTACATCTTCCTTCGAAAGGGGACACGAGCAGAAGATTTACTTGGGTCTTTACAAGTCTGAAAAAGAATGGAGCACTAAGAAAATTATAGGAGTTTTGTGCACTGCCTCAAAGTGTCCCTTCTCAACTCACGCCCCTTCCATTTCACCTATTTGCAGTTCTGGAACCATTAGATCTTTACTGACATTTCTGTGGCTAAATTTTAAATGAGCCACATTCTTACCAGGGATGCTTTTCTAATACAGAAAGTCACATTCCTTCTCTCAATAGTGTGAGTTTTTCAAGACCTTTTTTCTCTTTTTGAAGTGCACTTTGCAGCTGCTCCCTCTTTACTGTGGATTAAACAAATATCCCGTGTCAAATTAACTCTGAGACTAGGAAAGTACAGTTTTTGTGCTGGTTTGTTCCGCGATCTCTTGATTACAAAAGTCTGACTTTTAGTTAAGCATTAAGTTTTGGTATCTGTTTATGAAAAATTAGGCACAGACAGTCAGATTTGACATATTTCAAGTTTATTGCCTTGCTTTTCTAAGTCATGCTTTTCTAAAAAAGCCCTTTCATCTTGGTTGTATAATCAAGTCGAGAGAGACACAACATTGACTACTTAGCTCTCTTTCAAAACTAGAGCTCAAACCGAGGAGTTACAATGTGACCTTCATGAAAAAGGCAAAAGAAAATTCAGATTTTTCATCTGAACTGCAGCCACATTGATGAACACTGAGGAGTTCACTTACTCAATTTAAGGAGGAGAAAAAAAGTAATGCTGGATTTGAAGAAGTCATAAGCAAATTCATGCTATGAGACCTGTTGGCAAGTTTCCATTTCAGAGACTTCCAGTGATATGAAAGATGCTACACATTTGTAAGCAATTCTGATTATTTCCAAGACTTCACTTCAGCTATTGGGTTATCTGGTTTTCCACAGTGTGTCCCAGTGTATCAATTCTCTGCAACTGTAAATTGCTAGTTTGTACACCAATGACAAATATTAAACTGCAATATACAAAATATTCCCAAACTCAGATACCAAAAAGAAAGCAAGATTTCACTATTAAATTGGAATAAAAACCTAACCAGAAACCTTTAATTTGCAATCTCCCACTACGGCTAACTCCTCAGATAATTGTTTGTTTGTTTGTTTGTTTGTTTGTTTAAATATGTATGTTGATACACCCTCTGTTTCTCTTGTGTCTAAGCCTCTATGTACGATTATATCTGAATAAGAATGAACCCAACAATCATTCAAGAAACAAAGAAATCTGCCACATAGTCAGCTGATATGTGGTTCTTTTTCAAGACTCACAAGGTAAAGTAATCTCTGCAAATCATAGACTCATAGAATGGTTTGGAGTGGACCTTTAAAGGTCACCTAGTCCAATCCCCCAGCAGTTAGCAGGGGCTAGTTCAGATTGCTCAGAGCCCTGTCCAACCTGACCTTGAACATCTCCAGGGATGGGGCATCCACCACATCTCTGGGCAACCTGTTCCAGTGCTTCATCCCCACCATCATAAATACTTTTTGCCTTATGTCTACTCTAAATCTACCATCTTTTAGTTTAAAATTATTACCCCTTGTCCTTTCACTACAGGCCCTGCCAAAAATTTTTTTTCTATCTTTCTTGTAGGCCCCTTTTAAGTACTGGAAGGCCACTGTAAAGTCTGCCTCCTGTGGCTGGAGGAAGAAGGCTTTGTCAATAGGCTCCCCTTGATTGAGCAGACTGTAATAAACACCAACCACAAAGTTCCCTTTGTTGTCTTGGTCTCTAATTCTCACTCATAAGCTTTCAGCCTGCTCATGGTTTTGCTTCACAGACACCTCTTCACACTATAAAGGGCAGCCCCTCCTTGCCTGTCCCTTTTGAGCAGCCTGTAGCCATTGATAGCTGCACTCCAGTCACAGTATTCATCCCACCAGGTTTCCGCAATGGCAACTATGTCATAGCTTTCTAGCAGCACAGTGGCTTCCAGCTTCCAGCTTCTCCTATTTGTTGCCTGTACTGTGTACGTTGCTGTGGATGCACTTTAGCTAGTTTGCTGGCTGGGTTTAGAAGAAGAGCCCTTAATTCCTTTGAGATACTTCAATGGTGTTTCTCTGTTGGCTCCTCCTGAGGAGCCCTTGGCTTAGTTGTTCAGAAATACTAATCTATTTTGAATCATCATAACATTTCTATGATAAAAATCTGATTAGATCCAATGAGTGTCTACATGATGAAATCAAATGTCATTTTTCTTGAAACTAGCTTTGGTCCAAATAGGTCAGTGGAATTCTGTTACTATCTACCAATTCTAGATTTTATTCAAAGGCAAGATTTATTTTCCTTTTTTTTTGAAGGAGTTATTCAGAAGTGAAATATCAAGTTGTGCAGAAACACATCCTGAGGTATCAAAGTATTTATCCTTACTTTCCTCGGTGCATCTGCAGCAAGAATTGATGTACAAGATAAATCAGCAATATTCAAGTAAAGCTTAGAATTTTGTTTTA
>WHYT01016715.1:273463-283884 GCA_009806455.1 Tetrax tetrax
TTTTTTTTTTTTTTTTCCCCTGTGCTGAGAGCTAAGATGTGTTCATTATGTACTTCGTGCTAGATGTACACTTTCATGGCATTGCTATGTAGAAAGCTGCACTAAAGTAGAAATAACAACTGGGAACTGTGTCACAACTGAACCTAGATATGAAGGTGGAATTAAAGGGCTTATTTTCCATTTGCATTTAAAAAAAAAAAAAGAATTGTTTTGGGACAAGATAATGAACAGAAAGTATTCACTTCAAGTGTTTCTAATGCATAAAATTGAAAGGAGATTTTGTCTGAAAAGTGTTAACTGAAAGAAAACAGAAAGAAAAAAAAATCTCATTTTAAAGTTTGAGCTATAACATCATCTCTGGAGGTGGGTAAGGTGCTGGCCTCTTGACTCCAGTCATTACACAGAGGGGAGAGAGAAAAGCCAACTACTGACTGAGAGCAGGAAATATGATGGCCCTCCTACAGAGTAAGAAAGACTAAGAGGATTGTGTGATCAGACAGCCCCTAGGAAGCTGCTTTAGAACTGTCTATACAAAATTAAAAAGGTTTTCTAAAAGAAGAAAAAAAGCCCTGTTGCTGTCTTGACAAACCTTAAAAAGGGTGTACATGCTCTGTGCAGTCAGCAGTCTTGGGCGCAAGTGCTTCTACTTTAGTAGTGGGTCACAGCTGGTTTCAGCAATGTACTGAAAGTTTCAAGCTTAGCATGACCGAGCATTTACTCAGCTTTTGACACTTATCATGGTAAACTTAAATAGATTAAAGTTACTTGGAGTATAGTAATATCAACAAAAAATGAAAGCAAACAAAACTTGTTTGAGGACAAAGCAGGACTGGATGAAGCTCTTAATCTAAACAAGGGAGGGGAATGTAGATTGGAGGGCGGATATCATGTGCAGAAGTACTAACCTTATGTGCCAGTCTTGGAAGGAAATTTTTTTTTTCTACACAGAATATCTTATTGTCAATCTGTACTAACTGTATGAGAAAGATGGGGTAAAGGGTTAGGATAATAGAAAGTATTTACTAGAAAGCAGTTCTAAACTTCAATAGGAAGATTTCAGTTGGTATTAATGAACTTTGTATTAGGACACAGATTCCCTGTACTCTGGGGAAATTCACAAGCAGGAGAGGATTATTTTCACTAAACTTCTTTAAGGACTCTACCCAGGTTTTTCTGGAAGAAAGTGCTGTACAGAAGTCAGATAATTCGAGTTACAGCAGAATGTGAAATAATATTATGGTTGTTACTCATTTCTCTCATTGTATTAAATACTGCACAATCGCCAAGGAAAAAGAAAATGTTTCATGTAGCTTTCATGGTAAATGTAGGATAATGCAAAATACTTGAATTCAATAAATTAATGATGGAAACTTTAATTCACAAGGACACAGTATGAAAGTAGCATCATGTCTTATTCTAATGTTGCCACCAATTATTTGATTTTGACCCCGTATGAACAATAGGAAGCTATTTGAATCCTCCCCTGTTCTTAGGAGTAAAAGTGATCTCCACTACCACAGTGACATCCACTTCTTTCAAGGTGGTGCTGAACAGTTTTGAAACCTTTATAATTGAATCTGTGAGTTGATGTACACACTCTTCACAAAGATGAATTTCACTAATGCGTGTTTCTCCACCATCTTACAAATAATTTTTTCTATTTCAGCAGCACATATAACCTAGGAGGCCCTAGGTGAACAAGGCACCTTGCAAATGCCTAATGAATAACTATCCTAGACCTGAACAGTTTATAATCAAAATAGAAAATAATACCAAGGCTTCAGCCATTTTCCAAAGCAGGAAAATAAAGTGGTCATTCCCTGTAATTTCTTAGGTCCTTGTTAAAATATATAGAGACCAAGATTCATCATTCTCATATGCTTGCAAATTTTAACAGGAAACAACTATGGCAAGTAATGAGTGATACATATTAGCATTTTCTTTTTTTGCCACCTAAAAGGTTCACCATGACAGAGGGCTGCTCACCTCACATACCCTTAATCTGGTCCCAGATAAGAAAATGGCAGCAAAAAAGGAAGCATCAGAATACTTCTGAAAACAACTTTCACTTGAAGTCAACTTTACCGGAAATAAAAGATTTTCCTTTCCTTTCCTTTCCTTTCCTTTCCTTTCCTTTCCTTTCCTTTCCTTTCCTTTCCTTTCCTTTCCTTTCCTTTCCTTTCCTTTCCTTTCCTTTCCTTTCCTTTCCTTTCCTTTCCGCACCTTTCCGCACCTTTCCTTTCCGCACCTTTCCGCACCTTTCCTTTCCTTTCTGCACCTTCCCGCACCTTCCCTTCCTGCACCTTTCCCCACCTTCCCGTCCCGCTCCTTTCCACTCTGCTCCTTTCTGCTTCTTCCCTTTCCTTTCCGCTCCTTTCCTTTCTGCTCCTTTCCACACATTTCCTTTCCGCACCTTTCTGCACCTTTCCTTTCCTTTTTCCCTCATTAACTCCCATCCAATTGCATGCCCCTGCCTCTTCTGCTCTCCTGCAGAAGAAAATTGATGCACTAACAGTTTTAATATGACATGTGGAAAGTGACTTTTTGATTTTCAATTAACCTTGCACAAAAAGGAAGTATTGAAATTCACCTCTTTGTTCTCGGCTGTGTATGTTAGTTTGGCTAGTGTTGGTAGGAGTGAACAAGAGGAGCTGGGCTTGGGAGGGGGAAACTGGCACCTCGTTCAAGCACTCCACTGCTATTTGCACAAAATGAGACAAGACTACCCTGCAGTAATTACTCTCTGAAGGGGGAAGCAGGTAGGAAAGAGAGTGCTCTTGTCATTTGTTTGACTTAATTGTATGCTTTTATGAGCTGTCTGGCTGGAAGGATTAAAGTTATTTTTAATAACACTTCCTTTCAAAAGAGTTTGATTTGAGATTTCCCAGCAGGGCTGCTACCAAGCAGCAGGACCCTTTTCCTTCTTCTAGCCTCCTGTTCCTTCAGTGTTTGCCTCTCATCCCCCCTCTTCCTCCCTCCATGAACACTAGCATTGTTCTATTTGTCTAAGAGGAGCCAGGCTGGATATTGTAGTATAAAGTAAATGTCGTATATATATACGTAAATAAATAAATAAATAGGACTAAGAAAATGCATGATTAAGAACAGCCTTTCCTAAGGTGCTAGGCATTGGAAAAGTGAGCCATGGCCAGATAGTCTGACTTTCCTTCAGCCAGCTTAGGGAAAATGGAGAGAAAAGGTTCATTAGATACCTACAGGGCAGGCTACAGAATGGGTCAGGAGTATTTGTATGAAGCATTTTTGCTTTTAGAAAATAAAGTAATAAAGTTAGTCAAAGTGAAACAAATTTGGGGGAATATATGAAAGGGTATGGAGACTAATGTCCTTGTGTTATAGGGAACTATTTCTTAGATGCATTCTGTTTGGTGAGTCCACGTGTTAATGCACCTTAATTTAGTTTATAGAAGCATGTAGAGAAAAACAAAACAAGAAGCATGTTCATGGGTTGTGGGAATTAAATTGTCTCTTTTCCTAGCATATCATCCAGGATCCTCCATCTGTGGCATCTGTGCTGCCTATAGCCAGCAAACTGTGAACTGATAGGCCAGGATAGGCCAGTTAAATATCTATTTCCTCATTGAGAGTGCGCTTAAATGATTATTTAAGAACTGTTGTAGGAAATAATATACACTTGAATAGTAAAATCTGCAAACCGTACTTTTATGTTTTTCTATCGTTTCTAGCATTTGCATTTCTAACAAACATGGTCTAAATTTTTGTGTTGTTTGTTTTCCTTGTGGCTTAGGATAAAAAAGAAAAAATAAAGTCAGATGGTTTAACAGGAAAGTAGTTCCTCTTTTCCCTAAAGGAGATCACCTAAGATCCTTAAACTTTATATTTTTTACAATTTCAATTTCTATTTACGAAGCCATTTACAAATTCTCTCCATCATTTACACATTTTCTATGCATTATGTTAAAATCTATGAGCATCCTTTCTACAATGCCACTGGAATCAGTCTTGCTTGAATTTTCAACTATCTGGGAAAGAAACTTGATTTTTGCTAATGCTTTAAGGTACCTGATGTCAAGCTTCTAGCTTGCAAACCTTTCACACCTGACACGTTAATGCATTGAAGGTCAACTGCTGTTCTGATTCCATTAAAATGAAAAGGATGCCCTTTCAAACATGAATGTAAATCATAATATCCTTAATTCGCTCTCACATCCAAAGCCCAAAGTCCAAAGTCCAAACCATTTTTATGTCTGCAGCAGTAACTAACAAAAAATTTATCTAGCATTCTTGAAGCTTGAGTTGATTTCTGGTCATACATCTCCATGGCCATTAGCAAGAACAGCCTTTGGATATGCAACATATACTTGAATATAATCAACAATATCCAATGTATAAATGATTGTGACATCAACTTCACGTGTCAGAAATGTCTGCCTCATCATGATCACTAGTTGGAAGTTGTTTCTTCTATATCTGAAATGAGCTTTGTTCCTCAGCTGACTGAAGAAACTCCACTGGACAACAGCTTAATTCCCCTTTATGACCTGCCATAATGTGTATATGTTAATTAGTCAAAGAGAGAAAATAGAAATGGTCATTAATGTCTGAATTAAATTATTTTGGCTTTACTTTATTTTCAATGGGCTTATTTGCTCATCTACTTCACAAAAAACTTAAAAGATTCTAGGGATAAAGAGATGGATATCAGATTATCTGCATATTTTTATATTCTTTTCTCTCTTGAAAATCTTCAAAAGATGAGAAGTGTATTTCCTTCACAGATCTAGTCAAATACATATTTTACTTAGGAAAAAAGGTCTTTTTTTTCTAAGGTTTTCACCATTCTTTGTAAGTGAAAGTTTAAACTCATGTCCTGTATGGAGCACACATAATATTTTCCTATAATTAGTTTTCCATTTTAGCACAAACTCCCTCTTTGAGTAGTAGAGAATGGTTAGTGTCTCTGAATGCTTCCAGAAACAGTTACTGTCTGCCTAAGTTCAGGCAACTGAATCAAGTGGACAGAAGCTGATATAACAGTACCTAATGTAATATTTGCTTTTTAAAATATCGCCTGAGTTATCTCCCCAGTCTTGGCAGTATGTCGAATTTTGAGGTACTATGTAGAAAAATTGAACGAATTTAAACCTATCATGTTTAGAGAAGATTTCTGTGTTTTCCAAGTGGAAATACCTGAGAAATTACAACTCACGGCTAACCCCACAGAAGACAGAATATCTCATGTGAGTGACCTTTATTGCTACAAATTATAAAAAATTGTAAGATGACTAAAAATCAGTTTTTCTATAAAAAAGCATTGGTCAACAACAAGCTGTAAAGTCTCTCTAGCAAAATTAAGAAGTGGAAGAAAAGTAAAATATGATTGGATCATACGTAGACTTTGGCCCTCTAACTCCCAGATTCTGCAGACGCTCTGAAGATCCTAACACACTCCCCTTCCCCTTATGAGATAATACTGTGTGGCAAGTTTTAGCAATATTGCCATTTCATTTGTATTTTTAAGCCCAGTCCAAGAGAGACCAGCATCATTTCAGTGATGTTTCACAAAGAAATGAACATTGAAATCCTGTTAGATGTTCTTATTTGTGCATTATGAGTGATCAAGGACTGAACTAATCTTCATAGCTGCTGTTAAGATTTACCCTTAAAAAAAAAAAAACAAAAACAAAAAAACAAACCCAATAAAAAAAAAACAAAACCTCCGCAGTATCTTTTGCAAAACTCATTATTTCTTAAGACCAGACAGATGCTGTAAAAAGGCAGCAAATATATAAACTGTTTCTTTCTCCTGTAACTGCAGTTAAATGGGATGAAAGTTCTTTGTCTAGCTCTCTCTCTCTAGCCTCATGCTGCAGGTCACAACAGTAATGATCTCTCACAGCTGGTTCCCTCATTAAGCTCCTTAGTGATTTTATCTCACTAGTTCTCTTAAGTAAAAAAACCAAAAGTTAGACATGTGATGAAGTCACCTCTTGATTTGTACTCACATATACATAGACTTCAAGCATGACACATCTAACTTTATAGAAGATTTAGAAATAGTATCAGAAACTAATCCTCACTCACAAAGTAATTGGGGAATCAAGCAGAAATCCACTGTCCTTGTTCACAACGTAATACTGAAGGATATAATCTGCTGTATGGGTTAGTAAATTTGTCAGAAGATATTACTGCTTCTGGTCTCATCCATAACAACAGCTGTACCTGCAGATGATTAGACTGAACAGTCCCAAGTATTTCCATCACAGCTCTATTTAGTATAAGAAGGGTTTTTCCCTTATTAGTGAATCCATCAAAACACTTTTTATAATTTCTGTCTAAAAAAAAAAAAAGAATAAAACCCTCTGTTTATATTTTTCTATATTAATATTTGGGATTTTATGAGCTCCTGAAGTCTGGTGGCAACTTTATACCACTCCATCAGAAGGGGTTATCCTCAGTTTAAGAGCTGGCATTGAAAAAACAGATTTCTTTTTTGCTGTCTATTCATTATCAATCCTGAAGTCTAAGTAGTTTTCCAGTATGCTTTCTTCTATTTTCTTGAATGTCATTTTTTTCTTCTTTTTCTTTTTTCCCATGTTTTTTAAAAATCTTTTTCACCCCTGAATTGTTATATTCTATAGGAATTCTGTTTCTTTCTTTGTTAAATGTCTATATTTTGATGTCTTCTATTAATGTAGTGAATAAGTTTACTTATAACACACTTCTGTAGAATCAAACAGCTAAATAAAACTACCATGTTGTTGGAATTCTGTTTTCTTTATTTTTAACAAAACATATTTTGAATGCTTTTGATATCTGAATCTCTTTCTTCTCTGAACTCCATCTTTTGGTGAAATTGTAGTCAAATGTCCAACTTCTGTTTTCAAGGAAATTCTTCTCCAATATCTTAGTCATGGCTAAGCCTATATTCTTTTAAATATTCCAATGACTTGAATTTGTTTGCTAATTACTATTCCTAGGTATAGCTGTATGAAAATTGTGTAGCTTTCATGAATTTGTGATTCAGCAACACAGTCAGAGTTGTTAAGTCTCACATATTTATTTTGTAACGTAATATGTGCACAGCTTTTCCAACATGTGCCTTATAGGCCTGCATTTCCTAGGCTTGGTCTCAGGCCAATGGTAATTTTTTGTCTGAAAGTTTGAGTTGAGTCAGTTCAGCCAGTTACAAGTTATGTATATAAGAAAAAAATACAATGATATTTCCATGTGTTCCATTTGGGATTGTTGCGCTTGACTAACTCGAAAAAGCTGGAACTGGAAACATCAAACTTAGCAAGCTTATAACACTCATCAAGAAAGGAGAGACAACAAAGCCTCAAAAGAAACAAGGTTTAAAGGCATGAATATTTAAATGTGGCATATTTACAAATGCATACGGACCATTTTTTGCTCTGTTTTTCATGGTGCCCTGAGGCTAACACAATTTTGTATACTGGGTGCACATCAAGTCCCTTTACATTTAAATTACCTTAACTGCTCAAAGCTTTACAGTGATAAGCAATCCAACTTTTCAAGATCTATTGGACAAAACAGTTTCTCTTACACCTCTTTGGCACAAACTTGGCCTTCCTAGGAATAAGGAGGCAACTCATCTTCACCGACATTGTAATTCATCCTATTAAGAGATGCACAAAGGAGTTATTTTAGAAATTTGCCCTAAAACGGGTGAACAATGATTATACCTTGCATAATCAACATAACAGCATAACAGCATAACAATGAATCTTTCTTGAAATGTATTTGGTGTTGGCTACTCAAATTTAAAATCACATTTTAACTGTTCAGCCACGATAGCATATAAAAACAGTTTTAGCTGAAATTGTGCATATCTGATATTCTCCATAAGCACAGGAAGGTAACATTACCTTTGCCTTTCCCCCCAGTATTTAGAAACTTTAGGAGGTTTTTTTGGGAGATTAAGGAAAATAAGCAAGAAACTATCTATGATACTTATTTATGCTATTTATACACTTAAAAGTTATGCAGTTGAACCTAAGCTGCCCACCCAGGTTTGGCTTTACAGTCTGCAGAAAGAAAGAGCCAGTTTAAAAGAATGATTCATCTCATACCACAATAGATTCTAAAATAAGGTGAATATATCCTTTGGAAGATGCTCATTTTCTCAGTGGACAATAAATTTAGTATTTTTAGACATGTTTATTCATATATATGTATAATTTTTGTACAAGGTGCATTGACATAGAAAGGAAATTCAATAGCCAGTTGACAATTAAAAAGCTATGTATTTGATATCTAAAGTTAGATAAGCTGAGTACCCCTTTAAACACTTGTTGGCTTCATCACAGTACAAAGATGAGATTTGTTTTGTGCTGTGTTCCGTGGCACACAATGACGTTTGATATCATTGTTGAGTGAGCAGAAACATGAATAGGTAAAAGCATTCAGTGGAATTCAGTCTTGTAGAGAAGACTATAGCTTAAGTCTTTGTCTTTGGAGTGATTTTCATTATGATCTTTGATGATCATGGCCCCGTTTAATATCTCTGTCGGCAATGTGGGCAGGGGATAAAGGGCATCCTCACCAAGTTCGCTGATGACACAAAGCTGTGTGGTGTGGTTGACACACTCAAGGGAAGGAATACCATCTAGAGTGACCTTGACAGGCTGGAGAGGTGGGCCCATGCAAATCTTATGAAGTTCAACCAGGCCAAGTGTAAGGTCCTGCATCTGGGTTGGAGCAATCCCAAGCTTAAATGCAGGCTGGGCAGAGAATGGATTGAGAGCAGCCCTGAGGAGAAGCACTTGGGAGTACAGGTGGATAAGATGCTCAACATGAGTCAATAATATGCACTCGCAGCCCAGAAGGCCAACCATATCCTGGGCTGCATCAAGAGGAGAGTGGCCAGCAGGTCAAGCAAGGTGATTCTGCTCCTCTATTCCACTCTGCTGAGACTCCACCTGGAGTACTGTGTTCAGCTCTGGAGCCCCCACAAAAGAAGAACATGGACCTGCTGGAGCAAGTCTAGAGGAGGCCACGAAGATGATCAGAGGGGCTGGAGCACCTCTCCTATGAAGACAGGCTGAGAGAGTTGGGGCTTTTCAGTGTGGACTAAAGGAGGCTCTGGGGACACCTTATAGCAACCTTCTAGTACATAAAGGGGGCTTGTAAGAAAGACAAGGAGAAATATTTTAGCAAGGCCTATTGTGACAGGACTAGGGGTAATGGTTTTCAAATAGAGGGAGGTAGATTCAGACTTGATTTTTTTTTTTTACAAAGAGGGTGATGGAACACTGGAACAGGTTGCCCAGAGAGGTGATGGATGCCCTATCCCTGGAAACATTCAAGGCCAGGTTGAACAGGGCGCTGAGAAACCTGATCTGGTTGGAGATGTCCCTGCTTCTTGTAGGGGGGTTGGACTAGATGACCTCCAATGTTCCCTATGAACCATGTGTGATTCTATGATGTTCAGCTAACTGCAAGTCAGATCCTGACACCTTTCTCACATCCAGTACTACTGCTTCAGGAGCTAAGTTAAGCAACGTTTTTTTAGGTCTTATGAAACATTTCTGCAGACCTGACTATCCCACTGAATTGCAGCCAAACAATATTGATGATTCCTCTTCATTCGTTTTCGCCCCATATCTCTTTTTGTTATGTCCAAAAGGGATTAAGTTCAACTATTCTGTTGTCCCTGATATGTCAAATTTTCAGCCTTTATATCACATCTAATTACAAGCAGAGTTGTCATAAAGTTGTTTTCCATTAATATTCTTTTAATATTGAACAGAGAAAAGTGTATGGGGTTTTCTTTTAGACTGCTATGAGATTTAAATTATTAGCATTACAAAGCTCAGAGGAAATTGTAGGAGTTCCTTCACTAGCCATGGGGCTACCCCAGTGCAACACATGGCCCTCAGCTAGGCTTTCTGCAAAAAGTTTTAAGCTATTTCCTTAAAGGGCTCTTCCAAAGGAGCTGAACGAGCTGAGCAGTAACTGGTCAGCACTATTGGTTTTAGCCACAGGCCAAGTTGGTAATTTCCTAAACAGGTAGATTGCTGATGGGGATTATGTAGTTGTGGTACTTTTTTGGTATAACGAAAAGACGGGTTTGCTGCTATTGCCCCTGAGGAAGGAGCTGTGGGAGAGGTGCTACTACGTCAGAAGAGAAGATTATTTCAGGAAACTACAGCAATTGCATACTTTTCATCAGGGATGATTTTCCATCTTTCCAATGGCAGCAGAAGCAACAATCCTACTTTTCTGGGTTGGTAGGATTCCTTCTTTTCTTTCACACCTTTCTATCTTTCTTTTTTGTTTGTTTGGTTGGTTTTTTTCCTCCTCTTCTTCCCCTAACAGATACATCCCAACACTGCTTACTGATTGGAGAGGTAAAACTCACTTTCCTCGTCCACACTGTTAAGAGCTCTGTTTTTTTTTTTTTTTTTTTTTTTTTTTTT
>WHYT01016715.1:296004-329059 GCA_009806455.1 Tetrax tetrax
TTTTTTTTTTTTTTTTTTTTTTTTTTTGTTCTAGTTCCAATTCAGGATCTTGTGCTGTAATTCCAGGGAATAATTAAGGATATTTCATCTAGGCTGGACTTCTGAATTTTCTTTTCCCTCTATCAAGTTTCAACTACTTAAAATAGAAATGTTTAATAAAGAAAAGAGAATGAATTTTGATGCTACCAACTGTTAAGCAATTTAAGTTGTAGCTGTACTAACCTTCGTGTAAATGAACCTTGGTCTGGGAGCTGCATGATCAAATGTAGCTACAGAATAATTTAGACCAGTAGAATATTTCAGTAATGAAATATAAATTAATTCTGGGCACATTTAAAGCTCTCATTTGTCACTTGCTCCAGAGAGTCAGGTTCCATACAGACGTGTAAGTTCCTGAACAAACTTAGAATAAATTGTTCAGCTTCATATCACTAGCTGGGATTGTCAGTTGATGATTCTCAACCTTATAATATCCTGTAAGTGTGACAAAATGTGATAGTTTCCAGAAACCTGTACAGATAACTAGCGTATCAATATCTAGACAAAAGATTTTGCTCAGTCTTTGCTGAGAGTAGCTTATAACCTTCTGGGTCAGCAGCTCTTCTCTTCCTAGACTGTTCTTATTACAGAACTATTTTTAAATTACTAATAACGCAGAAAGGAATCAGAGGTCACAATAATGACCACTGTAGTATCCTCAATTTTATGGCCCAAATGATTGAACAGGGTATTATGTATTAGAAACCATATATTTTATTTGAAGAGTAACCTATGGCCAAGTAGAAACCCTAGATGAGTTATTTTATTGCATCATGTCTCATCTATCAATAAACTGAACATAATGACAATTAACGTCTTTAAATACTTGAAAAAACATAAAGGGAGTTTATAAATGTGACATAGTATTACTGGTGAAAAGATTTAAAATGTTATTGCTTTTCACTGTATTTTTAAATTCTATTGCCTCACTGTTAATTTTTTTCTAGGTAGCGATATTTCAGACCCTTAAGCAGTTGAGACAGTGGTCATTTCACTTGTCATTGAAGCCCAGACACTTAAATAATTCATTACTCTTGGAATACTTGCCTGATGCCATACAATTAGTATTGTGCTCTTTGATAGTCATAGCCACTGGGATTGAGGTGGTGAAGCTCAAGAACTAATTGATAGGGGAAGTCTGAAGTGGAGTGAGTGTCTTATTCTTCCCGTTTTCTTGCTCCTTGTTGGTGTTTTGTTCTCCTCACTCCCTACCTAAATGGAAAGGGGGATCTCATCTGCATCTAGCATGTTCCCTTAATTTTTGGGAACAAGACTTCATCTGGTTCCACCAGGCATCTTTTTTGCTTATTCTACATCCTTTGTTCTTACTTACAGGTTTTACCACCTGAACCTTTTACCACCTTTCACCCTGCTTGTATAACTAGCCTGAAAGTCTCTGTTCACCTCTTGGTGACTACATATTATTTAAATATTTATGCTTAGCTTTGTTAAAAATTGTGTTTTCCTGCATTATCGTGATGTTATATAGCAGCTTCACAATGTTACAAAATCCTTATGTACAATCCATGGTTATTCTGTTTTGGTATGATTACCTTTTTAAGGCAAATATTAATTATACCTTGCTTAGTATGTTTCCACTTTGTGGATTCAGCAGGATCTTCCTTGGATAAACTCTAAAGAAAAATAACCAGAGAAACTCAAAATTTAAGTCATAGCACAACCAATATGGCTTATAACATTTACTTATTCTATATTAAAATTTCTAATTTATTTTTTAATGAAAGTTAAGGATAAATTTAGGGTAAGAGAAGGACAGGAGGAGCATTCTTGCAGGAACTCACCCAATGCCATTTTTTTTTAAGTTCTACCCACTATTCTACAAGTCCTCTTTAACTCTTAGAAATACTGGATAAAACAAGGTCCAATAAATGAATGAATACCTAAATAAACAGAAAGTAACCTCCTCCCCTTTCTTTTATGAAAAAAAAATGTACTGTATTTCCAAGCTGGACTTCATTTAGTTCAATGGAAGACACAATGAAGCCCTAGGTTACTGTGGCTGATGTGTCATGGCTTTATGGCAGGAAACTTCAGAAAGGCAGAAGATTCAAGTCAACAGAGAGGTAAGCACTACTTCAAAACAAAACAGTTCAATGATTTCAAATTAAATTACTGTGAAAATTTTTCTTCTTCATAGGATTTGGTTATTTTGACCTTTCATTTCAAGATTAAAAGAGTTGTCAGAACATAAGGATTCATGATGAGCAGAAATTCTGGTTTTTGATCAGCTCTAATAAGGCGTGCTCCATGGGAACAGATCAGTACAGCTATCCAAACCATCTCCATTACTATTGATTAGAACATATCTCTAATAGAATAATGTTAACAAGTAGTCTCTGAATCTATTAAAAAAAAAGTAAGAGTTGGAAAATTATGAAAGATCTTGGTAATTATGAGGGTTTCTCTTAGCTGTATCTGTTACTAGTTTAAATCCTGAAACAATGGAGCTAATACCCTCTTTTTTTTTTATGTTTTCTCCACTATGTCTTGGGGAACTACATTTCTTTCAAAAAGCTTCTCTCATGTTTAATACATTTTTAGCAAATAATAGTTTGCACCAGTGAGTTCTGTCAGCCTATTAATATGTTTGATTTAAAATAGTTTTTCTTATGGTAATTTTTTATTTATTGTCTAAAAAAAAATCTTTTCATATTTTCGGAGGCATGTGGACAAATGTGCATGAATACCTGATGTATTTTCATTAAAGATATTGCTCTGTCTATAACCCTTATGTTATTTTTGTTCTTTTCCAGACTAAACAGTCACCATTGCTTTAATAGCCCCTAACTAGCTGGCATTTTGAGGCTAGACAACTAAAACATGCAGGTTCCAAGGCGACATTAAACAGAGTGTTTATTTAAAAATCCTCTGAAATCTGTTTGTCTACTTGACCTAACTACTGACTTAAATGCAATAAGAAGGCGTTTTAACACCATTAGAAGCTGGATTCCAGCCAAAGAAAAGCTCCATACTTTATATCCCTTTAGACTGCATTGATGAAACAGCCTAAAAGTAGGCTTAGTATCACTTAATTAATTTTAAATGGTAAGACATTTCACAGACTGTATCATGGGAAGACAAAAATAAGGTTCTGAAGGTTAAAGACCCTGTCCCAAGTAGGAGTTTTCCTAATGTATACAACATTATTGTCTAATTTTGGACAATCATAAGAGAATTTAATCTTATACGGGATGGTCACTTCAAATAGAATATACTTTTGAAATGGTGTTGAACAGACCTTTTTCTCCTCTTTCAGATGAAGATTATTTTTTTTTTTCTTTTCTCTCTTGTGTTAATGCCTTTAGCACAATGAAATTAAGCAGTCCAGATTTCTAATGCAAACTGCTTAGGGACAAGATGCTAAGTGATTCTAAGTGTTTTGTTGAGAGCCACTGTTTAAGTAAACATTACAAATTATGGTTATGTAGTATATAACGTAGATTGAAGCCCTTGAGCAATGTATTATTCATAAAATACATCACTTTATCAGTTTGATCATGTTTCTTTTCTTTAAAGAAGAAGATGACAAGGATTTTAGTCCTGTTACTGAGGCAGCATGTTAAATGGCAAGAAAGACATATTTTTGAAAGCTCTATTTTCCTTTTCAGACCAGGTCTTTGATTATCTGAAGAAAAGATGTGATTTTCCTAAGATGTCCTTTCATATGCCAAAGTAGATCTGGCACACTTGGCTATTAGAAAATACATTATACGCTCAATTCAACAGCATAATTCATGGCTTCAGCACTTTATTTCTATATATTTTGTTTATACTTTATCTGTTTTGTTTCTTTGTATTTATTTTTACTAATTTTAATGAAAAGCTTTTTGTAATTAAAAAATTTTTAAAAAAGGAATGTGAAGGACAAAGGGATTTCCACAACAGTATGCCTATAAGAAACTATATTATAATATATCAAATAAAGTTCATTAAATAAGCTTGTAGATTTGGTTCTCTTTAGGTAGGGTTGTATTAGATTCTGCTGTCACTCATAGATTCTAACTGCACTTTAGGTTCTGCCATAGGTTCTCCTGTGCTGAAGGTGCAAAATAAAATCATGTACCTCTGTGTTACTGCTGCAGTCCTTGTCTGGTACTCTTAATGAGTCTTGGAAAGAAGAAAATGTTCATGCAACAGAGGAATGTTATGGTATGCAAGGATGGAACCACTGGCTTCATGTGTGCATATGTCGTACTCCTTGATCACAGTTGAAAATTAGCATGAATAAATTCAATATCTGTTAGGCCTATGTAAGGAAGCACGGACAAGAGAAAGCAAGGTGTTTTGAAAAACTTCTAGAGGCTCTGTATGGGCTTTATTGTAGCATCATATCTCAGGAGCGTTTATGGTTGCAACCTGTATACTGGTTCACACACATTCATACTGAATAAAAAGTTTTGTAAGAAGAAGGAAAAATTAGGAAAAAAATCTTAGGAGACAATTATTATTATTATTATTATTATTATTATTATTATTATTATTATTACAGATAATATGATAATGCCTAAAATATTTTTAATTGTCTAGTGCTGCAATAAATAATGTTCTAACACATTTTTGAAGGGAGACTAATGAAACTGTATTCAATATAGACATAATTTTGTTTTCTTTGTCTAGGCTTTACTAATTTTAGATTTTTATATTCCCCTTTTTAATAAAGTTTCATCAAATATTGGAGTAATCTTTGCCTATTATTTCTGAAACTGATCATTTATTTCCCAGTTCCATCTCTCTTCTCCCCACTCTGAAAAAAGGAGTTGAAAGAATGAAGGTAAACATTTTTGCCTGATATTTTTTTTCTATTTTTGGCAAAATCTGCTAGCAGTGACTGATTGTCCCTTGCTGTTTCAGTGGTGCTATTAGAAGATCATGAGGCTCCATCTCCTCCCAACATAAACTGAGAGAGTTAGGTAAAATTTACATAATTTAGTGCTAAGTCTATAAAGTGAGTATGACTCAAAGACGGTGTCAGAGTGAATAGAGGGTAGATTTAGATTAGATGTAAGGAAGTGGTTTTTTCAGTGAGGGTGATGGAACACTAGAATAGGTTCCCTGGAGATGTGGTGGATGCCCCATCCCTGGAAACATTCAAGGCCAGGCTGGATGGGGCTCTGAGAAACCTGATCTGGTTGGAGATGTCCCTGCTTCTTGCAGGGGGGTTGGACTAGATGACCTTTGAAAGTCCCTTCCAGCCCAAACTATTCCATGATTCTATGATTCTATGAATATGTATATGTCACTGGTGTGTGAAGTGAAGGCAAGAAAGAGCAATGTATTACTTAGTACCTCAGGCACAGTCTTAAATTTCATTAAGTCTGAAGAGGAGGGAATTAAACAAGTTTTTTGCAATACTTCAAAGTTGTTCCATCACAATGCTACAAGGGCACTTCTTGAGGAGATTTGAAAAAGGTGGGTCTCCACATCTTTCACTATCTGCCATCTTGACTGAGACAAGCAGCCTATCAAGTCATAGGCTAGAAGTTTACCATCATAAAGAGGGGTAGCCAAGAACCAGGAATATTTTATCAAATTAGACTATTTTAATAAATGTGCATCTAGAAATTCCTGTTTGGACATAGTGTAGATCTTTTTTATAAAATACACAACTTAACCAATGATAATTCTTACTAACAAAGTACATCAATTGTAACTAACATTACAAGTTCCCACAAATAAATTTTTCTTGGTTGCTTTGAGACACTATCATAAACATGCTTCCTACCAAGAACATAGAGTATGACTTCAAGGATCATATAGTATATTCTGAATTTGATGCTCATCACAAGATAGGATTAACCAAGGAGTAATGTGTTAGTATTAAGATATATGATTAGATCTCGCAGAGTGTGAAGAGAAGGAACTATTTCCAGGCTTCCAGGCTTGGGGGTATTATCTCTATTTAAAGGTTTTACAAATACATTTGATAATAACTTCATTGTCTTTCTCATTATTCTTCTTCTCCCCTCATACACACGTTTTCGAGTTAGAGAGGTCTGTGTGGTTTTTTTATCCTTTTTTTTTTTTTTTTTTAAATCACTTCTGAGCATATCATTGCATCAGCTGTACAGATCCGGTCCATGCGAAGACGATATGGTGATAAGCGTGTAGTACGTGTGACAATAAAAAGTGTTTTGCTCATCACAGCTTAGTCACTTTAATAAGTTCAAAAATTATTTTATTGGAAGCTACAGAGTCATTACATGATCAGTTATATTACCATTTCTGGGTGCCACAGCTGTTGATTAGGAATCTCTCGACAATCCCCAAATTGACAAATGTGTTAATGGAATAGTTTGCTGAACTTTAATATTTTTGGAGCTGAAAGCACATAGCTGGTTTTCATTTCTCTCTAACAGCATCATGCATAGTGTGCACTATCACAATGTTTCCTTTTTTTGGTCTGTGACCCCATTCATATGCTTACTGAAGGCACCCAGAGTTTGCCATCGCATCCATAGCAAAAGTTGGTTAAGTTGTTACGGTAGCTGTTGACTGTCACATTTCATTTCACTACTTCTCTTGATATGTAACACATTCAGTTCATTCTAAGTTTCGGTACTAAACACTAGTTGATTCATGTATAGCTTGTTTTGTGATATGGTGAACTACATTGATGTTAGACGGCAAGGATATGCAATGCCTTGGCAGCTGGTTTTTAACTAAGTTTCCTCTTTGGAGTCTTCCTTCTCAGACATGATATGCTGAGACATCACACATGTGATAGGAAAAGTTTCTTCTTCTTCTTCTGCATATAGTCACCAATGTATATCTAAAACCATGCACTATGATGTGATAAATTGTATAACTGTTTGCTGCTGTGTTCTTTTTGCTACTCTGAATAATGGCGTGGGTGGGGAAAGCATTCATGAATCATGCAAGTTGCCTCCTACCAGGCCAGTAAAATTGTCTTCTCCACACTAATCATCAATATCATTGACCTTTGTCATAAAACTTGGGTCATTTATATCTATATCCAATTAGAGGTATCATCCCACGACCACCTCTTTCAGTCTATTAAAGTCATGTCATGAAGAAACATTGACTTCTTGTCAAACACATCCAACCTTCCACATTAATATATCCACGAATGCCTCACTAATCACTCAGCAAACAATGCATGATATGCACCACGCAGTAAGAAGTGAGGGAGAGATCTTTGGAGGACCCTGTCCTCCTCCAGTCATGGATTTGATGGTGACAGTGATAAATGAGAGAGGATACACAATATGTTTTCTCCCCCTTCACGAATTGCAAGATTGGGTAGGCATTGCTATCCATTTGTTTACACTTTCTCCTCCCTCTTTTGCTCACTAGTAGGGGAAGAAACTCACTTACTTGGTTAAAAAAGTGATGAGGCAGTCTCCATTGCACATTAAAATTTCAGAGAGGTTCTGAGGTTTTGATATGTATGTAAACTAAGTTGCAAAATGGTCTCTTTAAGTCTCCAAATAGTAGATATATCACTTTCAAAAAACCAACCTCATCCCCATTTTTTATTAATTCCTTTATGGATGAAATGTTGGTATTAACCAAACCTAAAATAGATGTTTTTAAGCTAAATTTAATAGTCTTTGGAAAAACTGCTTTAATATGCCTAAATGGGTGCAACTCTCTAACTGCAAATTATAACCATTATTTCTGTATTACATCCATTAAGAAACTCTCAGAGGGGGAAACAAAAAAGTGAGGAAAAAGAACTGGACATTTCCAAGAACATATGCAAACAGCTACAATTATAACATAAAAAGGAATGATAACAAATATTATTAATCGTGATAACAACAATAAGAAAAGATAATTTTGGAAGGGATATATGTTCATATGCTTCAGGGCATAATCTAGTTTCTACCTATAAGGGCTTAGGAAGAAACTTCCCCTTTGGGAAAATTGTTGTACTATTCATCTATTTCTCTGAAGCATCTGGTGCCAGCCGTTGTTAAAAGCTCATTCCAGATCTATCTATTTCTTTTGTGCTATGGCAATTTTTATGTTTCTGTGAGCTGAAATAAAATTGTCTTTACCTAAAACTAATTTCAAGGTAGAGATACTATCTGTGCCAACATTATGCTGGCAGGGCACTCTATAAAATACTTCTGAACATGGAGCCAAATGCAGCCCTTTTGAAGATCTGCAGGCTTAGTCTGACAGTTTTGGCAGATGCCTGGTATACTTCAAGGGCGTTTAAGTTTGTGCCAGATTTTCTTCTTTGATTTCCACAGATCTGAATGCACACATCTGGTTGTGGGAGGGGTTATCACACATCTACATCTGCCAAACCTTGCTATGCTCTACCCCATGCATATTTCTTTAATTCCTGTGTACCTTCTTGTGACAGGCTAATTCCAGCAGTGAGTTATTTCAAAATAATTTAACAGAAAATATTAGCAAAAAGAAAAAAAAAATAAATAACCACCAAACTAGGGTTGGGGAAAGAGAAAATCTGGACATGACTGGTTGAATTTCCACTGGACTCTGAGGGGTCCACATGCTGTTCAAAGGCTACTGATGTGAAAAAATGCCAAAAAGTTAAGATAGAAGCTCAGCTATAAAAAACAAAGCATGGGATTTCAGAATGAAGGTTAAATCAGAATCATTAAATATAGATTGACGCAGAGGAGAACTTCTGTATGAAAGTAAAGAGGAGAAAAATAAAATGTAAACAAGGAGAAATTTGGAGAACTTGGGAGGAAATATAGACAACAGAATTAAATAATAATTGTTAGATCTAAGTCAACAATTCTCAAGGAATAACTTCCTCAGTGTGTTCTTTTTCCTTTCTTAATCACACAAAACCTCAGGATCTATTTGTCATTTTGTTTTTTTGTTTTTTTTTTTTGTTCGGTTGAGGTTTTTTGGTTTTTTTTTGTTTGTTTGTTTGTTTTTTTATTCAGTCATAGTAGAAACAGATCTATATTTCAATCTTTTGTTTTATTTTAAGTATTTTAGATTCCAGAGGTATTTGGTATGCAAATTTTGCCCTTTTTTTTTTTTTTTTTTATTCTGTAATTAGGCCTATAGGTCATGGGGGTGGTAAATTTGTTTTCCTCTGACTGGAGCACAAAACACAATTGAAGTAATCCTTGGAAGAAAGTATCGCTATCCTGAGACTCTTAAGAGTTAACAGGTGTAAATAGCAGGAGATTGCAGAGCCATCAAAGCTTTGCACAGTGGAACATTACTGTACATGTGCCCAAGCTTGGCCACACACAAACATATAAAATCATGAATACTTTGGCTGCTGAAACTTCCAGTAAATTACACAAATATAATTACAAATTAGTCTTTGAGGAAGAGTTGAATTATTAATATCATGGTCAATGTTTATCTTTCACTGACGCTGTTTTTTATTTGTTTATCTTAAGGTCCACTGTGTCTTACAGTAGAACGCATGGGGGACAGCAACAAAAGCAACACATTGTAAAGGAAAATGATAAGCTAATTTATTTCAGTAGTGAAGAGAGGTTTGCAGCACAGAAAGTCAGCACAGACTTTCATCTTTTTTTTTGGCAGAGTTGGAGACAAACAGGTTTATTTAATATTTTATCTAAGGGCCTTCTCACTTATAGTGACTCCACTGGGATCCCTTGATGGACACTTGATAGACAGATAAATATATGCCTTGATATATACATTTATTTTTATATATATATATATATATAGGGTGATAGTGATTGACTTACATGTCCCTCTTCTTCAGATGTAAATGCATTTAAATCTGACTGTAGACTTCATTATTTTAAAGGAAGTATGATAGCTTTAAAAGATGAGGGACAGAATACTACACCACTAATTGGAAGTTAGTTTGCTAGGCATTATCTAGGAGGATATTTATTCTCTCTTCTCAATCATAAGCAACTCTGACAATTGTTCAACCAGAAGGTATAGACCCTTCGAATCTGTTCTTCCCACTTACTTATATTCAAAAAGTAGTTTGTCTTGCCCAGAAGTAATTCTCCAAGTGTGTGTTCACAACTCTAAATTCTAAACTAAGAGAGGTGATTTCTTTCATCTGACAATGAGTACCTTACCTGCATTTCAGTAGTAGGGCTGAGCTTTCTTAGCTTTCCAATTGCTTTAATGGTTTCCTGCTAAGCTTCCCTGAATTCCTTTGCCATATAACTATCTCTGCATATGATATTGCTAGACAACTTGGATTTGTAGGCAGAACCCCTAAAAGATCAACCTTCAGTCATAGGTTTTAATGATGACTGTTGAAATTCCCACATCCAGCTAGAGAGCACAGCTCTCAGTATTCAAATAGGAGTGATGGGTGTTGCATACGTGTCTAGTTGATTGACAGAGAAAGTTGTCCGAAGTACAGGTATCAGGGAAGGATGACTCTTAAAACATAAATGTAGAAATATTGTGGATAATAATGTGAATAAAACTTAAAGAAATTCAGAGGTCATATCTGTACCTGGTGTAAATTGACATACATCTGGAACTGTTTTACACCAACTGAAGTGAAAGTTACTCTAAATTTAATAATTCTCAGGCTTATTTCACAGAATACTGTCTAAATTTTGAGAATGAGCAAAAAATCCTAAAAATACGGAATATTAATCTAATTTTGTGTGTGTGTGTATTCTCAAACTGTCACACACAGGGAAAAAAAAAAACAAAACCCTACCTGAATAATAGCCTAACCTTAGGATACTATCTGAATCATCCTAAACTATGAGCAGGAAAAAAAAGGTGTCATGATTTGCTATTAAAACTAAAAAATACCTATAATATCTTCTGTTTCTTTTAATTTCTTTTCCCTTCCACCCTTGTGAAATTTTATATTGCAACCAAATTTGTTAGTAATATGAAGTAGTTTCTGTTTCTTATAACTGCCTTCTCCATATAGACCTCTTTTTTTTTTTTTTTCAAGGTAAGGAGAGTGATTCAAAGCAAAGAAATGAAAACAGATTAAAAGAGTCTAAACTGTATTCCTTCTGAATGTCAGCTTTACTTACATTGTATCACAGTGGCTTAAATTGTGCAATGCAGTGATCTTTCAATCTGACTTGTGCTTTAACAAATCAATACAAAGCTGCAGCCGACGGTGATTGCAATGCACTAGCTTGCATATCTGGACTTCACTGTTCCCTGATGCTTCATTCAGAGCAATTGGATACCTTTGCTCTTGCATTGTTAACACTTGACAAGGACATGTCTATGCTAAAAAGAATGCACTGTAGTAATTTCTTGCTGATAGATTTACAGTAACTGATGCCACACTCAAGTGCATGCAAACTGAACAAGTTCAACTAATTTTGTTCATTGTTATATTCAGATTAACAGATTCAAGAAGAGTTTGTCTACTTAACATTACATGGTATTACAAATAAATTTGTCTACTCTCTGCCACAGATCCAGTCTAGATACTCATCTTCTGTGCAATAGTAAAGCTATTTCCACCTAAGAAGAAGAGGTGGAGGGGATTTTTATTTCTGTCATAAGTATGAAGGTCACAATAGCTGTGTTGGTCAAAAAAGATTACAATTGTGGTGGTTACTGATTGTTTATATCAGCTACACATTATATTCTGTTATAAACGATGATCAACTGATAACGTAAAAATACGTCAGCAAAGATTGGGAAGAACACAATAAATGGGAAGGTACAAAAAAGGTACATTGGGGATTTAGACCATGAATATTATTTAGAAGTTATTTTATTTATCTGTCCACAAGTGTTCAAGGACAACAGTTGCTGGAAATCTTTGCTCTGAATTGGAAATTCCACTAAAAAAAAAGAAATTTTTCACATATGGCCAAGATCTTAAGTACTGTTCTTCACTTAAAGTTTAATTGAATGTTTTGAGATAACATAGCTTCAGAATTATTACATTGCTTAAAATCAAGAACTAATTTTTGGGAAAACATTGAAATAATATATATTTTTTTTTTCTTTTTCAAACCTGATTATCAGGAATTGTTCTGCAGAACTGAGTAAAGCTTGAGCTACAGACTTAAATAATATAGATATTCATACAGCAATTTCACAAAATTTTACAGAATATTCAAAATTAATAAAATGTAGCATTATTTATATTGCGTACATATCATTTAGGTTTTTATAACAAAGGTATAATTATGTGTTCCATTTTAGGAAACTCAGGAAAACAAAACATCCACAGCCAATTCCTCTTTTCTGCCTCTGAAGCCCCCAGAAGTTTATTCGTGTATTCAGAGAAAGCATTAATTTTTTATTGAAAAAAAAGTTTAGAGGTTTAACATGAAGTAGTTTGTTTGAAAAATAGTACAAGCAAAGGGAGAGGGAAGATAAAGAGGTGACAGTGTAAAAATATATGTACAAAGATACCTAAATGGTGCAGATTACACTACTTGGGGATAAATTATATGCTTAAATGACAAAGAATAAAATGGAATATTTGCTACATAGCATATCAAATGAAGGGAGGAAAAAAGGCTTTAAAATATTCTCCTAATAGAAAAATGATAAAGAGTTCAAAAGCAAAAAAAAAACCCTAACTTTTCTGCATAACTCATAACTTTTATAACAGTATTATAACTATGAATTAAATAAAATTACTAATTAATATCCATTTTAAAAACTGTAGAAAATATATCATTGCATATTAAAACCCCATTTCAATGAACTGCTTAAGCGTGTGCTTAACTTTAAGCACAAGCTGAAGTTCTGCTGATAAGATTTAAGTTACACACATCAAATGCTTCTGAGTGCCGAGTTTTCAAAGCAGTGAGATATAATTAAAGTTGACAACTAACCTGCTTAATTTTTGCAGAAATTTGATCTTTTCACTCTTATTGAAACCTATATGGCTTTTCCATAGGAATAAAGGATTCTTTTCAATATCCTTTTGTATTAGTTTTCAGTTTAGTTTTCCCCCCAAACCAGCCTTCCTTCAGAGATGATCTTCTGGATACCAATAGACATCAGCAGCAAACAGGGTTATAACATACTTACCACAATTACTAGCTATGTAGCCCAAGGGATCAAATAAAGTATTTGCATATAGCACTTCACTTAGTTCTCTGACCATGGAGACATAACTAGTCAGTATGTTTACTATATGAGATGCACACTGTCACCTTAAATTCGCTCTTTCTTCTTCCTTTTTCATATAATTCTCTACTAGACCATTGTAATTCCCAAACTTTAATAGTGCTAAATACTTGTGCTTAATTATCTTGACTTTGTGGACCATGCATGACTTCACAACAAAACATTTTTGAAGCATGAATGAAGTGAAGAACAGAAACTTGCATGAGACAGAATAAAAATTGGTCTGTATGACTCGTGGCATACAATAGCTATGAGCTACAGCTCAAGTGAAGTCCTATGTGATGCCCATGCTGTGAAGAGCCTTAGCTTTCCACTTATTCCCAACTTTCACACATTTTTGTGTGTGTGTTTATTAATTTCCTTAGGTCTTTAATGCTTAGTTGAGAAGGCATGAATAGAAAAGAAGGGACAGAACTGTAGAGGTTACATCCCTGGGGAGGAGAAGTACAGCTGGTGATAGAAATTATTTCCTTCAGGAACAGCTGTGAAAGCCTTATGTGCCAGTAGCTGCACGTGAACCCTTTATTTTTGTGGTATAATATCTGACGGGAAAGTGCAACTCTGGAGAGAGTATTTATATGCAACCAAACGCATACACTTTGCATTAAACATCCTTGTTAAGCAGGTTTATGTGCTCCTGTCTGCTGTCAGTCAGGTTTCTGTGCACTATCAATCAGTTGAGATCACCTGGTTTTCCATGCTTGGTTTGGGCACACAGTGCATAAGTGCCAGTTGCAAGGTAATTACATATCCCTAAAAATGGATGTAAGTTAATTACTTTGTCAGACTATTCAATATTCTGCTTCTTCTCAAGTTTTGAACACTGATTTTGTTGTTGTTGTTCCATTCAGGGCTCCCTTGCAAACCTTGCAGTTGTTGTGCAGATCACGTGCAACACCTTCCACAGAACAAGTCCTCTAACCCTTTCAAAACCTCTGTCCTGGAACAGTTCACCTCTGCCTTTGAACATCTGCAGAAATCAAGAATGTGAGTTCAGCTTTGTCTATTGTAATTCCAGCTATGACCTTCAGAAACTGCCTTAAATTCAGCCACCGATTATCTTCTCCCTTTCGTAAAATGAAGTGAATGTTCTCCTATGACTCAGTCTTTATAAAATGCAGTTAAAATTAAAGACAGTGTGCAAATGATAAAAAAAATGCAATCCTGAGCCTATACAATTGGTGTCGGTAGGAGTTTTGCCATAGAATTCAATGGGAGCAAGGTCAGGACCTGATATAATTGAGAGAAGTTTTTAATATACATCACTTACTGCCTGCCTGCAGTTCTTGTCTAGCTAATAAAGTCACTCACTGACATAACAATATAGAGTGCAGAAGCAGGTGACATACTCTACTGTGTGGTTATGAGGTCTTTTATAGCACACCTTTCTCTTCAATGCATAGTGGAGGGTATATAAATACACTCCATATGCTTTATACTACTATGTTGAGTAACTTTTTGAATGTATGATTTGGCTCAGCATATCTCAGGCAAAACTTACTACGTGACATCCATAACAGACCAGCAGCTTCTCTGCATCTATGAAAATACCAGAATAGTCTAGCACCAGTAGCTGCTTAATTGGCTTTTGGAAAGCACTAATAGACCCACTTAGAATAGTAAGAACTGATGGGTTGTTTGTTTGTTTAAATATTATTCTTTGTCAACAGAAGTTTATATTAGTGGCATTCCAAATGTATAACACTAAGAGCAAAATTA
This sequence comes from Tetrax tetrax, assembly GCA_009806455.1. NCBI lineage: Eukaryota > Metazoa > Chordata > Aves > Otidiformes > Otididae > Tetrax > Tetrax tetrax. Next base: position 310,822 of record WHYT01016715.1, read on the forward strand.
TATGCAATCAACATTTGCAGCCACCTGTTTTGTCAGAGGGGACTGTGACTGATAAATGAAAAAAGTGGCAGCAGAAGCAGCAGCTTCTAATCATACACTCTTCCTCTGTCTCTCACTGGTTATTTAAGTTAATACCCGCAGAAGATGCTTAGTTATGATATGGAGGACATTTTCCCCATAGTCAGGAAAGATTATGAACCAAGGAGCAAGATCATCTGAGGTGATACATATTTATTCTTATAAAATAATACTGTATATCATGGATTAGCATTTTGAATTCTCAAAGACTTTTACCTTAAGAAAGTTTCAATGGTTAAAAAGTTCAGAAGAAGCTTCTGGAGATAAGAGATGTTTGCTGTCCTTGATTAAATAATTGCTGAGTTCTAAGCAAGAGTGATTTCTAAGCAAAAGAAATTTTGTTTATTTTGTATCTTCATATGTGGTGGTGGAAAGACATGGATGGAAAGACTGAATTGGCGTTTGATGTTGACCATTAAGAAGGTAGTGAAGAAGAGGAAAATAACAGTCAATATCTTTTGAAATTTTTTGAGGTCTGGACAAAAATGTTAAACTTGAAGAAATCAAGCTGTTTATTTTATCAGAAAGAAGACAGAGGGATGTTTCTGCTTAAATATTTAAGTACCTTAAGAGAGGAAAAACTCCTGATGTAAAACCACTTTATTATCTTGCAGAGAAATACAGAGATAAAATGCATAGCAAACATTTTGTATTCATATTAATCAAAACTGGAAGAAATTGCCTCGGCTTTGGTTTTATCTTGTTTGTTTTCTTTTTTTTTTTCTTTCCCCAGAGCTAACTTACTGGGAGAACGAAGCTGCAAGATTATTGGTGAATTCTCAGTTCCAGATTTCTTCCTAACTAAATATCTTACAAAGTATAAATAATTGGAACCAATGTACAGTCATTACTAGATTTGACAAATTTAAGATATAGATTATGCTTAGTTTGATAATGGTGCCTACTGATCTGGAATACTAGGAAATTTTGAAGAGCTGATCAACAACCAGATCATTTCTTTAAAAGCAAATTGACGTTGTTCTTTTTGAAGTGGGAAATTTCCACGGAAATAATTTTCTTTTTTAATCTATTTTTTTTTTAATGAATTCTGTTGATTTAGCACAGAGTGAAGAAGATCTCCTTCTATACCAGAAAGCTCATTGTGAGCACAGAATGGGGACAATTACTTGAGCTACATTTGGATGTCTAATAGAAATACAAGATGTGTTATCCGTTCCTAAAATGGTAAGTCTCAAACACAAAAAGAAGAGGCTTTCAAAGACCCTTCTAAATGGCATCTGAATGTGTCATTCTAGATGCATGCAGCTTTAATTAATTTTTAAAATAAATTTTAAAAATCCAACAAAAACATCATCCTCAAAATATTTAAATTATTATGAAATGTACACTTAATTGAAGTTTTATTGTTTACTTTAGGGGGAAAAGTGCTATGACTCTATTTTGTGAACCTTTTTTTCCCCCTCAGTTTTAAAGCTTTTTTGACGGACACATCTTTTTTAGAACTCACACCATGTCTGTCTGCAGTTGTCACTTTACATTGAATTGTAAGTTGACAAGAAAGTCCAAGCCAAATGCAACACTTTAACAAGACGACACATAAGACAATGAAACCTGAAATAACATGGTTTTCTTTTTTTCAATTTTTTTTTTTTTCTTTCTTGACACACACTATTTTCTGGAAGAAAGAAGAAAAAGAAGAAATTAGAAGTACAGGTCTACTATAACTCTCCATTGACAATGACAGCACCTGACTTAAGCTGTGCCCCTAACTTCTAAAAGACAAAATTGAGCCGGGGTAAAGTTAGGCTAAAACATAAAGAAGCAATACAACGATGAGAAATTTTTTTGAAAGGATTTTCTTGTTTTTGTTTTTGTTCTCCAGGGAAAGGGAACATAAAATAAACAAACATATAACAATGGTTTAGCTGGGAAGGATGGAGTTCTGTATTGCTTCCCTTCTTAGCTGTAACTACTCTAAGCTATAACTTAGTCCCAGCGTTATGCATTCAGTCTCTGAAACTAGTCATGGCAAGGTGCCCACACACTTTCCTAGATGTTTGCACATATGCAAGTATTTGGAGGCAAGGTGTAATTCCCTTAACACTGCAAAACACAAAGAAGTAGAAACAGTGCGAATGCAGAGCTGGTGGATTGTGATCTAGCAACAGAGTTCTTCCACCTCATTTACTTTTCATACAAAAAATGTATAGCATCTTCTACCAGTAGAGAGAGTTGGATGTTCAAGAATTACTTTAAAATGTAAGATAGGGAGATCTTTACCAAGGTTGGCTGAAGTGTGTTTTGGCATCTGGTGATCCATGATAATTCGAGTAGGCAAGCCAGAATAATCGGGTTAACCAGCAAAAAAGGTAGATTATTAACTCCAGACCCTGTTAAATAAACCAAAAAAAGTCTTTACCTCTACGATTATTTTGAGTCTTGAAAACTTTCAGTATGGCTTACCACAAAATTCGTCAACTCATATCACCAAAGGAGGTCTCAACATCCAACTTCACACATCCATCAGCACTTTACTTATAACTCTTGCCTACTCACCAGTCACTTCAAAATGCTCAGTACTTTAAATACTAAAATCTACAACACCAATACATTTTTATGTATTTATTTTTTATGTAGATTTGGTGAAGCACTGACACACATTGCCCAGAGAGGTGGTGGATGCCCCATCCCTGGAAACATTCAAGGCCAGGTTGGATGGGACTCTAAGCAACCTGATTTAGTTGAAGGTGTCTCTGCTCACTGCAGGGGTGTTGGACTAGATGGACTTTAAAGATTCCCTTCTAACCCAAGTTGTACCTTGATTCTATGATTTATTATTTCTCAAGAGGAAAAAAAGAGCACAAAAAGAAAGTGAAAAATCCATGAAAATGTCTTCAAAAACAGCATGTCAGAATGCACTAGATCTCCATGATGTTTAAGGAGGAATAGTTAGTTTCAGGATAAATGAAAACTGCTGTTTCCAGCTCCAAGTGAGCAGGAGAGGATATATGCAAATGAACGTCTGGGAGGATGCATGGCTTCCAAGCTCTTGTGTGCTCTCTCTTTTCGTCTGCAGTACTTCATTTGTGAAGCATGTTGTCCCCAGGGCTGAGTACAAGAAGTTTCAATTCAGATTTTTCCTAAATTAAATTAAATGCAATGGCCATATAGTCCCCAAGGGGCATGCAGTGGGGGCAAGCACACTTCAGATCCTAATAGAATGATGGCTTGTTTTGAAAGCAAGTAACTTCTGAGCAAATTTGAACTGTGTCTGACCGGGGCATGGGGTGTGGAGTGAACTAATGTGAAATTTAATGAGCTATATTGTTACTGTCCTACTCTGAAAAGCTAAGGCTTTCTGAATGAGTTAGTTTGAAGTGCAGAAATGCTTACTAGAAATTTGAGTTTATATTTCTTTTATATTTTCTAGCGTTTATTCATTTAAACTTTAACTTATATCCTTGATATGGTTAGGATTGCTATAACTACTTGGTTGTTACAGTCATAACTTTTAAGAAAGGGTGCCATGCTGTAGCATCTTAGTGTTAGGGCATCCTGATAGGACCAACTTACCCAAAACCAACAAGTCATAGTCTTTAACACTGTATTCCTCATTTGTGAAACTACTAAGGGTGAAACTAATGGAAATCACCTCCAGCTACTTGGAGTAATGATTAAAGGGTTTTTTCCATTTATTATCTTCTGTGCTGCCTGATATAGAGATACAAATAATTTTCTCTAAGTGATGAACTAACAAGTCAATCAAAAAGACGGGAAACCAGAGGTATGAAGGTAAGAGTTACCCCAAGACAAAAAAGCATGGTATAGTATTAAGGGGTTCAGGAAACATTATTCAGGCATATCATTCTGGATTAAATCCAGATCATAATATTACATGGTGTCCTGGTTTTGGCAGGGATGGAGTTAATTTTTTCCTCTCAGTAGCTGGTATGTTTTGGATTTCGTGTGTGAAGAATGTTGATAAACACCCTGATGATATGAGTTGTTGTGAATGAGACCAAGGACACCGTCCTGCTTTCCAAGTCTTGCTAATTTGCAGATGCAGGAAGCTGGGAAAAAGACAGACAGAATAATTGATCCAAACTGGCCAAAGAGAGTATTCCATGCCATAAACGTCATGCTCAGTATATAAGTGGGGGCTGGCCGGGGCGGGTATCTGCCTTCCTGGCATCCATCTTTCTCTTCAGTTTGCTGGCATCGTTCCCTCTACCTTGCTGGCTCCCTTTTTTGCTCCTTCGCTTGCCGCTCGGTTTTGTTTCCGTGATCGCTGCTCGGGACGGGCTGTATCGGTCATTGGGACATCGGGTGGTGAGAAAACATACCTTGTATATTTACCTTGTATATTTTAATATCCTTATATTCTGTTATTATTGTAGTTTTCCTTCGTTATTTTAGTAAATTGTCGTCATCTCAACCCACGAGTTCTCCTTCCTTCCCAATTCTCTTCCCCATCCCGCCTGGGAGGGGGAGGGTGAGTGCGAAACTGTGTGGTGATTCGGGCTAAACCATCACACATGGTATGCTTCTTATCATTTTGTAAAATGCCCAGTCCTGCATCACATGTCCTGTTTTCCCTTTAAAATTAATAAATAACATTAAATGATCCAAATACAAGTTAGTTGAGGATGTACATAAATATCTACTAGCAAACACTGAGGAAAGGAGACGAGCATAGTTCTTGTACCATTTTCACTTTATTCTGAAGATTTTGTCACCTGGAATGCGTAGTTCATATCCCGTTTCTCTGTGTGATCCAAGAAAGTTTTGTTCTGATGAAACTCTTACCAATCCTGATGCTCTGTTGCAATTATAGTAATCAAATTCCAATTAAAAATAAATGTTATAAAAAACTGTGGGTAAACAATGTAATAACTCACATGAAGCCAAAGCTCCACTAAGAAATACCTGTAGAAGTAGAAGTAGCTGTAGAAGTCTTCTCTGTACATTTCAGTGTGTGGTCACACTTGTAATAGTCTTTTCTGCTTTATCAATACTTAGAGGCAAGAGTCACAGTGCAGTTTTCAAAGTGATAGAAAAAAAATTACATAAAAATTAGAACAGAAAAAAACTTAAAGAGAAAAAACAGGAATGTCAAAACCTCACAAACAAATAATTTATAATTCTTTTTTTTTAATGTCAACTTTTTTTTTTTTTTTCCCCCTAGGCAGTGCAACTTTGGGGAATATAACAATTTTAAAAAACATATCTTACTACAGATCTCTTAGCATAGATTTAAGGGTTTTATTTGGATAAGGTTCCAGAATTAGAGTTGTACAGATAAATAATCACTAGCATAACATAGCATCTTCCCAGACAGAACATGAATACTATTTTCAGTGGTCCATAAAGGCATCCTTTTAGGATTCTTGTTTGATTTTAAATCTTCAAAAGCAGTTCATAAAAAATAGATATAATAAAAATCCTCATTATTTAAATCTCCAAAATGGTAGAATGAGTTAAATTATCTTGTCAGCATATATTTAAAATATACAAACGAAACAATGGATATGATAAAATACAAAGATATATGTTATCTGTTTTCAAGAAACATGGGATTAACAGAGAAAAAGCTGTGTGATATATTGTTGAGAACATTAAACCAATTTGAAAAATTTTTATGAATATATGGATCATATATTCTCTTCCATAAATGCTTTTTAGATAATAATATCCTTCAGCAATGACAAAATGATTGCAGTTGATCTACAGTGTATTTTTCTTTACATGCTTTATATCCATAAAACAATAAAAAATTAAATCTCAAAAAAGTAAAAAAAAAAAAAAAAAGAGAGGGAGAGAAATAGACTATAAGCATAGCAGCAAACCAGTTTTCACTAAGTAGGGGCTTTTTTGTATCTTTTTAAGCCAAAATTAATTTTACTCAGTGTGCAAGAACAGAGGAACTGCTGTATGTGACTCTTTTGCAGGGTCTTATCCTAGAAGGTAACTTGTGTCAGTACTTGAAATAAAAATGACTGAAGCCCCAGTTGGCACTTGTTGGCAATGTCAATGGTTAAGACAGCCCTAGAACATCCTGCAACAGAGAAATTTAATTTGTCTTTATACATGTGGCTGAGATTTTTTATCTAATGTTAAATAGTCCCAGACAGAATCCTCTTCTTAGTAGTCGATGTATTTGCTATTGATGTATGGATGCATCATGTTACATAATAACAGCAAAATTGGACCATTAATGAACATGGCATTGGCACATATCAAATCCTCCCTACAGCACATTTTTGTCCAGTAGGTGCAGATAGACTGGTTGTGGGAATGATATATCGAAGGAAATAAAAGTGGTTTCTGACATCAGTACTCTTTTTTTGGCTAGATAATTTTCAGTTAGTTTGCCATAAAACAGGGCAGGAGAAAGCAAAGGGTGGAAAGGAAATAAACTTCTTACGCTGTTCTACTTACATCCACAAATATCTTGTGCAGTGTGCTGGCATCCTTATGGAGAAAACAGAATCAGGAACTAGGAACAAAAGGAAAAAAAATGATGAATTTTGCAATACCACCTCAGTCTGGCACCAGGGTACTAAAAAAAGGCTCCTGTGTGCATGGTGGCATTTTTCTGATCTTGAGATAGAAGGGGAAAAAAAAAGAAAAGTAAAAGCTTTAACTCTAACCTACACGTTGCCCAGATACACAAAAGTAACTCATGTATCAGGCTTTGTCTCTTTGAAAAAGGCACAGTGGTGTTTTGTTGAAATAGCTGCATATCGTCCAATGAAGGGGAAAAACAGAAGTGAAATTACTGTACATCCAAATGGAGAAAAGGAAAGTCAAGAGATATGCAGAACTGTGTTTACAATATTTTTCACTAGCCTTCCTCTGTCTAATACAGCCACATTGGGGCAGTCCCAACTTGACCCTCTCTGTTTGAAAAGCACTTTGAAGTTGAAACATACTTTGTAAGTGCTAGGTATTATTATTGAAATTAATTGATAAGATGACTGTTGTGTGCAGCTGCCTGCTAGCTTAGATTGAGTTATACTGCAGGATATTGTTTGTGTTGTACTGAAGAGAGCTGTAGTAATACTGTATGACTGCCTCTCCCCTGGGAACTCTCCTGAAAGCGAGATGTGTGTCTAATGATAGTAACCCAGGAAGCAACGGCTTAAATACATAAATAAAATGAACAGGAATGAGGAACTGATGTAGGAGGTAATCTGAGGGCTTCATAAACACCAGCGTTCAGATTGGATCTTCATTTTGGAGGTAATGGGTGGTCCAAAGTTGACTCCAATATGGAAAAGAAGAACCCTTAAATGAACCATTATACCTGTTCTGAGATGGGTTTCAAATTCGGATAACTCTCATCCACTGTTCAGGGTCTCTTCTGATGTGCTCTGACTGTGGGCAGAAACTGCAGCCAATTCACCTTGTCAAGGCATCTGGCAGAGGTATCTGATTCAGGAACCCCACTTACCTGGATTTCCATAGTAGTCAGTCAAGAGGGAGGGTAGCAGGAGAGAGAGGACAGTTCAGATGAGTCAGAACAATTCTTAAATGGGCTGTGTCTTCTTCTAGTGAATGGAGAAGGAGCCTGCAGTAGTTGAACGTAAGTGCCTCAGCTAGAGGATATCTCTGGATTGGCGTAGTTTGTCTCTCCAAAGAAGCAAATCTGATCTAAAAGGGCCCTTGATGGGGTGAATAGTCCCTGCTACTCACTTTCCGAGCAATCACCTTCTCCTTTTTAATTGTTTGCTCTTTCTTTGTGTGTGAATTCTTTGAATCCTTTATTTGTCGTTCCAGCTTTCCAGTGCTAAGTCTCCCGTGCAAATAGCTCTGCTAGAATGCAGCTGTCTCATTTTGCATACCAGACTCAAAACACAGCTCTCACCAGTCCATGTTATGCTAACTTATCATTGAAACATTCAGACCCGAACCCCTGGAATTTTCCATCTGCTTTTCATCTGCTGAGCTGATGCTAGAAGGGCAACCACTGTGAGAAACCCTGCAGGGCAGGTTTTACCAGTGGGTGTAATTGAGAAACAGTAGCTAACACTCTCGGATACAGGGCAAGGTGATGGTTAATAAAAAAATATAGATCAAAAAAGATATAAACACACATCACAGCAGGACTGAAATCGGTATTGTTGTTAGGTTGTGGTTTTGTGTTGTTTAGCTGGTTTTGTTTTTTTTTTTAATACATACACACTTGCACACTCTTAAGACCGTGTGTGTTAGCGTGTCTCATTGAAGAATGTAAGAAATCTGGGATTTGTGGAACACTACCAGCATTTAAATGGAGAAAAAGGTCTTATTGAGATTCTGAACAGGGAGGAAGGAAAAACTGAGATCCACAGTGTCACCCAGTTCTTGAGCAAATCAAGTGAAAAAAACAGCTGATGATTTAAAGTAGCTGACACAACGTGCCTTTAAAGTCCCAAGTATACAAATCTAAGCCTGCAGTCTGCTGAGCACTGCTAAGGACCCTGAGGCCTTGTTTCAACCTTGCAAAATGAGTGTAGCAACAGCAGGTAAGCTACCTGCAGTGAAAGGTGAAGCATTATATACTAACTGCCATATTGGGGAATAAGCAGCACTAAGACCTTGAGGTCAGCGGCACTCTTACTCTCTCTGAACTGGGGAGAGAAAGTCTGCAATGAGCACTGCCCAGGAGACTGCACTTCCTTGTAAGAAATATTACCAAAGACAGTGATCAAAATGTGTCTTAATGATCTTTAATTTCCATCCTTGGTGTGTTTTATTTTGGTTTGTTTGTTTTTATTTTGACAGAAAATAAAAATAAGTAAGAAAATTGAATGAAAGGAAATGCGCACAAAAGCACATGCACACACTCACAGACACATATACACACAGAGAGAAATTGTTATATAAAATGACCAAGGCAAATCAAGGAAAATAATTATTGCAGCTGATCGAGCAGAAACCCTATTATGTCTAGATGCTAGTTCACAAGTCCTGGAGGTTGAGAGCTAAATGCATTTTTCAGTATCTTTAGCACAATTTATTAAATTACGTTTTTAAATGAATTACATATCTTCCCCACTCTATTTTTCCCTCCTTCTTGCTCTCTGCTTAGGTCTTGTTTCCTTGGTTATATTTTATAGTCAGTGTTTATCACTATTCTAGTTTGATTTGCTTCCTCTCATTTTCAGACCTAATGCTGGAGTGTGAAACTCTTCTTACGTTTATGCTAGAGATATTTTTCATACAAATAGCAAGCCCTAACATGGGGTGTGACGTGGGGACTAAAACATTAATGTATAGAATGTCTTTTGGTGCCTTCTGATGAAATCCTGAGGCACCTCAACCCAGAACCAAGTCAAAGCTTCAAGATGCAGCAACGTCTCCTGGTAAATTGGTGGCACAATAGAAGCAGGGCAGATATTCATAAGTTAAATGTTTTCCAAAAGTGGAAATCCAAAGGGAAAAATGGTAAATGCACTTCGTAAAGCCTGTGTGCATATTGCTACCATTCATCTTTTCCCACTGTCCTGATTTTGGCAGGGATGATGTTAATTTTCCTCTCAGTAGCTGATGTGTTTTAGATTTCATATGTGAAGAATGTTGATAAACACACTGATGATATGAGTTGTTCCTAATGAGACCAAGGACACTGACTGACAGGTGCAGCAAGCTGGGAGGGATATAGCCAGAATAATTGACCCAAACTGTCCAAAGAGAGTATTCCATGCTATAGATGTCATGCTCAGTATGTCAAAGGAGGTTGGCCTGGGGTGCACAGTTCCCTCTCACTCCTTTGTGTGCTGCTCGGTTTCATTTCCACAATCACTGCTCAGAATGGGCTGTATCAGTCATTGGGATTCTGGGTAGTGAGAAATCATGTATTGCTCATTTTGTATATTTTAGTGTCTTTATATTGTGTTATTATTGTATTTTTCCTTTGCTATTCTTTTAAAGTGTCTTCGTCTCAACCCATGAGTTTTCCTTTTCTCCCAATTCTCTCCCCGATCCTGCAGGGGAGGGGAAGGGTGAGCGAGAAGATATGTGGCGACCAGAGCTCAACTGCAACACTCAGAAGGTGTTTCCAACATTGGAGCAGCTGAATTTTTAAGTCTTAGACCTACATTCACACCGATTACAGAGGCAGTCTGAAGTAAATCTAGTAAGGCCTTTTCTCAGATTTAATCCTTTGACCATTCGGCTAGGTAATCCCCAAACTATTTAGATGCAGCTAGTGAGCCTGTAGAGAAATTATGCTGCAGGTATCTTTCAAATAGAGAAAAACTGTTCAAAATCACGTAGCATATGGCATACATTTTTAGGATAATTTTAACTTGAGTTTCATCTTTCTTCTTTTTAACTTAATGTAAGCTAAAAAAAAATTTTAATCCCCGTGAGATCTGAGTCTCATGTGAATCCACACAACCAGCACCACACAACCAGAGTTAAATTTACTGTCAAGTTCCTTGTCTTTTCTGGCAATTCCACAACATACGAATACTGCAGAATGACACACAGGTTCAATAAATCATAATGAGAAAATAATGTCAGCTTTGGGTTTCTGAGAAGGAATTCCAAGAAAGGAAATGGAAAAAAGTTGAAGTCAGAAATATCTAGCAACACTTTCCTTTTTATAAAGTATGAGAAAGAATTCAGGATGTAGTTACTGACGTGGATTTTACTAATGTCTATTCATATATGCATAAGATGAATGCTTCAAGTATAACCTGGTTGAAGAGTGATTTAATTAACAACACTCAAACTATAAGCTTTCATTTATAGTAAGACCCTCTGGGACTTATTTCTTTACATCACTGCTGGAATAGAAAGGAGACTTAAAACTACTGTAAATTACCTTTACGTGTAAGGTATACAAAGTGATACGTATGAAAGTTTCATGCATATGTAAATAAACGCATTTATGTGTGCTTGTTTTGGGGGAACGGAGTGTGGGGGAGTGTTTATATCCAGAATAGCTGTTTGAAGAACAGATTTTTAAATATCTTTTTTTCCTTGATTTTTTTTCCTTTTTATAAAAAGGAGAATGGCAAGATTATCTTTTGCAGTTATTAGTAAAGATCTATTTATACAGATGCCTTTCTAAATTATGAATTCAAATATCATCCCATAGATAAATGTTGAGTCATAAAGGCACATGTTGATTTAATATGTGAGAATGAGACTTTTGAGTCAAAGGACTGAATCACATTAGAAGTGCTGGGTTGGAAATGGTTAGGCTTTGAAGCGTAATACTACAGCAAATAAATCTGGCAATACATTTTAAAATAGAGAAGAGGGAAAAAACAACATAAATGTCAGCCATGAAAGTATCATCACAGTATTTTTCGACCAAACTTCTGTATATTTCAAATGTGCATTATCAAGATAGTATTCTGTTTGAGGGTCAGATGAATAACTTGTTCATTAGTGTAATAAAACATATTTTACTCGATGTGAACATATATGCTTTAAATAGAAACCAAAAAACACCACCAATTTGCTAAGCACCGAAGCTTGCTTAAAGAGTAATAGGAATATGAATTATCCAGGAAATTTCAATAATATAAATATAGGAAGTGGTTTTTTTTTTTTTTTTTCCACAAAATGAAATATATCAAATCCCTCCAGAGGGGAAATGATGTCTAGATCCCTCTGTGGTTTCCTACATCTAGTGCCAAATTTCAGAACAAATGACAATACTTTTACATTTAAAATTTTCTTAATAAAAAGTTTTGAATGCAAACATACCCTTAAGGATAACACACAAATTGTAAGTGGCAACAGGGTGTGTAAACTCAGTCACTATTAAACTGTTAACTATGGCTATTCCGCACCAATCCATATATGAAGAATTAGGTCATATTTAAAGACTAGATCTTTCCCTAAGGATACTATGTTTTTCTCATCACCCCCCTTAATTGAGATGTAAGCTAAATTCTGAACAATTCAGACTGTCTATTTTCTTAACTGCCTAATCTAAAGGTTTGTTAATCCATAGGTGCTTCACTAATCAACCTTCAAGTTCCTCGGGTGCTTAGGTTCAGATGCTTAAACATTCTCAGAAATGCACGTCCTAAACAATGGGTGGCATTCTTCTCCCTGAAACTTCACTGCAATGCAACATAAAGTGTAGAGGTACCAGCAATTAATGAATTGCTCAGTGACAGTAAAAATTCAGCCCTGCCCTAAAGGTCTTTTGCCCCATCTTCTGAATCATAGCACTCTTACTGAAGAACCTGGAGAGCCAGATACAGCTGAGCATTAAAGCAATTGAATTAGCATCACTCCTATAACAGCAGAGAATGTAACTGGAGATTGAGGTAGAGCTTCAAAGAAATGGCTCTGATAAGGAAGGTTAATTCTTAAAGTATGCTGAATGAATCATGCTGTGAAGAAAAATAATCTCTTATGTAGTCAGCATAGTCAGGGAGAAGATATAATAGGTAGACCAAAACCCTGTGATGGTTTTCAAAGACATTTTCTTCTCACCATTTGAGAATAGAATGGATTTGAGAAAGCATTTCTCAAGCTATGGAGCTTTAGGTACCCTGGATTAATGACATACTAACGGTTTCCATGAAGTCGGGTCTAACTAATCACATAAATTAGCCAAGTTGGTCTCTACTGTGAAAGAACATGAACCAAAGAGTGCCACTTTTCTATTTGATTTCTCCTCCTTCTTTCTCCATCTCAAAGAAAAGATCTGATCAAGCAGTTTCCAATCTTGTAGTGTAAATAGATTGGAAAATTACTGGAATCTACCTACATGAGATATTTCTGGTCTTGCTAAGTAATGTGGGTCCACAGCTGTTTGTACTGGGTCCACTCAGATCCTAGAATCTATAGTTAGTTGCTAATGGATGGATTTCAATGAAGAAAACCTGTGAAGTAGTGGGGTTCTTTGACAGATATTCTGGAAATATTTTGAAGAACTTTTTCTGCAATAGCAGCAATTTTGAAGATTCAAGGTTTAGAGTGATTCTAGGCCCAATTTCCAAGGAATTAAACTTCTAAATGTGTTGATAAACCTCCTATAATATCCAGAATACACTGTTGTAACATTCTATAATCTCTTATTATAAAATGCACATCTAGGCCTGTGCTGTCACAGTTATATTTTTAGGAAGCTTATCACTTCAAAGTCACATTTATCAGTGGGTTTTGCCATTTGAATAGCCATTTATGAGTGAAAAAGGTGACTGCATTTTCTTTTAAAAGCTAGCAGATTTATTTTAAAAAAATTTCTGACCAATTTTCCTTCCTTTTCCTGCTTCCATTCATAGTAAAAGGCACTGACCGTAGCTTCCTTTAAAATACAAAAAAAAAGGGTAATAGCTGGTAGGGACTAAAAAAGAAATAAAAAATATCTAATCCCAACTAAGACAGATGCTATGAAGTTTATTGTCTGCTCAATGTGAAGAAATATCTGGTCGTCTTAGTTTTATTCAGAGCTTTGGATTATGTTGATTCAACATAATAAGTAAAACCACGCATTTGCTTTTCAAAGAACATTAGAAACTGTTCTAGAAAGGCCTTATTAGTTCTGCTTTTCCAGTTCTCAACAGTGTGACATTACAAACAATGATAGGTTTTACAGACTTAGTAAAATGTGTTATTGTCCTTTTGACAAGCCCTGGCAAGCTGCTGTGTGTGTGTTTTTACAGAGTACAATGTCAAAAATTTCTTATACAAAGCTCGAGGACCTGTACAGAACAAGCTACAGCAGCCAGAGATTAGTAAATTCCCACCATAGTTGTTTACAGATCCGCAACTTGTGTACTCACTTGTGGGGCATCAGGGTTGTGTATTAAGCATCCATGAATCACCAGGCTCTCCGGCCTTGTTATAGAAATATGACAATTCTGCTCGGCACCTGCTCCACCCTCTATTTCTGTCACTTGCCAGAGTGACAGCGGGCTATAAACGTCTCCGCATACTAAGGCCTCAGCTCTGATTCAGCGGAATTAAATGACCTTGGCCAAGATGATATTTTTTGATGTGGAGAGTTTATCCCATTCTTCATGCAAGAGAAGCAGGGCTCTAAACCTGAGTGACAGAAGTCAAATATTCTTGAAGAAAAAAAGAAATAAAATAACATTGACTTTATTTTAATATAGCTTTTCCAGCATGCTGAAGTTTAACAGGTAATTGGCCGACACAAATATTTATGAATGTCAGACCACAGAGTTGTATAGCTTTTGCTTAGAGAATAACATCGCTTAATGAATTCTACCATGCACATGGGACTCAGGTCGTTAATGAATAGGTCACTGTGATTTCTAGAGATCGCTGTCACTTTGAGATATGAGAATCATTTCTCTTTAGTGAAGAGGAGCTTGTATATGTGCATATTTAGGGGTTCTATTTCCCACAACTTCAGACCTCTCAAGAATGATGCAGAGCCAGGGCTAAGATTTAGATTTCAGATGTCATATCACTAAGATTCCTGAAGTTCACAAACACACACACAAACAAAAAACCTCAAAAAACCCCAAAACAAAACAAAAAGGAAAAAAATACAATTTCCCCTACAAATTAGTTACTTCTGTGTTACTGCTTGAGTTCTGAAGCACCGCAAATGTAGTAGGTTTTTTAGTGCATTTTTCTTTCATGGCTCACTGTTTGTTCATTCTTTTCACATGTCTCATCCTTTGCCAAAAATTCCTATAAAGATACAGTACTGCTACCATGTAATATAATTATTTAAATGTAGCTACATCTTTTACCTCCAGGTTATTCTTTCTAATCCTGTATGGGATGAGGAAAGCAAACATCATTTCCATGTATGGAAGAACTTGATCTCAATTTTCTAATGACAATCTCATACATAGATAAGTAACCACAAATATCCAAGCAAAATTTAACCTTCAAAAAAATCAGCATTATATCAAAACCAGTTTTACCTGCCTCATCACGGAGAAGAACTGAGTTTCTGATACAGCTGAGAATTATTGTAGTTCAGTTCACTCAGCATTGGCAGGTGATGTAGAGGCAGACTATTACTATTCATTACTATACTGTTGGGAAGCAGACAAAAGACTTCAATCACTATGTTAACAGTTCTATTATTTTTCTTTTATTACAGAAAACACACACACACACACACACAAAAAGAGTAATGCAATAAATAAAAGTATTTCTCAAATCTAACTTAATAGACTTCAACTACTGAAAGTTAGTAGATGGTGCTTTTATCAGGCAAAGGAAAATACGTACTTACTGTAAAATGGGGAACAGTTTCTTTGCATACAATGGAGATAAAAATGGCATTATAATGTATAGAATAGACTCTTTTAATAAAAAAAAAGATAAGCATTACAACATATGGGGCATCACAGGATATAGAAATGAAATGAGAACTATTAAGGATTTTGAAATAAAGCTGGAAGAAAAATCAGGGCTTTCTTTTCCCACTAGTTATTTATAATTAAGGTCTCTTTGTTCCTGATAAATTAAAGATACTGTTGTATACTGTAGTATAACTGCAATAAAACCAAGCACAAATCCATTCAAATAGTTCAAGTTTGCTTGAACTTCTTGTAGAATTTGTTTGAAATGAGCTGATTTCAAATTCAAGGACTGTATTCCAGAAACATCACCTCAATCCTTAAGCAGAAAGGTGCTTGCAAAGACTCTTGCTGTCTTTTATTCATTTTGAGGCTTTCATCTTTGCACTCTGCACATTTGCACTTATTTTAAGGTGACCGAACCGAGACAGAAAGTTCTATTGCCTAACTCTGCTCTATGATATTAAAATTGCAAATATTTCTCTATGACGACTTTCCTCTGTAACAGGAAAACTTTTCTAACATAAGCAGAACACAGGTAAAAGTAGGACCATCCACAGATCTTTCACATTTGTTTTCCCTTTTGTTTGCTAGATATTCAGTTTCCTTTTTGGAATTCTTAGGAGGTTAATGGGAATTTGAAATCATGGGCCCTGTAGTTGTTTAAAATATTTCTGTAGTTTAGAGTTAATAAATGAGACCTTTTTTTTTTTTTTTTCTTTTTTAAGTAATTGCAACAGGTTTCCAGAATTTGAATCCTACATCCTTTTTTTAGGTTTTATAAGAGTTTAAGGATTTACACTAAACCTACTGCTTACTGTGAGGCTGCTTCACTGTTTTTTTCAGAGCTAATACATGACTCTAGAGTTTTAAGTACTTGCAATTTAGGTATCTCAAACAGATGTTTAATCAGATAAATCCTAAATATCGCCTTGTCCATGTGACAGTAAAAAATGGAAAAACTAATCAAACAATATGTGAAGCTACACAAACAAAGAAAATTTTGAAACAGTGTCAGAACAAAATAGTTAGACTTTTTTAACAAAATGCTTTTAGTTTTAGAAGTCAGTGGAAAATGTGTAATTGCAATAAAACAAACAACACATTTTTTCTGTGGGTTTATAGTCAGGAAATACCTGTGAAAAAGGCTAATGACTTTAATCTCAACGTGTCTTCTTTACAGTTAATACAAAAGGCAAGGACAACCTTAGTCAAACAGCAATCTGAATAAATACAGAACTGGAAGATGGAACAGCAAACTTTGTCCTTAAATAATTAATTACTTGCTATTCATTAGTCAATCCCATGTAAATCTTGAAGTGATCAACAGTATATTTTCTACTAAGAAAACGATTCCATTGGTCAATATAACTGGTAACAGTGCTTAGAACTTGTTCTCCTGGCTGTCAATGTGTTTTATGGGTTTGACTATGATTTTTTTTTGCTACGAAAGAAGGCCACATCCTTTCATTTCTGCCGAGGCATGACTAGATTGTAGCAAATTTCTTGGGTAACATGGTGCACTAAATCATTCCCTTTCCCATGAAGAATACTATTCAGCTTCTGCTTCCTCTCAGGAAACAGCTCACATTCTGAAGAAGAGCTTTTTATTCAAATAAACGCCAAACAATAAACTGGCTTTCCAAAAAGGATGCTCCTTTAAAGTGGCAGTGACATCTTGTGCCTTAATCCACTCCCCTGACTCAAGCAATAAAGTGACAAATGAAATCAGTAACTCCTGAGAAATAACCATGTTTGGTTCAAATAGATACACACACACATTTCGCTTGAACAAATCTATCCTTTACACAAGTACTTTTAAAGTTGAAAAACAAAGCAACAACAAAAGTCCCAGTAAAAAAAAAATCTTTCAAAAGAAATGGTTGGAGAATAAATAATAGATAAAGCTAGCAGTTCATCAGCTGATACACCGGATTAGTTCCACAGAAGTAACTGAATATGTGTTTCTGAGCATGTCACATACACTTGGGCTCACAAAACTCACTACAGTATTCTATGACAATGGCTCTAAATGCTATTGGAAGCCAAAATATTTTACCTATTACTGTGTAATACCACAGTATTTGGTTTTAGTAATGTTATGTCTAGACTTCCAAGCAATGTGTTCATATTCACAAAGGCTAATCAATAGTTACTTTACTTACTTTACTGAGTTTCAGCACATTAATTAATGTATCTCTCAGTAATCTTGACACACCTCATCACTGGATCAAACAGAAGATTTTTAAATTGGTGTTGTAAACACTGAAGCCATTTCTCCTTTCCCTGTTATGACCTTCTTCAAGGAATATAGAAGCGAAAAATGTTCCAAGGTCAGAACTGTGGCTTTATAAACACATATGGTCCAAGTAAAACTCTCTCTCTCACACTCCTAATCTTTGCTTTGCCTTTCATATCACATTGTAAAATCATAATCTTTGGAAAAGGCCTATTCCAGAGGAAATGGGATTTATTCTCTTCACTTCAAAAAATCTGGGAGTAAACTTTGTTTTATAATTTTTTTTGTTTATTTTTCTTATTTTAAATTGCTTCATGTGCAGGGTTTTTTTTTAGTACTGACAATACTATGGAATAGCACATATCAGACAAAAGTTTAATGCTGATGCGGTTTAGTTCAACACACTGATGATTTGTAACATTTCTATTTCCTCAATGATTATTTTGCAACTTAAAACGCTATCTCTTGACTACACATATACAATGTGACAGCAGAAGTCACGACTGTAGGTTTATGAACTGGGACATAGTTGTAAATCAATATTGAAAATCATGGCATTTTGCCACATTAATTTAGATTTCGGAGTGCCAGACAGGAGTTGTTGTTTCTCAAAGCAATTTCCTTCTTGATTTCCTTAAAAAAAAAAAAAAAAAAAAAAAAAAAAAAAAAAAAAAAAAAAAAAAAAAAAAAAAAAAAAAAAAAAAAAAAAAAAAAA
>WHYT01016715.1:344232-360829 GCA_009806455.1 Tetrax tetrax
AAAGGAAAAAAAAAAGAAAAAAAGAAAAAATATAAGAAAAAAAAAGACTGAAAAAGGGAAGACTGTACAGCTAGCTGCACGACAGGTTGCCTCACTGCTATATCACAGATAGGAGGAGCACCTGAAGGGTCCACCACAGAGTCTGAACTTATTAGCAAATATTATCCTGGCTGTGCACTATTATGTTCTGAAGGCTTCACTAGACTGGCTTCTGCTTTATGGCTCTATATTTAAAACATGGATAAACAAACAAACAAATCAAACCTTCTGCTTTTAATATATGTATTTTTAGAATGTCCAGTTGGCATCCAAGTCCTCTTGAGCAATAATTATTGACGACTTATTCATAAGTCAGTGGAGACAGCACAAAACTTTTGCAACCTCTGTTGTGTATTACACAACTAGATCTTAATTTTCCTTGTCAACCCTGCAATTTTTGCTGTGTAAACTTTCTTCTCTTACTTCAATTCTTTGTGCAAAGGTTTTAAAATTGGGTTAATTTATGCGTAGTTTAGTGAGATATGTGGTACTACCAGTGAATTATTTCAAGAAGCGCTGCCCAAAAAAGTTGTGTCCAAAAGTTGTGTCACATCTGCTCTTATTTATGAGATTATTCTCATAACTTTTCAATGGCTCATGTTAGCTAGAACACGTTGCTCCCTACTCCATCAAAAGTTTTGTGAAAATTAAGAGGTTTTTCCTCTGGCTACTGTGTGATATCATCAGCATATGTTTAGGAGGAAAAGGAAAGTTCAGGTCTCTTCCTACAGATATCAAAACCACTGATCAGGTTACTAAAGATGCCCTTTTAAACATCAGTGGAAAGCCTGTGCTTCTGGATGTAGGAGGTTAGGTCCTGTTCAGATGTATTGGCAGAAACGTTGAGGGACAATAAAATCCATTATAACAAACAAGCATAGATCTTGCATGTACACACTTCTGCGAAGACTGTCAAAAATCCCTTTGTGACAAGGCAGAGTAAACAGCTGCACCGGAGGGTCCAGGTGGAGGAGAGTGGAACAGATATAAATGGGAAATAAGGAAACGTCATCTTGTTTCTTGTACTAAGGCTTGTGCCAGCGATGTTATCCAATTTCTCCATTTAGCTGCTAACAATATACAAGTTAATCCCTATTTTTTTTTTCTGCTTAAGGAGTTTGGCCTAAACTCTAGCGGACTGCTATGGAGCTCAATGGCTTTGGAATAAACTCGGCTACTAAGTAAAGCCTTGGGCTATGAGTGACAGAAGCCCCATGGCAGCTCTGTGTGGGTACAGAACCATAACTAGATGCACTTCTTCAAACATTGTAATAACTTTTTATAATGTTTTTTTTTCCCCCAAACTAGCATATTGATTTTAATTTTTCTTTCTTCATATAAAAGCATGCAAACACCTGGGTTTTTTTTTTGCTGAACTGCTCCCACCCAAAGGATGCTTAGACTTTACACTGCTTTTAAAGTATTATTCATCCAACTCACTTTGAACTTTAAAGCTTTTTACTGAGATAACAGGATCTACAGTGTGAGATCAAGCTTAGAAATCACAGCTTGAAATGCCCATCCAGGGGAAGTCATGCAGAAAATGAAACATATCTGGCAGAACAAGACTATGGTCAGAGTGACAAGACAAAGTCAAGGAAAAGGGCAATGAGGAGAACCCCAGACAGGAAAAGGCTCCCTGGTGTTACTGGGAGAAAAGAAGGTAAAGGTGTGGTGAAAATGAAGAGTTAAAAACCACCTAGCAAGGTTGAGATTGAACTGTGTGAACAATCTCAGCTCCCCTCTCCCCCTCTCCTCCCAGCAAAGGTCATTCTATATGAAAACATTTTCCTGTCTCTATGTCTTTGCTTTTGTTTTGGCCTTTATCTGAGGGAATTTTGCCTAGGTGCAATTGTGTCTTTTTCAAACTATTCAATCTCTTAGCTGTCTCTCAAAAAAAAAAAAAAAAACCAAAGAAAAGGAGAAAGAGCAAACAGTAAATTTAACTCTGGTTGGGTGGTGCTGGATTGGCAACTGTGTGACCACAGAAGCTATGACATGGGCAGAAAAGGTCTTTTCTTCACTAGCATCTTTCAGCCTGTCTCATATCCCTTAATGAAGCACTCCTGCAGAACTATTCCTAAATGCTTTACGTCCCCTAGGGCCACCAGTCCCTCTTTCTGCAGCGCTGCTTTCAGCACCCTGTTGTCTGCACGGGCAGCATTTCCCTGGGGTTTACTGAAACAGCCTGAGACAGGAGAATTCATTGCACAGGTATCCTTGAACCACTGGCTCTCTGTCAGCATCTCCTTACTGGTCCAGTTAAAACCCAGGATCTGGGCAGAATGCCCCTCTACGTCACAACAAACCTTTTGAGCAGACTCTTCCCTAGAACTCTGATGCCACTGATGAGAAAAGAGCATAAGCAAAGCATCTTGCAAGCAGGCATACAGTCTGCTGCTCTCGTCCTCCATGCCTAGACTGCAGGTTTTGCTAAGAATAATTGTATGTATTGCAGTAATGCTCAACATACTCTGCTTAGGCATAATAAGAGATACTGGCCCACTGAAATGATTTGTGCTGACATGTTCTTCAAAACTGGAAAGGTAAAAATGCAAACATGAAACACATTTTGTGTAAAAATCAACAGCTTCCAGTGATTTAAAGAATGAGTTTCAGAAGAGGAGGGAACTAGTGTGACTTCTTTTACACCGTGCTGCTGATGTGTTCTGACTTGCTGATAAAGCAGTGTTGTAGCAATAGGTATAACATACTTTTATCGGTTGCCACCCTGCAATTTTTGATTACCAGAGTAGTCCTACTGAAATAAACAAAACAAACAAACAAACAAACAAACAAAACTAACCAAAGCCTATTTCAAGCATACCCAGGAGAGATCAAGACTTCTGGTATTTATGATTGAAGTTGTATATGACACTACAACAAAATGTAACTGCAATAGAAGTACATAGTAGTTCTCCCTGCACGACCAAGGGTGTGTTGGGACCACTAACAGACAAGAGACACAACTGTTCCCTCATTTAATTAATCTTTTGAAAGTAAGAATTTACCCTATTTTTAGAACTAATTCTTGCTGGGCCTTTAGGCAATGAGCTTATCTGATAATAACTTACAGAATTTTTCAAAGCAGTTTTGATAACTTTTTGTGTGAAGTACCATTTATACTTAATGAAGAATAATAAATAAAAGATTTTTAGTATTTTAGTTGGCTAAAAAATTTTAGGGGAGAATTCCCATATTAATATATGAACATATTCACAAAATGAACATAGATGATTTGAAAATAAGAGAATTGAAATTACACTTTCTGTCAACTTTAGGTATTTCAGTTTTTGGAAAATAAAAAAAAAATAATAAAATTATTAGTAGTATACAATAGAAAGTGTTTGATCTTTTAAAAAGTATTCTTACAAATTAAATATGAGCTCTTTCATACTATTGCAGGATTATTCTGCATTAACTGAGACGAAGACACTAATGGTGATTGTAAAAATTTCACCTGTCTCACTTAATTAAATAACTTTCAGGCAACTTTTAAGTTGCTGGAAGTGTCAAGGAAAAAAAATATTAGATTTAAGAAAAACATTTTTTTTTCCTCGAAGGAGATTTTCTTCTCTTAAGTGCAGAAACAGCACTGAATAGCAGTGAGTTGTTATAAAAAAGACCTTTTGTACTTCCAGCAGGATATATAGAAACATAAGACTTCAGGGCAGTATGAAGGCAACTAAATGATCTAAATTGTCTTATAAATTACTGAAGAAAAAAATTAAACTAAATTAAAAAAAAAAAAAAGCTGAGAATAATATCTCAGAATACTTTTTTTTTTCTTGGTATATGACATTTTATTGTACAAATTTCTCTCTTTCTAAAAATAACCATGAGTGCCTGTCTGGAAATTTTACACCTACATATATTATTTTACAAATATAGTATTTACATGTGTGTATTAAATTTTGTGTATATTGATTTATAAACAAGAAAGTCTGTGTGAATGTAAATATATTAATATATTCTTTATGAGTCTGTGCATGTGCATGTCTATATATATGGACGGATATGTATGTGTCTATTTTTCTAAAGTTTGATACACAGACACAAAAAAAAAACTTAAAAAAAAAAATCCCTCTTCTATTGTTACTTTGTCTAATTTCAGACTCTTCCCAGCATATGTTCCTGTCGTTTGTCTGCGCTGCCAGTTATAAATAAGACGACAACAAGACAGATCTTAAAAAAAAAAAAAAAAAAAAAAAAAAAAGAATACCTAGGACATCTCGTTTACTTTGGCTTAATTTTTCATTTTAAAAAATCATTAAAAATGACATTGTCCTTTAATTTTTGCTCTAAGGCAGCTGCCGTTGTCAAGCTGTTGTCTTTGTTGCAACATTTTTGTGAGAGAGACTGCAAACCCACGTTTGGATTTTTTTGGTTTGTTCATTTGTTTTTAAATATGACAGCTTGCTTTCAGTTTGAGACAGATTTTAATGGAAGTAACCTCTCTTTTTAACACTCATTTCTCTTTTAAAAATTCCACTTCTGAAGAAGAACAGACCCAGATGCTCAGCTGGAGAAACTGCAATAGCTTCACATGATTTACATCAGCTGAAACTGTGGGATGTGGAAATTATACCAGCAGTGTCTATATGGGCTATATTCAATGATGCTTTAAATGAGCTAATGTAAGAAAGATAGTCAACATATAAGCAATAACTAGTCTAATACTTCTTCAGTTTAGGCTTATTTGCATGACTTTTTGGAAGCTGGCAAGGATGCTTTTTAAATGTTTTTCTCTCTTATTCAAGATAAAGGGCATCTTTTTTTTTTGCTCCTGAATATGAGGTTAAATTTACACTGGACATGTATTTATAAGTTCAAATCTGTCTGCAACTGCAGTGATAGTAGCTAAGAACACTATTATACACTAAACATATTTCCACATGTGTTTTCTGTGTATGGATATACATACTTATATTTAACAAGATCGCTGAATGAGAAATCTATGTATCCCTTTATCTTTGATGTCTTGGGTCTCAATAAAAAGATAATCATATCCATTATGTATATAGCACATCAACTCCTATTTACAAGGACACAGATATATTAATCATGTTGCATGATAGAGTGATTCCCAAGAATATAATCTTTTTATATATACAGTCTGTAATGGGTAGCTCAGTTTACAGCTGATGTTTAATTAGGAGCTTGCAGTTGCAATGAACTTTTTTTTTTATTGCACTCAGCCAAGGTACAGTATAATGAAATGTAAGTGACCCAAACTAAATGGAAGCACTGAAGTAGATAATGTGGCAATATATCAAGTAAAATACACTGATTCTGCAGTCAGTTCATGCCCTAATGGCAGAAAAAGGGTTTGAAAGCCACTTTAACCATAAGTAGCGTGTTTATGTATTATTCACAGTAGCAAATAATTGCAAAATGTCAACATTTCATTTTCCTCTTAAGAATTTCTTTTGATTTGTGACCTAATTAACCATTAAAAGGGAAAAAGGAGTATGTATTTTTAATTTTTATTTTTAAACTGTAAATATGAAAAGGAGAAGTGTTGCTTACTAGAAAGTAATTTATAATCTTAAAATGTCACAGTCAACATTAATAGTCTTTAAGTGATCAGAAATAAAACAAATAAATAGAACAGTCCACTGTCTTCAACTTATAGAGTGCTTTTTTGTTATGTTTTGTATTTTTGTTATGTATTTATTTATTTTGTTATGTATTACGTTATGTATTTATGTATTTTGTTATGTATTTTGTTGTGTATTTATTTTGTTATGTATTTTGTTAGATACATATGCGTGTATACATATATATTTATTATTGTTGGTAGCATTTTTAATTAACTTGAAATAAAAATGTAAATATTTCAACAATGGAGCTATTTCTTCCTTTTTTTTCTTTTTTCCTTCTTTTATTTATTTATTTATTTATTTACTTCTATATTTCACAGAACTTCTACAAGCTACCTCAAAGTAATAGTGGAAAAAAGTAGCCATAAACTGTATATACCAATGTTACACCAACTATCAGAGACCTCCTGCTCTGTTTATTAAGTCCTATTTTAGATTGCTGTTACAATATACACAGTGAAGTAAGCCTAGATTTAGGACCTAGTTCTTTCACCAAATGATAAATGGGGACAACGAATTACAGATGTTCACAGGTTTCTTTAATATGATTATCAGCTACCTGCAGGTGGCTCTCCTTAATTTAACATGTTAGTAGACATTTTTATTATTGTCATCATTCTTTATCTGTTTGTGTAACAGTCCCTAGGAGGTATGCTTTGGACCATGACTGCCCTGTTCTATACTCCATACCAATACAGACCCCGAAAAAATACTCCTTGTTGTAGAGCACGCAAAAACTGAGACCAAGCATACTGAGCAAAGAATGTGACAGAGAGATTAGAGACTTTATCTACAAAATATTTCTATAACTAGTTCCCATGAATGATACCTTCATATAAAATATAGACCTCAAAATTGCTTCTCAGGGGTGCTGAAATTTCTCAGGAATTAATGACATTGATTGACAACAAGATTTATCTCCAGGTATGAACAGACTTATACTATATGTGAGTAACGCAACTACTAGTATACACGCTGTATTACATGTCCTTATTAAATATTTCTTAGCATGTAGAATCTTGCGATACAGATATCTGCCCTGTTAAACCACATAGAATAATTGTATCCCAGGACTCCATTCTTCGTGAGTGACTCTGAATTGTTATATTATATAGCCTTTGGTTTGCTTTCTCGGTGAGCATTAAAAATTATACTGTAAATAGAATATCCACAACAGATTAGGTGGAGAAAGAGCTTTAAAGAGTTAGTGCTTAAAGCTTGACATGTTGGCAAACTCAACTGAGTCTCTGCTCAATTTTCCCTCTTTTAACCCCCTATTTTTAGTTTCATATATCTTTGTTTAGCTGTGGTAAGTACATCTGGCTACCTAATTCACACTGGTGTTTCCACTGAATTAAATTGGCTTTATATTAAAATTTAGTCTGATTCAACATCACTTAAGGAGTCTATGGATGAACCAAAATCTAAAATCTTTTCTTCTGATGACTCCTTCTACAGTGCTACAGATGAAAATCCAGTTTAGAAAATTATTCATTATTTAATCATTATAATGAATCGTATCATTAAAAATAATCATATGAATTATCATTATTCATAATTCATATCAATCCCTCCTTTGTGCATTGTGGACTAGTAGTGTTTTACACTTGAGATTTCTGGAATGGGTCACCAGATGTCAGATATGTACTAAAAATAGCATTCCTTCCACCATTATGCATTGTTCTGTGGATAAAGGAGTACCCTCTGGGCTTGTTCACACACATAAGATAAAACATGAAGGACTTTCACGCCAAAAACTTAAAATGAAGGCCATTTCATCTTATCGTATTTGGCTTTTGATTAAAGTATAAAAACAGAGCAAAAAGGTCAACCAAACCTCTAAGAGTAAACTTCCTGATTTGCCAAGTCCCTACAAAAAAGGAGAAATGGAGGCTTACAAAAATAAAATTATTTTATTAAAAACTAACTTAAAACCATTTTCACTTGATACTTATTGACTCCTAGAGAGTTCAAAATAACCGTTTACACCTCCTGCTCTGAACTATAGTTAAAACAAATACGCATATCCTATCTTAGCTTTGTTACTGCGGTTTAATTTGTTATAGTATATTGCTGCACTAACTAACCATTAGTGAAGAGAACACATTCCTAATGAGGTTAAGAACATTAATTTAAACAATCTTCCCTCAGGTCTCTATTAATGCATAAACCTTGTGTTTGCTGAAGAATGTGGAGGTGCAAATCACAATTTACTGTGACTCAGTTCAAAAAATAAGCCAAGTTAACTTGACTGTGTGTCTGAACACATAACTATTAAGGCATCAGCCATCTAAATATCGTTTGTAGATGTTTGTAAAACAAAATACTTGGGTTGTAGGATAGCTTTAAATATTTCAACTATCTTATTTGTGTTTTGTTTAGGGCAAGTGGAGAACAATAAATCAAAGAATCTTCTGTAAATTACACAACTTTGTTCAATATGATTTATATTAAATAATTGTTTAATGACATAACTTTGGAATACGTGGAAATTTACCTTGGGTTATTTAAGTTAACATTAATGAATTCCTATTCAACTAGTCTACATGCTATTACTAAGTGTCCAGTAAGTTCTTAAAGCTTTCTTTGCACTTAGGAAAGCTTTCTTTCCTGGGGTGGCTCAGGGAAAGAGCAAAGCAAATGAGAAATTCCTAATGTGTTAGGTAACAAGGACTGAGATAGGTGATAGGAAAAATAAAGAGACAAAAAGTGGTTTCTCTAAAGGTAAGCATAGAAAAGTGCAATATCATATATAATTTATTTTAAAATATACACACGCACTCCAGCTAAATCATAGAATCATAGAATGGTTTGGATTGGAAAGGACCTTAAAGATCATCCAGTTCCAACCCACCCTGTCCTGGACAGGAACACCTTCCACTAGGCCAGGTCTCTCAAAGCCCCGTCCAACCTGGACTTGGACACTTCCAGGGATGGGACATTCACAGCTTCTCTGGGCAACCTATTCCACTGCCTCACCACCCTCACAGTCAAGAATTTCTTCCTTCTGTCTAATCTAAACTTACCGTCTTCCAGTTTAAGGCCATTCCCTCTTGTCCTATCACTACCTGCTCATGTCAAAAGTCCCTCCCCAGTTTTCTTGTAGGCCCCCTTAAGGTACTGGGAGGCCACTATAAGGTCTCCACAGAGCTTTCTCTTCTCCAGACTGAACAACCTCAACTCTCTCAGTCTGTCTTCATAGGAGAGGTGCTCATTTGCTGCCCTATAAACTTATTCCCCTTCCTGTGCTGTAATGCATTGTCTCCTGAACTGTAGCAAAGGTTATATTCCTAAGGGACCTTGGAAACTGAACCAGGGAAATGCTCTGCTCTGAAATGCTTGCAAAAGAAAAAGCAGGATTTTTATAGACAGATATGTGCCTCATGCACAGTTTGTATCTGCAGAGCAACAATAGCTGGTTATTTATTTTTAATGCAAATATTTTGGAAATATATTGCAGAATAGTCCCAGGAAGAGCCATGGTGGCACAGCTGAGTAGATAATGAACTGCAGTGATAGTATAGGAATGAGTCCCCAAGGGTGGGAATTTTTCTTGGTTCTTCCCACAAGGAAGAAAATACACGTAGAACCAGACTCTGAAGTATGAGGCTGGTGAATGTTGAGAGGGTCCAAGTCTCACATGTGCTCGTGTGAAAACAGCACCCTATAAAGAGATGCTGCAGCACTCTTCAATACTGCTAAGAAGAAACTGAAAACTGGTTTTTCTCTCAAGTCAAAGGTTTTTAATTTCTGGTATTATCCCACCAGTTTCTACTGTTTTTGGTAAAAAGTAAATTACATGTCCTCCACTGTCCACTGTGCTGAAGTGCTTATTGTCAGGCACACACACACACACACACACACAAAAAGACTTAAATATAAGCACCCAAGTCCCAAAGGGGCTTTGCCGACTTATGAAAAGTGGACCTAGTACAAGAGATGCCTATGTGGCTTCTTGCCTATTTGAAATACAAAGTTCAGTTTTATGTCCCTCCTCTCATCAAAAGAACTACTCTACATATATCAGGTATACACAAATTAGACAGACCGGGGAGATTCCCAGAAAATAATATGAGCAGAAAGACATGTAGTAACCTGGGGTTGTATAAGAAAGAGAGGGAGAATGGTGATAATAAATCACGGTTTCTACAGAAGAAGCATTAAGTTTATACTGTGTTATCCAGAGTGGAAGAAGAGGTACAAACTCTAGCTTGAAGTGTGTTTTCATTGAAGTGCAGTATTTGACAGAAGACAAAATGTTTTATGCAGGCTTCTTGATTTTTAAAAAGCTTTTGCTGGGGAAGTCTCTGAGGTTCAAGCTACCTAATTACATCTGATGACAGAAAGAGAGAGGAAGAGAAAGAGGAAATAAGGGGGATGAAGATCTAGAAATATTTGTAAGATTTTGTTTTATTTTTCATTTAGATAAACATGGAAGCCTCAGAAATTTTTTGCTAATATGTATTGTTGTCCCTTCTAGATAGAGATACAGTTACAGACTGTAGCCATTAGCTCTGTTTGAGAAGCAAAGAAGATATCTCTCTCTATATATGTGTATATGTTTATATAATTTTTTTTCCCCCCAACGCTTTTGTGGATTTGTCTCAACCATATCATTGATGGGATCTTCAAGGAAGTATCTGAATGTAAATAAGGCTTCTGATCTGATTCTTTCATAGATTCATAGATCTAATTTCCAGAAGGGACCATTCGGATCTTCGAGTCTCACCTCATGCAAAACACTATCATAGCTTTTCCTTGAATTAATTACTGTTACAAGGCTTTACTTGAACTAGGAGGTTATCTTCGGAAACAAAAAAAAAAAAAAAAAAAAAAAAAAACAAAAAAAAAAAAAAAAAAAAAAAAAAAAAAAAAAAAAACCCAAAAAAACAAAAGCAAACAAAACAAAACAAAATGAAGTTTTAAACAAAAGTCCTAAAATATACAGGGATCTTATTTTTTTTTCAAACAGCTTGTTCCTAACGTATTTGTCTAAACACCACAAAATATTTTGTCTTAATGTAGAAATATTCAATGTATACGAACTGTGTTGTACTGAGGTTAAATGACCTCATAAAAGACTTTTGCAATGTACTGGAACAACACAAGTCACATCATTAGTAAAAGAGCCATAAGTGGTTACTGAGCTCTAAAGCTCAGCTTCTTTACAGTTTTGTTACATTGGGAGATGTCTATAAAGAGCAAAGTTTTCCAAAACTTCTCCATAACACTAAGACAATAGGCCTCTACAGTGAATCTGAGCTGTCAGCCAGAAACCAGTGGACCGTTTCAAGTGCTTTGCTTCCATTCTACCTCTGCTGCTCAAAGAATGTTCACTGCCAAGCAGACTTGTATGGTCCCCGTCTGATTTAAGACACAAAGGAAAGGTTATGTGCTCAGTCATAGCATGTGTGAAAAGTAGTGTACCCTGGTGAACTGTCCACTGGAACTGCTCAGAGCCTATAATCTCAGTCCTTGAGCTTTAGAGAAAGCTACTTTACAAGCTTTAACCAGTCAATAATATTTGTAGAGTAATTCTTTATTCTCAGTTTCTGAAAACTTGACCTAAAGTGGGAAATTCCAGAATAAGACACTCCAATCACTTGACAAAACATTTCAGAGGCAAATGCCACCAGTTCCCAGCATATACACTGAGCTCTCATGAGAGTACATGAGATAGATCCTCAGTTTACTGTTTAACCATTCAGGTCTGAAAGATGTAAAGGGGAAATTTTCAGCTTAGAAAGCAGCTCAGGCTATTTGTAAGGTTGAAGATTCAGGTAGGATGTTGAGGTAGTTAAGAAGGAAGATGGAAAGGAACAAATTACCCTTTAATGCCTTGCTCAGTCAGGTTAGTCAAGGAAACAGTCTAAACCCAGACCTGTTGTAATCCTGTTTGATAGTATTCAGGAACAAACAATGAAGAGGTTTCAGAAAGGCCTTTACTTTGACCTTATGTAGAGCCAGTTTGCTAATTGAGTACTTCTTTTGGTATTTATTAGTGCTTATTTTATTTCAATTTTAGGCTATGTAGAAAGCAAATGACAGTAGAAAAGAGTCAAAGCTGCTTAGATGAGAAAGCAATGAAGGAGGGAGAAGAACTAGAGGTATCATAAAAGGTAGGATTCAGTGTTTCACAGGAATCGTTGTTCCTGAAGGTCATAAATCCTGTGTTGACTTACAAGTCCTTTGACATATGAAGAGAGAGATTAAGCTGAAGCTTGTACGAAGTTTCAAATGTTATACATTTCCTCTGCTGGAAGATACCTCTGACTCAAACCAAGACCAACTTTCAAGATAGAGATAACTTCAGAGTTAGACTAACTTTCAAGTTAGAGACAACTTCAGAGTTAGACAAGGTTTTTCAGGGTCATATCTAGTCACATTTTTAATATCTCTGAAGATGGAGATTTTACGGCCTCTCTTGACAACTTCTTCCAGTGTTGAGGTAATTCCTTG
The DNA here is from genome assembly GCA_009806455.1 of Tetrax tetrax. Lineage (NCBI taxonomy): Eukaryota > Metazoa > Chordata > Aves > Otidiformes > Otididae > Tetrax > Tetrax tetrax. The sequence continues at coordinate 356,334 of WHYT01016715.1, forward strand.
ATTTAAACATTTCTAGTGATGAAAAATCCAACATAACCCTTGACATGTCATTCCCACACATTGTTCATTGTATTTCCTGTTAAACTTTAGTTTTATTTATAGTTCAAATTTCTCTAGCTTCAACTTACAGACACTCAGTCTTACTTTTATTTTGTCTGCTACAACTCTTGTATTCAAATTCTCTTTCTCATGTTTATAAGAAATATATTTATAAACTACGGTCATGTCACCTTTGTTTATAAGCTGGATAGATCAAGCACTTTGATGTCTCACGATGAGGTGCGTTTAATCCATTAGTCATCCATAATACTTTTCTCTGAAACTTCTGTTGGCTTTCTACACTGCTTAGAATTTTGATGGTGAAAAGTGGATGCACTGTCCAAACAAAAAATGTAACTATTCCAAATTAAGAAAGAATATAGGTATGAGGTTTTTTCAGCTTTTAAGTCAAATGTATCTTAATTCCAGTTTTAGAATCCAGAGGCAATTCTGTTTAGGATCTGAACCTGCTAGATGAAAAATAATAAAAAAAAAGGGTTGGTCAATTCCCTAGACTCGTTCTATGTACATGCTACTTTTCAAGAACACATTTGACTTTTTATGCAGTAGAGGGTACTTGTCGTTGCATTTTGTAATCTAGCTTTCAATATGATGGATCAAAAATTCATACAAGGTCACTATATCAACAACAATAATAAATTCCATTGATGTATAAATCAAGAACCTCTGCAGTGAAGTAGTGACATTCAATACACAGAGAAGCCATTTCAGAAACATTCACTAAATTTCATAAGCTTGTGATTAGAGGAAGGGACCTGGAGTATTACTTTGAGATTCCAGGGAAAACACTGTCATAACAAAACTACAATCAAGTCAACAGTTACTCTTTTAACATACATACAGACAACTTTCTGGACAGAGTTCACTGATGTTCACAATCTTCTCTGGGGACTGATTTATAGCCTCAAGTTTAAATTAAGCACAACTGTCAAGCTTGATAGTTAACGCGGAGTTAGTGGTTACAACATACCATACAGTTCTGCAGCTGTGTTACTTGGACCTGCAGATACTGTGGCCTGGCGACACAAGGATGTGCCAATAGCTTCCAGTGCCAGGCAAGCAAACTTGCACCATTTCCAGGGTCTGGGCTATTTTCTTTTTGGGATATACTGTGCCATTTTCATAGGCCAGGCCATTTTGAGATTGCTTTAGTATTTCCAAATGTTTCTGCTGTGTGATCAGGAATAGGGAGCAATTCTGAGCACAAGCCTCATTTGAAAAGATATTCAAAGTTCCCTCTGAATTAAACCATCATTTGTAGTGAAAAAAGTGCCTGATGGACTAAAATCTTTCCTGTATCACGAAGCTCAGGTCCTGAAAGTGTCTCTGAGAAGTGGACATGAATTCTGAACATATTTCCCAAGCCCCACTGGAGATATCTGAAGAGCCCAATTTTCATTACTGCTGCCTATGTTCATTTCTCATAAACTCCACCAGAAGTCTGAAGAGCCCAGCAGCGCAGAAAATTGAGCCTCAGCCAGACTCTGAAGAACTGACACAATCAGATCACAAGCTCCTTTTTAAACAAGGCTTAGCAATGACCCATGAAAGGAGAACCCTTGTCTTTGAAATGTAGTCTCAGTAAGTTCTTGCTCAATTAAAAGTAAAATGTAAAATGTATTAAAAGCAGAATGACATTAAAAACATAGGGGTTTTGTGTTTTCTTTTTTTTTTTCTTTTTTAGGTTGACTGTGTCATACGAAGCATACTTTTCTAATTTGGAAAGCTTAACCTTGATTCCTTGCCTATACCCTCCTCCATCATACACCCATACGTGTATTTAATTGGGTTCCTGACAGTTCAATACAGCAGATAAATTTCTTTTGCAAAGCATTGCTTAATGACATTTTTTAGTAGCAAAGCAGCTGGAAAACTTATGTGCCACTACAGAAAGTTAAGGGGAATGTGACTGTGTTGGACATAATAAAAGCTCAGTTTAGTTCATACACTCTTTTATATAGGTTGCTATTACATTGAAGAGCTTCTGGCATTCTGCACACAATAAGAAGGTCATAAAATCCCTTCCTTCCTGAAAACCATCCAGTTTAAAACTTTCTGTGTCAGAGAAGTGGAAATCTTCCACAGCTCTACCTAATCTTCCCCAGAGGACAAATGTACTGTAATTTCAAACCTATTAGTGGGCACTTTCAGTGTGGATGGGAAGTGCTGGGAGACAGTCAGCCTGACTGCATGCAGCCTCTTTCCCCACCTAAAACAAACTTACAACCCAGAGAAGACCCCACAGTGGCCAGAAGCATGAAAGGAGAACCGACAGTGTCCCATCTCTGTCACTAAGCAGCTCATAAAGATTTATGTGTTTTTGATTCCTGAGAACCACCAACATTTCTGGAATCAGAGTTTAGCACAAGGCTACAGAAATCTGCAACAGCAGCTGTGTTAATAAATTGTTTTCAGTCTTGACATGTGTGTGCAGATTTACTTTCTACTAAATAGTTGAACAGACTTACATGGACTAATCTATAATTTAGTGTACACTATCCTGTGTAGTGTGTTACATATTCCATATGTAATACCAAGAGGTGAATCTAAATCTTAAGCTTCCAAGAATCTATTGTTAGTGTCCATATCTTTTTTTTTTTTTTTTCTCAGAAAAGTCTGGTTTTGATCAGTTAGGTTGATTTGTAGACACACTGAATCAAAAAGACAACACATTTCTGCATATATCTGGAAGTTGAACTAGAAGTCTTTTTATAACAGCTCCTCTGAGTTCTGATGTTTCTAGTTCTTGGTAGTTCAAGCAGAGCTTATGTCGTAGTTCAGCCCCGATCAGGACCAGACTACGCAGTCTCTCTCCCGCTCCCCCCACCCTCTGAGAGAACAGGGGGAGATGATATAAGAAAAACAGCTCGAGGTTTGAGATAAAGGCGGGGAGGAATCCTTAAAGTTACAGTCACGGGCAAGACAGACTCAACATGGGGAAAAACTATTCATTTATTACTAAAACTAGCAGGAGAATGAGACAGGGAACAAGATAACCTCCCCCCACCCCTCCCTCTTCCCAGGCTTAACATTATCTCTACTACCTTCCCCTCCCGAGCGGCACAGGGGGGGAAAAGGGAATGGGGGTCGTGGTCAGTTCATCACGTGTTGTTTCACGCCGCTGCTTCATCGTCAGGGGAAGAACTCCTGGCATTCCTCCCCTGCTCCTTCGTGGGGTCCCTCCCACGGGCCACAGTCCCGGCGTGGGTCATCTCTTCCACGGGGTGCAGTCCCTCTAGAACAGCTGCCCCAGCGGGCCCTCCACGGGCCACAGCCTCCTTCAGGCCTCCGCCTGCTCCGGTGTGGGCTCCTCCACGGGCTGCAGGTGAATCTCTGCCCCTCGGTGGACCTCCATGGGCTGCAGGGGGACAACCTGCTCCACCATGGTCATCACCACAGGCTGCAGGGGAATCTTGGCCAGGAGCCACATTACTCCTCCCCCTCCTTCTTCACTGACCTCGGCGCCCGCAGCCGTTCCTCACAACAGGCTGGCAGACGCCTCTCAGGATCCTTTTTACATCTTATTCACTTCTCATCTCCTCTCCACTTCTTGCAGCCAGGCCAGGCCCAAGTTGGGCCCAGTCGGCTGCCCGGCGGCAGGCCAGAGGGGGAGGCCTGCAAGGCCCACAAGGCTCGCGCCTCCCCCTCTCAGCCCCCGCTCAGCTGCTTCACATCTTCTCTCCTTTTTTTTTTTTCTCTGTTTTTCCTCTTCTTAAATACGTTATCGCAGAGGTGCTGTCACGGGACACTCTGCTACCAATTGGCTTGGCCTTGGCCAGCAGCGGGTCCGCCCTAGGCCCGGCTGAGTCCACTGAACAAAGGGGAGCGACTTCGAGCAGTTTCCTACAGAAGCTACCACCTTAGGCCCCCCCTCACCAAACAAAACCAAAACAGCTTAATTCTCACCAGTGGAGTTACATTCTCTTACAGAAACAGAGAATTTGGTCCACAAGCTGCAAGATCAGCTGTAATATATCAGCATCTTCAGTCTAAAAGATTTGTTGGCTGGATGTTTATGTAGGGAAAAATTAAAGGAAAATATGTCTATATTATTAATCTTTAGTTTATTTTATCAAATAAGGCTAACTCTCAATAATTTTATTATTAAAAAATAAACATTGAGTATCTTTCTCATAAATGTTATTTTTCAGTGAGAATTGCTTAGTATGAAGTATTAAATACTAGGTTGAAGTTCTGTAGCCTACAACAATTTAAAAACAGATTACTCTTATTGAAATCTGATTACCCAGATTAAAATCTGTGAGTCTGTAAATGTTTTGTATAATTTTAAGTTAAATTATATGACATTTTAACCACTTCTGATTTATCATTGGTTGTTGAGGCTTCATTCTTTCTAATTTTTTGAAAGCTGGTAGCATCATGAGAACCGCTGAGAAACTCAGCCTTCACTGAGAGAGAACAGTTTTCTCCAGATA
>WHYT01016716.1:0-61648 GCA_009806455.1 Tetrax tetrax
TCTTGTAAGAAAAAAAAAAAAAAAAAAAAAAAAAAATTGGGACTGGAAAGACATTTATCTAATAAATGCATTTACTACTTCACCTCTGTCTGCACTTCTAGTCTTCGCAGAACTACCAACTGGATCCTCCCACGAATGTTCCCCTCCATGGACATGGAGCGCCTCAGTGTTTCCATAGCCTCATGATTTGACTTGCCCAGAAGTGACTCCCCATTCACTGCAACAAGCTGATCATTTACACGCAAACGACCATCCTACAAGCAAAAAACAAAAACCAAAATATTTTTTAAAAAGACAAGAATTATTAGGTAGAACTGCTACATACAGGAAAGCAAGGTGCAGACAATCAGACATTGCTCTCTAAAATTTCAGAAACAAGAGACGCATAGTACCAGGTCTTTAAAAAGAAAATCTTTGTGTCCATTAATCAACCATTTTTTTCCTGCATTTACTACATTTTGGGAAGAGTTCATAGGGCAACTAAAAACATAGAAGTGCATGCACACACTGCTGTTTTTCTTGCATGTACAACTTAATTTGTATCAGTTCTAAAAAGAAAATAAGAAAAGCAGCTTTTGGTTAGTTCAAAGGAGCCATACCATAGGTGTTAGTATCTGCAGTGCAATCACGAAGGAGTACTGCAATATATTTTCCATGCATTATTATCTGCTATTAGGGTCTGGTACAAAATAGCTCCAGAAAATTTGTCTTATAGTCTCAGTAGTGTCTATCTTGTCACAATTACCATGCCACCATATAGGGTAGTGTTCTCAGTTCAGAATGGTCATTAAGACTTAAGCATCCTTATTTTAATTAATGCCAACCATATATTTTAACATCCAAACCTGCTACCAATAAAAAAATCAGGGTTGAGCCATATTAAGCAGCCTATGCTTTGAAAAAAAGTAATTCAGTTACATTGCCAAGGTTAACTGACATTTGTGGGTGATTTAGGAGTCCTATTGCTGTTATTGTTATTATCTGCGATTTATTTCTTTTCATAAAAGCACGTGCCATGGACTTTTCACTCTTTAACAAGAAAATAAGGTCTATTTAATTAAGGAACAAGAGATTCTTTTGAAGCTTGTTAAATTCACAATTATCACGTTGGCATCAGACCTCAAAAGAAGGAAGAGAAAGGAAGAAACTGAAGACATCCGATATAGAAGGGCGGTGAAGAAAGAATAGCAGGGAACTTGCATAGAAATACATTGCTTGGTTAAAATTTATCAGATTCACAGGCACATTACACACTCTTCGTAAGGCATCTGCCTGAACTGTTTACATATTTCATGCATCTGAGTAATCCAAAAGAGATATTTTTTTTTATTTTTATGTTTTCTATCACTAAGACATTCAATTAACTATTCTGGTATTTCTACCAAAAGTCTAAGTCATTTGTGCCCAAGTGAGTTACAATAGCTGTAACAAACCCAACTTTCTTAACTGTTATTTCTGTTGGAACTGGGTATCATCATTACCACAGCAGAGTATGAATAGCCATAGAGCTGAAGAACAGCAGCATATACCAGAAAAAATAAACTGAGAGGGACAAAAGGATGGAAACCAGAATTGGGAGATGAGTCATTCAGTGAAGGAAAATGGAGAGAAATAAAACTTTTCTGGGGAGGGCATGGGAATGGAGGATAGGAAACAGCAACACCATTTGGAAAAGACACTGAAACCTCTCCCGCCTCTCTGCTGAATGTTTCATGCCAAGATAAATTTACATACAGCCAAAGCCAATAGGTCACCCCCACCCTTTCTCTACATACAAAATGACGCCACCACATACGCTAAAGTTTAGGGAGAGAAGAGTTAACATTGTTGAACAGGGAGTTTTATTATTTGCACATGTTGCAATTCCTTTGTGTTCTATCAAAATTTACTGAAATGAATGGAGCCATTCATGGTAACAGGCGTTTGAAGAAAAAAGATTTTATTTTTTTGTGAGTTTCTGTAAGACTTAAAAACTTTTACAGGTCCTCGTGTCTCGTATGGTCCCACAGGTTCTCGGATTACCTTCTTGCTTTCTGGGGATAAACACCCATGTCTAAATATCCGTTAAAGCTTTTTACTGAAGTACAATACAAATATAATGTCAAATGTATCTTGTCATGACTACATCTGTTGACTATGCAGCTGTCCTGAAAACAATGCATATTTTTAAATTAATTGCTGCAGACTCAGCTCTGAATTGGCCTGATTTTTAATTTGCCTTGTAATACTTTTGTATGAGACTGTATTTATTTATATTTTAACAATGTCAGTTCTTAAAGAATTTCTTTTGATGCGTCTCCCTTCTTCCCACTCTTTCACATGCTCCACTTAACCGCAAAATTCAACTTGAATTCAACACTTCAACTATGATCAGAGAAAAAAAGGTGTGTGTGCTTTATAAATGCTGATCAACTACATTTGCTAAGTCACCTGTACAGGGCAGGCTGGAAGACAGCTGAACACTGCTTTCACACATGCTCAGGTAGAAGCTATTTCACAGAAAAACCTTTTGCTATTTTAAGGACTGGAAAAAAAAAAATAAATCCCAATGTCTAAACATTTTCCAAACACAGATTTTCACATCACTGGTGCTATGGCCTGGTTTAGAAGCCTGAACTGCAAGACAATCTGCTTGGCTCCAAACAAGCTAAATGTTGTTTTAACACTTTTTTTCTTTCATCTCTGAAAGGTAGGCTTCTTTGTGGCTTCCGAGTAGAAAAACAACATTTGGCATTTCAGCAAAACAGTTTCCAAATGCTATATCTGCAACTGCAAGTGAGGTATTCTAATAAAGGGTGAAGTTACTGTTCCTTTGCTTACTCAAAATGCTGGGTTTTTTTTAATGGAGACTCGCAGCAAGGAGTAGAACCTGCCATTGCATGGCTACTACATCAGAAAGTCACAAGACTCTCGTGCTTTTTACAGCAGAGCGGGGAGATATGATCCCATGTTCCTCATGGGCTTATGTTTTTAATCAAAGCACACCTAGTTATTCCCCTTATCACATCAATGACATTTCTCTCAGGAGGAATTTCTAGACGGCATTTACTGGAATTATCCAATTTCCCCATCCACACAACAAGCAATGTTTACGGCAACAGCACTCAGAAGCCCCGAGGAGGTTCAGGCTACACCATGTTTGACGTGAACAAATACACACACAGAAAATACTCAATTATTTCTAATAATGGCTCTGCTGCATTTCAGCTACAGTAGACAGCAAGTACCTGATCATCAGGAATGCATCACAAGTGAAAAGCCAAGATGTCTCGAGATGAACAAGGCTGAAATCCCTAAAGTTATGGGGAAAGATGATGCATTTAAACTCAGTCAAATGTTCGTTTTCTTCACATGAAAGGCTCTATGTGACTACAAATAACAAGTATTCTAGTAACCTCATTGTCTTAGGGATGATAAAACATAGACACTTCAAAAATTACACAACGAAGTTCAGAAGGGACATAACGATTTAATAAGGAAAAGCAACTGTTTTTATTCCTGCAGGATACAGAATACCAGCTAAGAACACTGAGGCATTTTTAGCTTGTTTGGTTTTGTAGCAAGAGCAGTAAATAGGCACTGGGTCTTACTGTAGTATGTATGATGCAAGATGCACCAATATTTTCTAAAATCTTTAGCTAGGACAAAAAAAAAAACCTATAAAGGATGGAATTAAAGATTTCAATTTTTCCTTATTTTTTTTTTTATAACTCCTTACTCTACTTTGCAATGTCACTGACACATCAGAGCTAGATAAATGAGTTAATGTTTTGAAAGACACTAAAAAACGCTGGTCTCTCTTCAGACCTCTGGTTCAGACCAATAATGGTTTATAGTAACCAGTTAAAGTTGTCTGCATCTCATACGTAACTCTTCATTCTAAAAAATACACTGGTGAAAAAAAATTAATATATCAAAATTTTTATACAGCATTAGAAGGATTGACATTTACTTCGGTAGTGAAACAGATGTGTTGAAGGTCAATGTATTACATGTCTTCTTTTGAAGACAAGTGGTAACTGTATAGGCAGGGGATAAAGCTCTCCCTTATATTAGCATGATGTCACAAAATCAGAACAAATTTTAAACTCTAAATGCAGAAGGGAGAAATAGTGAGAGAATAGTGAGAGAATTCTCATGTGAGCATTATGATTTCCTCCTGTGATAGTTTCCCAATAAAACTTTGTACACTGAAAAGCAAATGCACATGTCTAAAATTCATAATACTCTGTCTCAGAGAGTTACAACGAATAGCATGGGAAAATGCTCTGGACAACTACCAGCTGGAAAGAAAGGCTTTTTATTTAAAAACCTGCTACAACAAGACAGTTAAAATAAGGAAAATAAGAACATATTTAAATATTTATACACAAATATGTGCACACTTTTTAACTTGATACAAGAAATTTTATTAATTGTTAATATCCAGTGATTATGTTTTGTTCTATATAAAGGTCATTAGACAGGGGAAAGACAGCTGTTCTCCATGCATATGCAACAGTAAACTGTGGTTCTTAAGACACTGCCAAAACGACTGCATTCTGTTAATAACTGTATAAAACACATAGGAAAGATTCTCTGAACAGCTCTGGTTGAAGCTAGTAGCTGAGGCGCACTCTCATTTGCTCTGGAGCCTACACTCAGATCTATTACTACACAGTTCTAATTGGTGAAAGGGTTATAACCAGGTAGAATAGAAAATAGGTCATGGGACCACAGGTTATCACAAGACAAAAAAAGTCTTCCAGTCGTGGTGATTAACTGTGCCAGTTGTCCATTTACATAGGTGTGAGCACAGAAGTCCTGCTTTATTAGTCTGTAGACTCCTGAAGTCAAAATTAACTGTTCTGGAGTGAGTAACTAGGGGAGAATAGAGAGTGGTAAAGATACAGAGCTAGAAAGGTTTATCTCATGTGTCTAAGATCTGACAAGTCAGGTAGCCAGCCCACTAATGATGCCACAATATGGCTCCACAAGCTTTGCTATTCAAAAGAATGAGTTTATTCGTGGCAATATACACTGTCACTGCAACTGGTGTGGACATCTACTGAGGGAACACAGAACTGGGAACGCAAGGAGTGCAGCATTGTTTTCACAGTAAAATGAGTTGTACTCCGTAGCAGACATGAACAAAATTTGAGTTTGTTCAGCCCTTATTTGGCCAATCGTACCTTAACTCATTTCTGATATACAGCAAGTAGATGAGCTTGCTTACTCGTCAATTTAGCCCCCAGTTAACCACGGACAGTGATCCGAACTGCACGCACCAGGCTCAGTTATACTTGAGAAGATCCAAGCTTTGAAATAACTGTGGGACTAGGACAGGTAAATAACAGGAGCAGGGAAGTATTAAACACTGACATCAAAGCTAAATCCTTGATTACTGCTATTTACCAATTGCTGTAAATAGACGATCATGGACCTTTTAATGCTGTGAATTGTCTTACTCAGCAGACTGATGTCAGTAGAGGAATTTACATAAACTGAATTAAAATGTGTTCTTACAGAAAACATAACTGCAAGGAATTGCTGAGATAACACAAGATAAAAAAAATTACATTATGGATCCACAACAGTTAAACATACTCGCCCTGAAAGATTAAGACTTGTTTCTAATTTCAAGAAAGTTACCTTTTCAAGTTTTATTTGGGAAAAAAATGCAGTCAACAGATTTCCCAAAGATTAAAAAATAATTCAAATACTTTTTAATCATAAAAACATACAACAGTCTTTGCATAGTCCTTAGAGGGAGGAGAACGATTCATAATACTGTCATTTACCAATTTAATATCACCAATTCAATGCACCTGAGGAAAAACTGATAACTTCTGCACAACTGATGCCAGGCTCAGCCAAGTTGCCTTTTTACTACAATGGTAAAAAATATTTTTAATAAAAAAAGAAAGAAAATTATGAGCTAGCTTTTTATTTACAGCATAAATTAAACACATAATCCTTAACCTCACAGAACTGCCAATTTCTAATTCTTGTAAAGAAGTTCGTCTTTTGATTGCTTTTTATGAGTCTGCCTGTATCACTGTGGGAGGACCAAAAGCAGTGGAGGTAGACAACAAATGTAGATGTCTAATTTCTCTGTCACTGAGCTTAGCAGCATGTAAACTTTCCCATGTACTTCTGTGGGCTGTGGGGAAGCTGGGAAGCAGCCTCTCCTCTTACCCACACACCCTGAGCCTTCTCTCCCTTCCCTATTTCCTGCACCATACAAATGTCCCTCCAAGGTTTCCATCAATTAACATTCCTTGCGGCAAACTCTACCACACATGACATCAGAATCTTGGGACAAAACATTAGCAGATTTGCAGTTCACCTAAAGGAATGAGTGACAAAAAGGTATTTGATCCTAGAACGCTTATCAAGTGAGAATCAGTATTCAAAACAGAAATGTCAGAATTCTGACACAGTCATTGTCTGATGTGTTTCTTCCATACCTTAAAAGCAGCACCTCCGTGAATAACAGATTTGATGAAAATCCCAAGATCAGCTCCAGTCTCCCGAGATTTGTTGCCTTTTAAGCTCACACCAAGTCCAGCAGAGCCAGAATCGTTCAGAGGAATCTCAAAGGTCAGCTGCTCTGTGGTTTCTGGAGAAAGAATACTGCAGTTTGGCTCTCCTTTCTGTTGGAGAAAACAAGGATGAAAATATGAGTGAAAAGGGGGCAGAGACAATGCATAAACTAGTTCCACCTATGGGTTCACATAACAAGACATAGTTCTCTTCTCCAGAAAGTAGTTTGAAGAACCAGTCTTATAACAAACAATGCATTTATCTGACATTTTGTCACATGATCTGGCTTAAAATGTTGTTTTTAATGATATCTATGAATATGTCTAAATAGAAGGTAAAATTGCTTAGTTCCACATGATATAAAACTGATGTTGCAGCAGAATATAAAAAGACATTTATTTCAAGCACAGCTGCATTAAAAATGTAAGCCATAAAACTCTTAACGTCTTACATGCAGATCACAAATTGTAATGATAGTTGTACTGTTAAATCCCATTCCCCTATGAAAATTGAGTTTCCTCCTTAAAAAAATTATTATTCCTTTAAACCTGTCTACAGAGGGAAGCTGGTGTAGCAAAAGCAAGAGTGAGAATTGAAAACGCAGTAACTTATTCTGCACTACGTCCCTTTGTACATACTTTTATTCCATAGAGGTTTGGTGGGGTTTTTTTTCCTTCTGGTATATGTTGATCCCAAGTTTTTGCCTAGACTAGAACAAGTCAACTCTTGTATACATAAGTTAGGGAAGGTCAGAAAGAACTCTCTTTTACTGTATACTGTATACTGTATCTGCAGTTTTGTAGAGTTGTTTGTTTTTTTTAAGCAGGTTAGAATAATGAAATTAAATAAAAATAAAATTCTTGCCTGAAATACTCATACTGGCACTCTACAGAAATAAAACCAGGACAAGGAAATCTACTATGGAGTAAAGTATTCATGGAAGGTATTAGTGGAAAAGACCTTATACATCACATCTGATTTTATTCCAGCTCTGGACCCCCAACATAAGAAGGACACAGACATGTTGGAGTGAGTCCAGAGGAGGGCCATGAAGATGATCAGAGGGCTGGAGCACCTCTCCTATGAGGACAGGCTGAGAGAGTTGGGGCTGTTCAGCCTGGAGAAGAGGAGGCTCCAGGGAGACCTGATAGCGGCCTTCCAGTACCTCAAGGGGGCTTATGAGAAAGACAGGGAGAAACTCTTCAGCAGGGCCTGTTGTGACAGGACAAAGGCTAATGATTTTAAAATAAAGGGAGGTAGATTCAGACTTGATATAAGGAAAAACATTTTTACACTGAGGGAGGTGGAACAACTGGCACAGGTTGCCCAGAGAGGTGGTGGATGCCCCATCCCTGGAAACATGCAAGGCTGGGTTGGACGGGGCTCTGAGCAACCTGATCCAGTTGAAGGTGTCCCTGTTCCTTTAAAGGTCCCTCCAATCCAAACTATTCTCTGATTCTATTCTATTACTCCATTCTACTCTTCCTTCTCCACATAACTCCAAGACAATTAATCAGTTTATGTTTCTTGTCATTTGGACATTTTCTACTCTTTGTAACAGAAGTGTTAAAAAATTGATAGGAAAAAAAAATGATGAAAAGAAAATACCCAGACAACTACAAGTTGAAAAAGATGACTGGGGGCTGCTTTAAGGGTGTCCAAGTCTTATGTTAAATAATCAAGTAGAGGCCACATGCAAGGAGGAGTGCAGTAATCGGGCCAATCCTCCTTTTACCTAACGAAGGATGGTGTCCAGGGTCTAAGCTTTGATACATACAGTATCAAAGCAGTTGTCAGCAAAGGTGCCAGCAGTACAGATGTTTTCTCAGCAGCCAGAGTAGTCTCATATATTCATCTGTTACGCTATCTGATCAACAAGAAGTATGATCAGAGAACTAAGAGGAGAAATTAATATCCTGAAGCAACAAAAAAATTAGAAACAGTGACCACTAAGTATACTTTCATCTACTTCAGATTCCCTCTCACTGGTGAGAAGCAGCTACTGGCTAGAGAGGGATTGCGTGAGCCAGGGCCCCAGGACTATAAAACTCAATCCAAATATGCACCATGCTCAAATTTTTCCTGGAATGTAACTACATGATCCTAAGTCAACACAGTTTGCCTAACTGCCAAATATACAAATGACATGGCACCAACACTGACAATTGTCTTGATGCCAGCACTCATCTCCAGTACCTACGTTACTCATTTGTGCTTTTGCCTTTGTTCACCAGAAGCAGACAATTCTCAGTTATACATCTGTCACTTTTATTTCTTAGCTGTGGATATAGAGACATTCTGAACATAATCCCCCAAACCCTACAATTTCATACTCACTACTGTGAACAATACAGAGTGATAATTTGTAAGCACTCCTGCTCTGACTTCCTTCAAAAGAATCAGTGTAAGGAAAAATCCCACTATTACTGGCCTTCTAACGTAAGCGTTTTGCATTTAACTTTCTCAGGATTTCAGAAGAAAGATTTTCTGCCCAATCTCTTGTTTTTCAAAATGCACATACCCTCATCAGCTAATTCAGAACTCTTAGATCAGAACTCTATTCAAATGGCACATCTTTTCCAGATTTGGACAGATGACATTTTTCTCAAGGTCCCAGACATGAGGTCTCGTGCAGCCCTTCAGGACAGCCTATTTTGTATTACTTTCCTGGTCGCCATGGCAGAGAGCCAAGTGATGAGACCTCAAGACTGCCAGAGCTTTCGGATGGCCTGGCCTGCACTTTTCCGCTGAGTACACTGAAGACAGCAAAAGGGATTTGAAATTCTTAAGTATGAAAACATACTTAACAGTGAAACAGTTTAAAGTTATTTAAAAAAAAAAAAAAAAAAAAAAAAAAAAAAAAAAAAAAAAAAAAAAAAAAAAAAGAAAGACTTAAAAGCCAATCTCCAGCGCTCACTTTGCCCTTGTTGGGCAGGTCCTTCCTTCAGCTTTGCTAAATCTTAGCCTGTCAGCTTTCAATGGCTTCCTCAGCAGCCACAAGCTCTCAATAGTCTCCTCTAAATACGCACATCACTCTTCCCAGTCCCCTGTGCAGCCTGGTGATGTTTATTCCCTACTATTTCCAGGAGTCTGCCAGCCTCAGCTCCTGCTGCAAAGCTCCCTCCTGGAACAATCTCCTCTCTTTCTCTAGGCGGTTTCTCCCAGACCAGAATGCACCAGTCAGAAGTCACTTAAGAGGCAATCTTTCCGCTTGCCTTCCAGACTCAGCTGTTAAACAGAACGGAGCAAACAACCAAACAGGTACCACCTCTCACGTGGGAAATCAGGACAGGAATGTTTTAATCTACTGAGGTATTTGCATGTACTTCAGTAAAATCAATTCTGACATTTACTGAATCACCACAAACCAGACAGAAAAGTTCAGAAGAGTTTGTATGAAGGCAAGAGAATGCGAAAGAGCAGACAGCCCTAAAAATATGTACTAAATAACATTCAGCAATGTAGATGGAAAACCTTTAACTAAGAGTGTCAGGATACCTTTAATTGATATTCTGCCAATGATTTTATTTAATTTTTAGAAACACATCTGTACCTCAGGTCTCTGATTTCTTAATTAAAAGGCTATAATAAAGGATTCTTAAAACAACCTAAAATTTTTCTGGTATATAATTAATTCTCACCAACAAATTCTCAGTATCTTAAAGAACAGACAGAATATATTTTTAGCTTTCTCTTATTCCCACATCACACAAAAACTGCTCAGACACCAGTACAAACAGAATTGGAACCTTTGAGAAAAGTGCAGCGCATTGTATTTTTACCTTTCTACCTTTCTACCCTTCTACTTAGTCCATGGTTATATCTACTCAATATTGTGTCAATCCTCCATCTACCATGGGACACCACTTTCAGTTAATCCTTTTATTTAATCTTACAACGCCTGTTCTCATTGACCACGGCACTTTTGATCTTTGGATTTATGATAATCTAATGCATATCTTTCACTGGAAAGGTTGCCTTATTTATCCCTATTGTTCTTTCGCCAAAAGAAAAGCTTACAAAAAAAAAAAAATTAGTTCCCGCTTAAGCCAGGAAGGAAATAGCATTTGTTTAACACAACAAGAGACCTTTCAGTACCTGTCTGATGCCCTTGACCAACACGCTATTATGGTCTCTCAATATGCTGGCTGCCCCTTGCCTGGCTGCTCGTTTCTGATAAGAGATGTCAACTCCCTGGAGTGCCATTCAGAGCTGAGAGCAAAAGGCAAGAGACCCAGGAGGGTTGTTTTCAAAGGCTTATGAAGGAAATAAGACATTTACATGCTTTTGCAATTATTTTCTGCGAAAATCTGTAAAAGTTAGAGAGCACCATTTAAATTGTGGCACCACATAACTATTATTGGCAGAAAAGCTTGAAAATAAGATATCTCCTTATTTGCACTATTCTCTACGTTCTTTCTAAGAGCTTAGCCACAATTAAGAAATACTTCGCTGACAGCTCAGTCATTCACTCCCTATAAAATCTACACTGTATTTTGCAATAGATATACAGTGGTGCTCTTCAAAATAATACTCAAAGGTAATGCACTGCTGTAATCTTCTCACAATTTAATAAACAACTGAAGTCATTGCTGCATGTATTCATCTTCAGCATTTCAGATAGATGTTTTCATATTGGCTTCTTTAAAACCATCTATATTCCATACTGCAATAAAAACTAAATGGTCACTAACAGCACATCCTGCTAAGATAAAAAAGCCAACAGCAAAGCCATGGAGATATATTGTACTGTACTTGGATACTTTTTAAATTAACACAGTACACCTCAAATTTGTGTCATATTAGATAGCATGGTTCTGGTTTGAATTATGTAGACTCTCTGGAATTATAGCTTTGAAAACTGATAAAACTAGGCTCAGCTCTTCATTCAAGGCAGACACATTGCATTTCACAGTTTACCATTTGATGTCACAGGACACTTCAAAAACGGAGATTCTCCAGTTTGCTTGACATGTCTATTTGAGATCCCATGGCAAGTTTTACCCACGGAAATGGTTTCTCCTTGCAAGAGAGTCATAATTCAGTGTGGCACTGCTCTTCAGCTTTTCAAAATACAGTCTCACTTAACCTTTTAAGTTACGTAACTGTAGGAAACAGAGGGAGAAAAACTAACTAGTTTAGTCCTCACTCAGGGTATGCCCCAGGGTGCAAACAGACATTTTCATCCCACATATGGGCTTAGCCAAGCGCTTAAGCATCCTACCAAGCTGGAGCCTTATGCAATTAATATACCTTGCCACTTACGCCCTAAAATCGTGTCACTCATGAAGATGGCAGACTGCATGGTATTTTCAGGGTGAATTTAGGATTGCTGTTACTGTATATCTTCAAAATATATTCTGGGCAAATAGGTCACAATACTGATGTACAAATCAAACTCTACTCAATTTATTAGTTACTGTTTGAAAGGGATAGTAAACAAATTGATAAGTATATGATTCTTTTTTGTCTACTTCAAAACCCACATGTACAAGGTTTACACTTAGTCTAGGAAAACTTTTTTCATGGATTCTAAGGCAGGAAAATTTTTAAAAATTTTCTTATGCTATATGGAATAAATCTGGTGATCCCTGTAAATGACAAGGTACTAAAGTTGCCAGTAAGATTTAAGAATTGCCCAAATACTTCTGTTTTATTAAATGCTAATACTGTAAATCTGGATACATGCATGCAAAATATATGAACACACAATGTGTAAGAGTAAGATTTGATGTATACACACTTCTGATTTCATAGATCAAAGTGGGCTGGCAAACAATTTTGGGCAACAACTGAGACCAATACTATCAAGTAGCGAGTCTTCATTTTCCAATGCTCTGAGGTACAATTCCGCAACTTAGGAGTTTTGGGCTGTAATCCTGTAAGCAAATACCGTATCTCGTGGTATGAGTAACATCATGCTTTTCTCCACCTACTTGTCTCTACTCAAACTTTTTCTTTACCAGTAGGCAGAGTACCATCAGAGAGGTTCTTGCAGCCAATGAGTACTCTGACTAGAGTTTTCAGGTCACCTTTTTAAGGTTCCTTGTATCTGCTGGAAAATAGGAAGTGTGAGAACTGAAAGACAAATAATTGCCGGATGGATCGTAAGACTTCGATGAGTTCGACAGAGAAAGCAATACTAGACCAAATGCAGTAAGGTCTCTGCAGCCCTGGAAGGCCGAGTACCATTATCACACAGAAAAGCACAATAAACGTTCGCCGTGTTGGTAGCTATACTGGCATACGAGAGCTCTTTCTGCCATTGAAAAATTGTTCGATCTAGTTTAAATGAAAAAAAAAACCAAACAAAAAACTACCTCCTAACTTTTTAAAGATACATGAATTATTTAAGCAATTTATTCCCCTTTGGTAAGTTAGGGAGTCCCACCAAAAGCCAGGATAAATAAAGGGGTACTTTTTGCCACATCATCTGTTCACGGTGACAGGAAGAACCTTCACATTCCTTCTAAACAGTGATCTCTTACTGACTTCTATAATGAGCACAATAACTAAGAAAGAAATCTCAGTGCATAATTTCCACTACTCTAAGCTATAATGAATCTTTTGGAATATGTAATGAAAGCTGAAAACCACTACAGAATGTTTTCACTCTAAAAAGATACATTTGTGTAGATGCAACCCGTGTAGACACAACTTACACTCATTTCCCAACTATTTTAGATAAACAGGCTCAAAACTAAGAACTTTATTTCAGAAATCCTTGGAAAAAAATAGGACTTAAAATCTACACGGTTTATAAAGTTATTCAAGATTAAAGGTGCCATGTGTATCCATAATATTTTTCTCTTCATTATGCAGAACAATTCAAGAACTGAATCTTGTGTATGTTATTAAAATCCAATATATGTACATTGATTTTTTTTTTTCCTGACAGACTCTTGTCCTTTGAATAGAGAGAATACAACAGAGAATTGGTACTTGCTGGAATCATTTTGTGACAGAAATTATTTGACCAATTCCAGTTAATTGAGCACGAGACTCACTGGTTTGACCTACAGAAACAGGTGCAAAAATGGTTATATCTAGGATTAAATTTCACTTATTATTTCCTGTGCAAAAAGGCACGGAACAATTAAAAGGAAGTAGTAGAAATTAAGCTTTGAATATTAAAAACAAAACGGAAAACACTTCAGGCAAAGAATTAGTTCTCCTTCAAGAACAGAATTTCAAGGTAGTGGGACGAATTAACTAGGGGAAGACTGAAACACGGAAGTTAATCACATGTAACCAGGAAAAATGCTTAATTGAACTTCCCTCTCATCCTTCTTCCTTCTATACTGTACAGTACACGCATAAAAAAAAGACTCAGACTTAAATATCAACTGCCACACTACAAACATTTGGTTTTTTAGCTTTTGTTGTAAAAATGCTGGTTTGTTCCCTTTCCTCTTCCACTCTTCAGGGATCAGTGAATACGCCAAGAAACTATAGAAACAGTGACTACTCTTGAAACTGGTAAGTCAAAGCTATCTTTAAAACAACAACAACAAAAAAAGTATATGCAAAACTTACACTTTGCATGTGCTCTAACTTAAAGAAAATGTCATCAAAATATTTTCAGTTCTATATTATTTCTGGAAATTGCAGAACAGGCACATTCCTCTGCTCATGTGTGTCATATCCACTATCTTAAAGACTCACGAAAAACAACAAGAATAAAGAATTGCATAGGGTCATGGTGCAGAATGGGTTACAACAGAATTGTGTCTCATTCAAGTAGTTTTGCTTGTTTTACCAATGCAGAGATAAAGAAAGAGAACAGGGAGTAAGTGATCTTTATATCATTATTAAAAGAAATGGCACCTTCAAGTCACACATTTTTCCTGGAGAAAAAACAAGATGCAACAAATACACATGATCAAAACACTGTATTTTCAAAACAGAACAGGACAATTGCCACAGTGTGATGTGTATTCCATTTACTTTGATAAGAGCTGGAAAAATCCAAATCTGTTCAGTTATGCCAGTTTCTCTCTGTAATATTAACCATTCTTTAGAAAGCTGTGTTACACAGTTTAAAACCCAAATGCACCTTAAAGAAAGCACTAATCACTGGCCACTCTGTAGACTGTGGTAATTAAGTGAATCAAGATCTTCCCCTGAGTTTTGGAATCAGCTCCTTACTCAGCTGCCACATTGTCAACAGCTGGCATGAATTACTGGGAACATTTGGCTAACTGGATAATAAGGAGGACAGCCTGTGGTTGGTCCAAACACAACTTCACTAATCTACTTCAATTAAAAAAAAAAAACCAAACCAAAAAAACCCAACAACCAAAAAAACAAAAAAAACCATTAGATCCTCCTTTTCTTTTTTTAAAGCGGTAACAATACTACAAAGATTGAGTTTTCTATTTTATTCCCTCATTATGTGCAAACAATGTAACTGTACAGCTCTCAGATGTTGCATGGGCTAGTGTAACTAAGCTCCAATTCCCTATAATTTAATAATGATTGTTTGCAACACTGATTCATCCTCACCCATATCACATCTCTCTCTTGGCTGGTGTGGTAAAGGTTTGCTACTCTGAACATATTTTTCTACTTGCTGGCAATTCATCACCACAGATCACAGTAACAAAACCCCCAAACTCTGCTCCCATCTAACTTACTGAAGAGGAAATATTTGTGAGACCAAGCTTTCTCCAAACAGTAGCTCTGTTCCGAGCTAAAGTCAAATTATACTATTACAGACTCACACAACCAAATGGAACCCACTACTACTTTATTACATGATTTGCTTCGCGCCTATGCAGCTATCAAATTCTTTCCAGAAATCAATGTAGGAACCCAGTTCGAGTGGAGCAACACGCTCAAAGCGGTTCTATGCATGGCTTCTAGTAGGGCCAAGTTCCAGAGACATCTTTGCCAGAGAAAGCTGGGGGGAGCAGGCATGTTTACTAGGCTGTCCTTCTCCTTTTCCTTTCGACAGGTAACAGGAATCTATTGAAAACAGCTTCTCAGATTACCGTCTCTGGAGAACTGCTCAAATCAAGAACAATTTTGATAAAAAGCAATCACTCTATTATTGTCAGGCATTAACAAGACCCCCAAGTATTTAGAAAAACTCTGCGTGCATGTTACACAGTCAGAGCATTTGAAAAATACTGGATTATCCACTGACTTTCCTTCCAAAACCAAACATTTAAAGTGCTGGCTTTTTTCTCCTCTTTGATCAAAACAGCACTGTAACTTCTGAGGTAGCAGAGGATTAGTCCAATGTAATATCATGGCTAAAGCTAAAAACAAACAAAAAAGCTAAACCAATTTTAATTTTTTTTTAATCTTTGCTGAGACTATTCTCAGATGTCTCATGAATTCTAACAAGCATCATGTTAGTATCAACATCTGGTTGCTTAGTGGTATGGCAATCCACACTTTCGCCGTGAGCTACCAAACAGATGTCACTGAAAGGCTTTTTAATTTAGGAGGGCTGGTTCCATAAAATTATCTAATGTATTTCAGTAGTGCACATTTGTATTGTACTGTACTTGACTGGGATAACAAGAACACAGAACAGTATTAGAATTCACATATCATCGCCGTTACTGTGAGGGCCATCACTTGCGCATCATTCTTCCGCAGAGAAAGCAATCTAAGCGAAGGTCAAGCCAGCAGGATAAATGTGGCCACTTTCTGGATTTCAATCATGCCAGCCATAAGTAAGTCATCTTTTGAAAGGTAGTTAATCCTTGCTGTAGGGGCTAGAATTTAACAGCAGGCAATTGCATCAGGTAAAAATTATAAATAGCTTTTAGATTCTTCCAGCCTTTTATACTCATGCACTGTTACAGTGATTTCCAAGAGAATTTGTACTTTAACAATAAAAAATAATGTATAATGTTGTGGGAACAGGAGAGAGTCAAGAAGAATACATACTTTTTTAAAAATTACATTTTCCAAGTAATGTGTTCTATAACTTAAAAAACTCACAAGAAAAAACTGTTGATGGGTAGCCTTTTCAAAAAATACACTTTTACTTAGAAGAGCTGGTGGAAGAAAAGAAATCCCAAATATAATAGATAACATAGTACTTTCAGACTGAAAAATTTCCCTCCGATCCACACAGACAATGACTCTACTGCTCAGGGGTTACTAAACAAATCATTACAATGACCAACTTTGGTGCTTTGGGAATCACTGACAATGGATGTTCAATTACAGGGTTGAAAACATTCTGCCGTTATCCTCCTTAAAGATTACTCAATAAAAAAGGAAAATGAAAACAAAAATAATTTTGTTAGGACACTTCACAATTGCTCTACTACAGGAAAAAGTGGGCACCAGCAGCACAAGCGGAAAGGCTCACATGAGAGAATCTGAACTCCCCTTCAGCTTCTTGTCCTACCATAAGCAACAGACACCCTTAACTCAACAAGGTCCAACCAGTAGGAATGTTTTGTGAGGAAGCACAATGGAGGATTTCTCTAGAAGATCCTGCTAACTGTCTAAAGTAAAAGGAAATGCAAGAAGGTGGCATCTTAAGAAAAGAATGAAGGTGGTTTGTGTCCTTTAAAGGAGATAAAATGAGACAAAAGCAGGAAATGCTGTCCTTCCTTTATCCTGAGAACTTCTTAATGAAAGGTCAAGTATAGCCATCAATCAAGATAAGGAAGAGGCACCAAAGAGATGACCTTCTTCGAGGGGAAGCAAGTGTATATCAGATAGCACTTTTACACCGATATAGTCGTCCTCTGTCTATGTGACAGAAAAACAGAAAATAGTTTCATGCTAGCATTTAAAAAAAAAGTGAAAATTAAACACTTGAGATAAAACAAAATGAGACATGTAAGAGTCAAAGACTAAGTCAAAGACTAGCAGCCAAGGAAAAGCTTGCTTCCAGCATTTGTGAGGAATGCAATGGAATTTTATTCCTCACCATTCCCAAACTTCAGCATTTGGCTTAGGAGATGCATCTCTTGCGAGCAGCCACCCTCGCTAATTTGTTACTGATAAGCTGCAGGACTTCTTACACGCACTTTAAACTTCTGGTATAAAGTTCCTTGCCTTTCTGAAAGACAGTGATCCATTTTCAGCCATGCTTGACCTCACAGTTAAGAGATTCACTTATATTCCTGTGTGAGTTATGGTTATGATGTCATTTTTGTGATGAAAAATGAGATTGTGTGGAACTGCATCTAAAGCAAATAAAATCAAATATCCATTAAAATCAAATGTTAAGTATAAATACTTTTCAAACACAAGCCTTATATAGCTACCCTCCACTGGCTTTCTCAGCCAACAACAGTTCATTTCTATTTTTTGGGCTAGTTTTAAAACATGGAATTGTTTCAATATCACTCTTCAGGACAAAATAACAAATTTACCAGCTCTCGAGGTAGGAAAGCCTCCTCCTGACGAGCCACAATCAGACAGACAGTTTCCCCTTGCTTTGTGCTCCTCAGCATAGCTACAAGCTCTTCCTGAGTCCTGCCAGTGATGTCCCGTCCATTCACCTACCAGACACAAAAGAACAGAGGATGTCACATCCATATTTGTCATTTTCCCTTCACCTAACACAGGTGTCACTCAGTGACTGAGAGCAAAGAAGAACGAGCAACAGCTCCCACACTGGCCCCTCTGGCCCTGCACAAATCACTTAACCTTTTTTCTCCCATTTTCACCATCCGTGAAAGCAGCTCTGTAATACTTACCCCACCTTGTAGGGGGTTTGTGAAGCTTAATTAGTTTGTAAAGCACTTTGAAGATGAAAAGTACAAAACCAAGACTTAAGTATTATTAAAATTGTTTACCTTAAGAGCTTTTTGAGGTTAGTAAGTAGAAATAATCCATTAGATAATGAGATTGTAAGTCACAAGATATCCGAAAATTTTACACAGACCAATTTTAGCAAAAGAGCCTCAAAATAAGCACATAACCACCTTGATATTAATCAGAGATTTTTGGGCATGGCTGAAGAGGCAAGATACATTTTGCTTCTAAACTGATATGTTTATCTGCTTTAAGAACCAATGTTATTAGATCCCCTTTGTTCAAACATCTCATGGACCCTTGTAAAACGCATCTTTTCCCAAATCATGGTGTAAAATACTTGTTGACAAACAGTACAAAAGCCATGAGACTTTTTTTTTTTTTAAACCAAGTTCAAGAATTTTAATTCCATATATCAGCAGTATGTAAAAGGAAATAAAATATTTATCCCAAAACCAGCAATCAATAGTCAGCAATGCAAACATAATGGATGTTTATCCTCACCTCCAGGATTCTGTCTCCTGACTGCAAACGACCATCTTTTACTGCTGCACCTTTTGGTAAAATATTCTTCACAAAAATGGGACCAGGACCATGTACTGAAGAGTCTCTGGTAACCACAGTGAAACCAAGTCCTTCTGGACCTAGAAGGTCAGATAAAGAACTCCCAACATAAACTTCAACAAGCAAATGATGATCACTAAAAGTAAGTAAACAATGTCAGTAACATATCACAGACACTCATTCAGGTCAGCTCTTAAAAAAGAAAGCAAACAAAAAGCTGTAAACATAAGCCTATTTTCTGTACCATCTAGAGAATAAGTCTATCAATGTCAGAACACATGCTCAAATCCTCCTGCAACAGCCACAGATGGAAATACTTTTGGATCGCCCACAAAACAAGCCAGGACTCTCATTTTAAAGCATTTACCTTTCCTCTAGGTGGTTTTAGTATCAGCCTTCACATTAACGTCAATAGTCTTTGAAACAAATCGGAGCAATCAGAATTGTTTATTTGTGAGCATAAATATAATTTAGCAGGTTTTACTGAAACTTGGTGAAAAGTAGAAAACGTCACATGATTTGAATGCAAAAACTGCTGGCTACATGCTATTAAGAAAGGACAAGTGGTATTTCAAAGCCTCCATTGGTGAAGTTGTTTGCTGCTTGGAAATAAAGCAGCCTCAAGTGTTAATAGATAAACGTGTTAACAAATAATTAGGTAGTAAAATCAATATTAGAAAGTATTGCTTTTAGCCATCAAAATCACCCAGGAATAGCAGGATCCATAAAAATGCTTTTATATTGAGCAGGACTGCTACCCATGTGATAGTTTTCAGAGATATCACATCAGTATCACTTTCGTATAATTTCTAAAAATATAAATTACTGTATCAAAATCAAAAGCACTACATCTAAAATAGGGAAAATTCTGAAGTAGGTATTGTTAAAGCAAAACTGAAGAGTTCAGAAGTAAAAATCAGTTATTTCAGTCAAGAAATAACAAAAATTAAGAAATGACAGCTTGATTACATTCATTATGTGTTAAAAGAATAAAGTCAGACAGTTTTTAAAAGGGCCACTTCTAGCATCAAATTTAACTCTCAGCCAAATCAGAGACAGAAATTAAACAGAAAATATAAATGCTAATTGGGATCTGCTTAAGCACATTTTACTACATGTGCATAAACCTGTTACTCCATGCAAAAACAGACATCTGCATGGAGCAGCAATTAAAGATGCACGCACAAAATTCAGCCTGCTGATAGTTGAATAAATACAGATGGAAAGAAAAGGTTTGTAGAAAATAAAAAAAAAAAAAAAAAAGGGGGAAGACCAGTAAATCTGCGGTCAACTTCCTGGATAATATGAAACAGAACAGAGTATATTTCTAAACATATCTTTAAAAGAACGCCAACAGTGCTGGCCAATTAGCAGATAGGAATAAAAATAGCAAAGGTTACCAGCAGACAGTTCAAATTTTTATTCTGTACTTGCAAAAAGGCAGAAGTATCTCTGTACTGGATGTTGCTAACAAAATACCTTTCACATAATCAGGAACTGAGATGTTTTAAAAATCAGTAAATCTGGATAACACACATCCAAAACTTATGAGAAAGCTGACTGTTGAGAACATCACTGATAACATTCATTTACCTTTTGGAATATTCTTTTACCTTCTGGAAGTTTTGTAACTTTTAAACTGTAAATAACTTGCTTGTACCTTTAATGTCACTAGTTTAGTTAAAAGTTAAGGTGTCAATATAGAGAACACGATACAGAATTAAGCATGTCATATCCAAAGACTCACCTTTTTTCAAGTCTATCTTTATTTTCTTTGCATTTTTTTTATTGCCAAAGCCCATAAGGGGAGACAGTGAGGGAGAAGATGACTTTCTACCCAGACGTGGGAGGTTGGGGCTCTTAGCTTGTTGTGGTGTTCCCTGTTCACCTGCCTCTAAGCTGCTCACTCCAGAAAAATTAATCGTTTTCAGAGTAGGTTTTGGATGAACAGGAGGTGGAATCTTGGTTTTTGGAACTCCTTCTTCATTATCCAGAAAACATAGGGGAGCAATAGCAGACTTCTCATATTGTTCTCTATTATATGGAGGAAGGACTTCCAAGATGACACTTTGAAATTTCATTGCCTGACGGAAGATGTCCTGAGCCCTTTAAAAGAAAGGCATGAAAATTTACATAACAAACCAGAAAACTTGGATGAAGTTTGAAGTTATTTATAGAGAACAAGACAAAAATTTATGTTAAATGTGAAGAAATAACCTTACCGTCACATCTACAGGTCCCTCTTCCAAAAAGTACACATGAAGTAAGACTTTTCAACTACAGCATTTCCTTATGTTACAAGTAGGAACAGCACATCTGTCAGGATTATTAGGCTGCTATGAAAACATATCAGCCAGAGTAAACTAATGAGCACAATTCTTCACGTGGCACACCATGAAGAGAAGTTCTGATGGCAAAAGCTCATCAAAAGACTCCTGAGTTACAGGTTGCTACTTTTTTCAAGCGTTTATCTATTACATATTTTCTTGTTGGCACAGAGGCATACTGAGCACTCATGACCAATTGCTCTGGTGGATATATCTATCATAAGCAAGCTCAAGGCTCCACTTTTTCCCAGTAAGGCCTAACTGCCCCTCAGATTCCTTCATCATACCTAATGCAACTGCTGGCTGATTCCACACCAATAAAAAAGGATGAGGGTATGGGACATATGGACATCTTCAGAAGAAATATTATGACTGCAAATGCTGCAATAGAAAAGGATGATGGTATGGGATATACAGATATCAGGAAAAAAAACCCGGTGACTGCAAAAGATGCAACTACTTTTGTGTTTCTACATCAATGGATCAATGAACAGGTAGATATTACCCGCATCTTTCAAGCGGTAGCCTCTTGCTAAGGTAGATATGGGAACTTTACTTAATCAGCGTCTTTACCGATCTGCTCAATTGCAACACCAGAAACTGTGTACCTACTCCCCTTGAACTGATTAACAAGGTAACAATACAGGGTTTGGGTTCCCATGCACTGTAAGGCAATTAAGACAAATCGTCCAAAGCAACTGTTCATAAAGCCTTCCCTGGATTTTGAATAACATGTAGATTGGGCCAATCAAGACATTTTACAAACCTTGGATTCTAAAGGAACAAAGATGACTTCTTTTTTTCTATGCTTTCCTCCCTACCTTCTGAAGAAGTGGACTGATTTTCTTTTGTACTGCAGAAGATGACTCAATTACAACAGATGTAGTAGCTGAAGCACATTTTGAGAATGAAAAATCAAGAACTTCTGCTTAGCAGAACTGGGTCAAGAGGGGAAGTAATGGCCATATTAATTTTTAAATAAATCACGGGGTCCTTCTGAGCACATACCTCCTACCTTTCTGTCGCATGTTTGTCAGTCAAACAAAGTCAGTGCTTCACTGAAGTCTTGG
The DNA here is from genome assembly GCA_009806455.1 of Tetrax tetrax. NCBI lineage: Eukaryota > Metazoa > Chordata > Aves > Otidiformes > Otididae > Tetrax > Tetrax tetrax. The sequence continues at coordinate 22,223 of WHYT01016716.1, forward strand.
CTTTTGATTTACACTCAGTTATGTAACAGGAAAGTTGAAAGTATTTGTGAAATAAACAGTTTTTTTACACTGATACAGAAAGGAAACTGCAAATGTTAACATCATGAATATACACCTCCTGCTTTCCCAGATCATGAGCCACACAGTACCTGCACCTTGCAGCTGTAGGTAGTGGAAGGGGGAGGCTGTTTCAAGAAAGTTTTTTTTCAGCACGAAGACACTGAAGTCAAGGGACAGTCCCAATGGATACTGCTGTGGGAAAAAACCATCTTGGCTACACTGAGTGTACATGCAGCAAGAGTCAGAATAACCACCTTCATTGACAGGAGACACTGCCAGAAGAGAAACCTCAAACCTGGAGAAGAAAGATAGCAGGGAGAGCGTGGCGGGAAGGTATTCTTCCACTATCACCCTCAGGGGTTAGGTTTCAGAAATCTAACAGCACTGTCCCAGTGTGTCTGCAGGGGTTATAGGTCATCTGTTCACCTACAGCTTGTGAAGGTTTTCAAGGACAGACCTTACCCTGGTCGTAGAAACTATGGAATGCTCTCAGCATAAGGATAGAAAGTTTTAAGCAGGTTTCTTTCACACCCTGTCTTTATCCTTTCAAGTAGCCACTTGGTCGTATGTTATAAAGTAACTTAATAACTCAGTTTCAAGAGATGAATATTTTAAATATATGAAAGAGAAAACATTAGATCTCCTTCAAAGAAAAGAAATAGTGGAAATAATGCAAGACATCCTGTGGGAAAGCCTAAATGCAGTCTTCAGGGGCAAAATAACTGGCTGCACTTCAAAGAGAAAAAATAATGGATGGAGAAATTTACATTTCTTGAGACCCCAAACGCACACTGTAAAGAAATAAGGGAGTCAATTAGAGGTGCTGGAACCTCTGCAACACAACAGAATGTAATTGAATAGATTAACACCAAAAGAAAAGGCAGACTAACATTCCCAATATATAAAACTATTACAAACATGGGAATTCAGAAACTAGGCTGCTGCTATTACAAGCTGCCAAAGTAGCAATCATCAGGAGCAATACTAGAATGTCTCTGCTGAAAATGGAAAGACACAGCATGTAACAGTCCCTGCTAAGTGTTAAATCAGCTTTTACAAGAGTTATGAAAAAACGTCAATTTGAAACTAGCAAACAGATTTTTCCTCTCAAAGGAGGATCTGATGACTATTTCTGGGTCAACTGTCATTGGGACAATACTTTGCCACATCCATTACAATTACTGCATTTCTCTAACTTGGACTTCCGTCAGGTGAGCACAGTTATGTCACACCAGACGAAAACTAAAAGGCATATTCACTGAGATTAGTTTCAACCCGGAAGGCTGCTTTCCTTAGCCATTCTCAACAGCCAGGGAAGACAGATGATGCAGGCAGCTATTCTGGAAGGCAATTCAGGAAAACAAAGTAACGGGACATGGGGCCAAGTTAGAGCTTGTCCAAAATACTCCTCTAGTCCCCAAATGGATGTTGAGACCTCACTGCCCACAGTTTTTCTCCTCCAATTCAATGCCACTGCAACCACATTACTTGGTACTGTAACAGAAGGTGAATTAGACCAACTAAATTAGGCTCTGCTCAGAATCACCTTTTAGTCACTTCTCTCTTTCACCATCCCAACGACAGTCTTGTCTAACAAGACTGGGCTCTCTAAACTAACAGATGTCTTTGTAAATATCCTTGTGAACTCACTAAACTACACAAACTTGGAGAATGGAAGTGTCTTGCATTTCTCATTTTGAAGGGAAGTCTGACTGAGAACTGGAAAGTTTAACTGCAATGTTTCTGCAGAGTCCTCCACTCCACATACATCTCATGGGCTTAAAGCTTCTGGAAATCTAGTTACATTCTGAAGAGAACACAAAGTAGACAACAAATTTGTAAAGAACAGATCACATACAATTTTGAAAAGAGAGGTTTTGCTTCAGACAAAGTCTCATTTGAGGATACATCTTCATTACAAAATTGCACAGGTGAGGCAATGAACATTTTAATACGATGCCAACACTTATGTTCTGGTAAAATTGATATCTTATTTAGGAAATTTCCATAGGTGGAAGAGAATGGCACGTACTGTATCATGTTAGAATACATTTACCACCAAATATTCAGAAAACAGTAATTTGAGAACCTATTAGAAGGCGAAAAGCACAGCCTCAGAAACAAGGTACTACCTACTACAAAACTACACTGGTTTTATGAAAACCTATTTTACAAATATTTATCCCTAACGGTGAAATTACTTATTTGATTTTAGTCTAGAAACCTTGAACATTTGGCTTACCATTTAGAAAGTTAAGCCTCAACATCCTTGAGCTCTCAATAGGTTTTTGTTATATTACAAACAATCACTCAGCTGTCTAAACACATGGATTAAAAGTAAAAACAAATTACTATTTAATTACTATAGCAAATATCTGTGAAATTTGAGAGGCTATTCTTTTGTGCAACAATGTCACACTAATTCACAACCGATCAAAGCTACCTGTTACTTAAAGTAATTTGAGATAGATAATAAATGTCAACAGATTTTTAATAAGTTGTAAGAGGTGAGACTTACTATCTAGCACAACCATAGTTTGACAGTACTAGCTGGCACTAAAAAAAAAAAAAAAAAAAAAAAAAAAAAAAAGTGAAAGCTACCCTTACTCTCTGGTATGAATTTATAGCAACTAAAACCAGATATTAATCCCTATTGTGTATGAGATGAGATAGAGTAGACCATTAAAAAGTGCTTAACCTAGAGAAAGGATTTCCAGCTCACTCTTTAACCAACGGGGAGGAGATTTCAAGAAACACCAAGAAAAATTGCTGGACACTAATGCTATACTACTTGCTAGAAATCCAGAAAGCATTAAGTCCTGTAAGTCATACTTGGAGAAACAGAGGAAAACAGATCTCCCCATCCAGTTAAAAATCTGAATGTATTTTATGCAATAGTTGTCTGCCACTAAGTAAGATTACATTGCTCCAAAGAAAAGCATAAACAGATTAAAAGTAATTTTCTAACTTGACTATAATAAACAAAATGGGCATTAGAATAAGATAAAAATAACCACTATTTCCATGTTTAGAAAAGTCTCTGAATATTCTCAGTTGCCAAAGGCATGTCATGTTTTGGTACCTGACAACATTACTATTTATTTAGCAGCAGAACCATCAAAACCTAAGTTGTTTGTTACCATGTTATGGGCAAATTGAAAACTGAGGTGCAACACAGATACTTCTGATAATGCATGAAGTGAACAAGTGTGGCTGGTGCAAAATTCCAGAATGGCTAACTCTGCTGGGAGCGCTAGGCTATTTCTGACCTACCTGGAGCACCTCTGTATTGCAGACTACAACTCGGCAGAGATATATCCAGTGACACCAGTATAACATCCAAAAAACCTGACAACTGCCTGTTTGTGAAGACCTTTTAGAATAAAATTTTATCCACTAAATTTCCATACCACATTAGCAAAGACAGTTGACCTTTAGAGATCATTTTCTATTGGTTATACTCTCTAAAATATTAATGTGCAATTTCCAATGTGCTGGCACTCCAATCACAAAACCGAAGTCTTGTATTTTACCTAAGATTCATGACTTCCCTTCATACTTAAGTCTGTTCAACAGATTCACAGCACGTCATTACTATTTCAAATGACACTATACTCACTGTGCATCTGATTTTAGATTTACTGTATAATAAGATTGAAAAATTTGTATTTATGTCATATAAATGTATTTTAAGTGAAAACTTGGTTCCTACTGAATATTACTTCTTCAAAACATCTAACAGGAAAAAGATTCTCATTCGCATAAAGATTCTCTTGCAGCCTGTGATACCTGTCACTAAAGACTGTGAGGGGCAGCGGTAGTGAGGGGCCACAGTCCTATTGAAGACAAACACCCAACTAGTGGCAATCAAAAAATTAAATACAAAGAACGAACAAAATATAATTATGTTAAGATGCAAACGAATAAAAGTAGAGAAATAAAAGAAATGACAAATTAGGTCAGTTGCTCACTAATCCTGTTGTGCTTAGGTGCTGCACCCATACAATGCAGTAGGATTGCCCACTTGTCTGAAACTCCTGCGAGCTGCAGTACCTGAACGAGCAGTTTGAGTTACGTATGCTGCAGCAGCCTACCTTCATTGCTCCATTACTTTTTTCCACAGCCTCAATTTTAACATTATTTTAATGCACTATTAAATTTTATTTTTTTTAATGATATTGAAGTGTAAAAAATAAGGGAAAAATTATTTCCATCAGTTTTGTAGTTCCTGTATAAACTAAGATTTTGTAAATTAATACAATGTTTTAATTACCTCATGAAAAATTTTGCTCTGCAGCAGCATTAGGCGAAAGCCAGCATTACCTTATTAGAAGATAACTTTACAACTGAAATACCAGACCGAGTTAGTCATGGCCAATGTGCCCCCATAAACTATATCTTGTCATTAAAAGAAATAAACAATGCTCTTCTGTACTTTCTCATGTTATGACGAGTTAAAAATTATTCACTAGTCTCAGGCTTGATTAAATAAGAGACAAGTGATTTAAGTCACTCTAGTGCTTTTACAAAGATATCAGTATGGTTCTGCCAAGGGTCATTAAAATTTCAAGACAACTGTCTAAACAAGTAGACCATCTGTCAGAAGCCCCTTTGCTCTGAGGGATCCTCAAAAGCATTTGCAAATAAGGACACATTAACATGCATACACCATAGACCAAGGAACTCCACTTTTTCTTCATGGAGGTCTTTAAAAGCTGCACCCAACATCACGAGACTTCAGTACAGAACTGTATTACAGTTACAATAATCAGTGATTTGTACAGCTTGCAATTTCATCACATTTTTAACCTAATGATGTTGAAATACAATGTATGCACTATAACCTTTATGGCATGCCTCTAACAAAGAACTACTGTCTGCATTTCATGATGAGGTAACAAACACAAGTGCCTTTTTCTCAAGATAAGCAGGCAGCCTGCAAAGCCAAGGGCACAACGCAGACCTCCTACAGCTCCCATCGAAGACCAACTTTCTTCTGAAGTGAAGACATTTTTCCAGGCAGCAGGTGGACATCTATTTTCCCTTTTCACAAATAAAGCATTCTGAATGGATGTGGGTCCACTTACAAACTCAGATCTTGCTGAAAAAACACTTACACACACAGACCTTCACAAGGCAATTTAATCCTTCACGTTTCTCTGTCCTACATGAAAGTTGACAAGTAAACAAATATTTAAGAATTAGATAATTTTTGCTTTTGCAATAATTGTCTTTGTGTTACAGGCAGCTGAATTACTATAAAGTAGTGTCACTTACGGCACTGGCAATTTTCCTACTCTTATTCAGCGCTGCCAGTGTCAAATTAGCTCTCTGGCTAAGCCTCTGTATGTCACATTTCAGCCTGGATTATTTTTTTTTTTTTTTTAACCATCCGAGTTATATAGCTTGGAAAACAGTTATAATGAAAATGCTGACATAGTCTTAACTACAGTACATCAATATGAGCACACTGCTATAATAGGCTTTTGTGATCTCAAGAGACTACGTTAAATCATTTATAATTAAAGTAATTGTATTGTGACAAAGAAAAGTTCATGGTATAGTGCACATTTTATAAATGCTATACAACCAAATCTGAAAGGTGGCTTGATAAATATGAATCATGACCACGCACACAATTTTTTTTACTTTTCTTGTCTGATATGTCACTAAAGAAAGGCCTATACAAAGAAATCTAGTTGGGAAAAAAACCAAGATCAACAACAAACTCCCTCCCAAAAAACATACACACAACCAAAACCAAGCCACTCCACATCCACAAAAACTAACCCAACACCATACGCAAAAACCAAGCAAGCCCCTAGCCCCTACACCTTTAGTATTACATTATTCAACAGAGACTTGTTTACCATTTGGAAAACAAAACCAGAGGAAATTAAAAGGACACACATGAACAAAGGGGCTGGTATTGTCTCATAGGCAACTTTAGACTTGTAAATATTTTGGTAACAGAAGGCAGCATCACAGACCAATATTCTTTTAAGCATTTCCTTGCCTTATGGCTAAATAGAGGTATTTTAAGAGAACCACAACCAAAATCTTGTCATGAATATACTTCTTGAGCAACGTAGAAAATATCTTACCTTCCGCTCAAAGATGAAAAAAAGGGCACTACGTGTATTCCCAAGGGTCCACCTTCCCCAGAAATCTCCACTGTTTTTGTCATTTCACTAAAAAGGAGCACATGGAAACACATCTCATATGCTTCTTCACAGAATTCTCATGTTAAAAACAAATTCCTGATTTATCAGACAGCAGAAACAATAGCACAAATAGTCCAGAGTTCACTAATATATAAAAATAAAATGAAACGTAAAATGTTTATCAAATTCTTTTTTTTTAGATTAGCATTTGTACACATTGAAAGGGAAAGACACCAAGTACTAGACATTTTCCTAAGTCAATCCTTAAGTAAATTAACCAGAATATTAAAGAATAAGCTTTTCAGTTAGGAGAGACTAAATCACTAAAAAAAAAAAAATACGTTATTCTATGTCTTCTTAATCTAAGCTTCGCATGAGCTGCTTCAGTCAATTTCCCCACATGGACACATAAACATGAAGATCACACATTAAGGATATAAAGTCAATAAGCAAATTAGTTAAATCGTATTTAAATATATTTATTTCTGCCCTCAGTTGCATACAGCCTCACTGAGAAACAAAGAACAAAACAAAATGTAATCAAAAGTGCAACTCAGCTCATTTTATCAGGAAGTTTCCTTCCTGAAACTCCATTATCAAAACCATTTATAACATCTCTGATAGATTTTTGCTATTTCATGGCTATGTACTGTTTCATTTGCTACTGTCAGCGTTACAGTGACCTTAACTCTACTCTTGGTGATCATAATTTGAAAAGAAAGGTACTTGAACTGGCTAGAACGTCAAAGAAAGGGGGAAGGAAAGAAGAGAGAAATTAGTAATGTTTATATTCTGGCAGATCACGTTCCTACTTTCTACGCTAGTCTACATCCTCTGTAACACCCCCTTCCCCTCAAATCATAGTGAACACCATCAACACTCAGGATTAGTGGCCAGTGGACTTCTACTGGGTATTTCCATTTACATTAGAACACCCTAATGCATTCAAGCTATCAGAATCTCTACGCTTGCATGCCAGTCCTATAGTGTTTAAAGAACGTGTACAACTGAACCAAGGCCACTTTATACACTGCCATGAGCTAAAGACTTGGTCTAACTGAGGCAAGCGCAGGCTGCTGCTGAAAAAAAGAGTTCTGACCTTTCTCCAAAAACCATGCAACAGGTCTAGAGAGTGCACATTTGCAAGACGAGAAAGATGACCAAGCCCTCAAATGATTTTTTTCCTAGTACAACAACTTCCTCTAGGATCAGCTGACTGATCTCAGTGACCCACAGTGTTAAGATCATTTGATTTGAAGAAAGAAGAAATGCACAGATGTATGGGAGGAAACTGTGACGACCCTTGAAGTGGCAACGCACAGTTACACCAGATTAGGTACAACATAAAAACACACAGCATCACTAAGCCCTCTCACAAGGAGGACAATTATTGCAAGTTATCGTAGACAAATTCTGGCATTGCTTTCTAATAAGGCAGTATTTGGTTTTACTTTTTTTTTGTTGTTACGAAACTTCATCCCATAACAATGGTAAGTTAGAAGCAACTTGCCCTAGATACAAGAATTCTTAGCTTGGTCAGCTAAATAGGGTATAAGACTGGAAAACAAATTTGGTTTGGAGTTTGCAGGGGGGTGAAGGGAGTTTGTTTCTTGGGAGTTTCAGGGAGCAGTCTTTTCTTAAATTATTTTTCCAAGAAGCCTGACACAGGAATTAATTTATACTACATACACATGAAATGGACAGACACTGAACAACAAACCACCACTGATACCAACATAACAGTTTTTCATGTTACTATATTTACAACACGGGCAGAATCACCAGGTATTTGTTTGCTGGGGTTTTTTTTGTTTCCTGTATCCCTCTCTCCATGAATCAAACAGGGAAATCCTGACAAAATCTTCCTGTAAGTTTTTTTAGAAAACTTTTTTTTTCCCTAGAGAAACCACTCAGAAAAGCTAATCAGAGCAGTTACCAAAAACTCAAAAATGCATGCATAGGAGAAACTCGACTTTCAGTTCCATCTTCTACTTCCTCCAATTCTCTTAATAAACAAAACAAATAATTAAAGGGCTACTTTTATCATCTTTTGAACTTCTACAGAATCAAAACATATGAGTAAATTAAGTAACTAAATCCTATAGATACAGAAAATAATCAGAAGCAGTGAACTGGCTTTCATTTGTACAGGGAAAATTTAAATAAGTTACAGTTGTCCCCAGATAACCCCATGTTGCTCAAGTACTCCAGGGAAGAATTGTTTTCCTAAGCAACTGTAAAATAGAGGAGGATTTTTTTTTGAGGGCTATCACAGTAGACAGGTTAGCTGTCATATTAAATCAATGCACTTACAGTTAGAAGTAGACTCAAAGCCAAAGAACACATACAAGCTTATTTTTAATCTAACATGAAACCTAGACACTAAGATAAATAGGTTTATTTGTTCAAACAAAGAGCACACATGTACATTGTGTATTACTTTTAAAAACATTGTGATACATCCTAAAAGTTATGGATGTACTAAAGCACTAAACAACCAGAATAAGAGCACACTCTCTCTATATATATGTGTACATAAAAGGTACTTCAGAATTGTATTTTTAATTTAAAAAAAAAAATAATCTGTGAGTCAGAATGACTTTTTATTCTCAAACATATATGATTCTTAATTACATCTGAGAAGAAAACTGCCCTTCACAACAACTTTAATAGATCTTTGAGGACACATTATTGTTACATTATACATATGGCAGCCTGACAGTTAAAAAAATAAAAAGATATCTGAGATTTGGCTTTTCTTAGTTTAGGAACCTTGAAGGTTAGGGACTCAGAAAAATTTGGCATCATTCACTCATGCTGTCCATCTTCCAGCAGGTTTAATCTGCCCACAGAACAGCTGAATTCCAGCAGTGTACTATTCCACACTGGCTTACAGTTTACACGATACTGTATTGAATTTTTACACCACACTGTACTGAATACTGAGAGAGTATTCAGGAATGGGGCACAGTTGAATGAGATCCTCACCAGGATGAACTTTAAGAATACTAATTACAGAACTGCACAGGCACAAGGGACACTAAGGTGCTGGGACTTTTCAGTTTTACAGAATCAAGCCAAAAAAAAACAGAAAGGGGGTGGGAGAATGCTGGTAGATAGCTGTAGTATTGACAAGGGTAATTTATGGATTTTCTGCAATATTCAACACATTTACAAAAAACCTCCAAAACAGGAAAAAAAATATATATTCCAGAAGTTAGTAAGCTACTAGTGACTTACTCCTATTTTAAATCTCCCCTATACATCTTAAATGCACTTTGCAGTGAAGGAAAAAACAAATCTGGCTACCTCGTCAGTATAAAAGACCTGGAGTCCAATTGTGAGCTCGTGCTGAGAGGCTGGGAGCATCAATGAGCAATGCACAGAGTGTGCCTCAGTCGGCTACACTACTATCTGCTGCGTGTTCTTCAACGAGGAGAGCTCCTGCCTCAGAAAACACTGAGTTTGCAACCCAGTTTCTACAGAATAATGTATAGATACATTCTTATAGCAACTAAAAGAAGGAAACTTCAAAAAAAGCATTTATCTCAGTGAAATTTATCAGAACTGTAGGGTTCACCCCAACCAGAAACATGGCTCTTGGGCTTCTTCAAACACATGCTGGTATCTCCCCTTCCCCTCGCTGCACTAGAGGTGCCTCACACGTCTCCGTGAAGAGAGAACGACTGCCTAGCATGACCCGATTGCAGCACCCAAGACCACACGGAATGCTGTACTATTGATTTTTAACCTGAAGCAGCCGTCATCATTTACTATTTAAATTCTTCATTGCTTGATGTTTATTGATTTCTGCCAGATTCTTTACAGTCTATCACATTTGTCAGGAAGGCTTGCCATGCATATTATTAAAATCGTTGATGAGTACAGTTCAGCAAAGAGAGAGGCAGAGAAGATGCACGCCTGTGTGCAGTGAGTATGCACAGCAGTCTACTTGTAACATGGAAAGCAAAACTTAAACGGAGTGGAGTGCCGCACATTCAGCAGTGCATATTCAGTGGTGAATCAGTCTGATCTTCAGGCTGGCAGTGCCCCTGCTGTCAAATGTTGTAACCCAAAGAAGCAATTTGTCAGTGACTGTTAGCAGAAAGCTCTGCAAACTGTCCAGTAATACTGAAGAACCAATCAAAACCACTGAACACAAAGATGCTTAAAAAGGACCTCTCTCCAGAAATAAACATTTTGGAGTTTTGCAGCAGGACGTGGTCTGCTATGGTGCTTTGATGTTCCCAAATCACAAATGCTCGACAACTTGGTAGGATTTCTCTTGGGGAACGCAGTAGATGCAGCCTACAGTGGATTAATTGTTTTGCAACATAATGAAGACAGTACCTTGGAAAAACTTGCTTTCTGCATGGCAAAACTTGTCATCACATGTATGTCACAAGAATCTACTGCGTGAGTAAACACAGATCAAGTATTTATCACTCCAATGGCATATTTTAGTTTTACTCTGCACCTGCATGTAAGTCTTCAACCCAGGCACAACATGACGAAGCAAAAACCTTTTAATGGATTGCCGAATTCCTCACAAATTTTTAAGATAAGGTACCGATTAGTAAGATGCTATATCTGAAAAAAAAAAAATCTTAGTACAGGATATCAATGTTTACTTTGCAAACAGAAAAGCACAGCTGATATTCTGAACATGCTTTGTGGCATTTTTATTGACCACAGCCAAGTAAAAGGTAAAGGAAATGTCACTCAGACGCAGAGGGCTCAGATGAAGTTACTGAGCTGCACCTCCTTGCTTGCTCTTCACTTGCACATCTAGCTGCTGATAATAAAGTATTTGTATCAATTCTTCCAAAGAGGCTACCAGAGTAGCCAGCTCAACTAAAGCTGTCAGATAGCACATTTCTTACCCTTTCTCCACATTCCCTCTTTTAAACCAGATGCTCTAAGTTCTGATGAAAATGTCTTGAAAGCCTTGATGAATACACTGCAGCTTAAGATGTTAAATAGTGTGGATACACTCAAATTATGAAAATCTGAGTGATATCTAAGTAGAGATAGAGAACACTCTACAAGGAGAGGAGAAAGCAACTGAACATGCAGACTCAAGGAGGAGCTTGCCAGGCACAGTTAAGGAAACTGTTCACACTCTTTTAGAAGATACAGGCACTTTTCAGCTGCTCCGTTCTACACAAAACTAAACAAACTATGCACCAAGTTTAAATATTTACTACGAAATAATGTCAGAATCTTCCAGTTTCAGGTTTGAAGAGATGGCCAATCATCCTCTCAACTAAAATGCATTAATCCAGTAAAGACACTACTGTAATCTAGATTTTTTTTTCCCCACTAAAATTAGTTAGTTCTCATGAGATGAATGGTCTGAAGGTTGAGAAAAACTAGACAGCCTGAAGGCACAAGGTTTTTGTGCCTCTTTTTCTTTACATTAAGTTGTTCCAATTCTGTATTGTTATATTAATGAAAGACACAGTAGGTTAAAAAAAAAAAAGTAAAATACAGAGAAGGAAAAACGCTGCAGTTACGCTTTAATTATGTATCTACAGTGCTTAAACCAAGGAACTGACCCTGACCTCTGCTAAGAAGTGGGAAGACAGCAAAACAGAACATAATGAAAACACGTAATGAATTATCTATGCATAAATTACCTTTTGAGTTCCAACTAATCCACTGCTATTAAGCTAGCCATCCACTTCCAAGTAGATTCGTGTTTACTGTTCCTTAATACAGTCACTTTTACTAAGAAAAGCAAGGATTTCAAAACCAGTATTTCCATGTATTGTGTGCTAAGGTATTCAGTGTTAAAGGCTGAGACAATTTTGACCTTACTTCTGTAGAACATCAAGACCCTGCTGTTAACTTTAAAAATCTTTCAGCCCTAGTCCAGAACATGAAGTGAAGCAAAGAAAAATTTTATACACTGATGGCATTAGCTTGATTTCTCTTACTCTGAACATCATCTTTACCAGCAAATAAATTTACAAATACAACTTCAGAAATTACAAGAGGATTGTCATTAGTCTTGTTTTTATTTATTCAATTCAAAAATGTGCTAATAGCACAATGTTTCAAGTCTCTCTTCTAGCAAAGTTCAACTCTCAAAAGGTCAAATTAAAATTTTCAGACTCCTGAGGGATACAGTTCTGAAAAGTTTCCCAGTACTTTTACAGTGAAATATTTTAAGAGAATCCAGGCAAAGAAACTTCCTTCCTGTTAGCTTCTGAATACAGAGGTTAACAATCCTCCAAACAGCCTCTCATTTCATTTACCCAATGTGCAACTAATTTTACCTACTTAAATCAGTTCACTGATTTTCTTCAAATGGAAGTTTTCCTACTTGAGTGAGAAATATAAAACAAGCCAAGTTGGCCAAGCCAAGTCTGAAGCCTTTAACTTCAACCGACAAGGCTTCACAATCATAAAATATTAATCATGGTGTTCTTTCTTTTTTTTCCTGCTTCCCTCTGAAATACCCATTATTGGCTGCAGTTACAGAAGGGACACTGACCTCAGACAGGCTGATGCTCTGATAAGCAAAACAGTAGCTAGTCACCTAAGAAAATTAAGTGCTATAGGTCATCATTATTACCAAGCTCAGTGACAGGAAGGAATATATTCTCATGATAGCAGCAGGGACAATAGTGGTTTTCTTTCTTCCACAGCATGGAGTAGCTCACAATTAGGCTGAAATATCAGTTCATTAATATCACTTAACCTAACATGGCGTATTTAAATGAGGTTTAAGGTACCATGATTTGGTGGGTCCTTCATGGCCCTAACGTCTTTGAAATAAAAGACAGACACCTGCACAAGTCAGAGTTATACAAAAGACTACTTCAGAAAGAACAGTGTAAAAGGAGTCAAATTAGATATTAAGATGCTAAATTTACTACTTACGGAAAATACAGTTTTATTATTTAGTATTGTTTTATTAAGAAAATCTTCTTGCATTCAAATCAAGATACCAGTAAGATAGACAGATGGTCTAGTGACTCATTATTTTCCTTTATAAATGTATCACTCCTAATGAAACAATTTTTGGAAAAAGAGTTAAAAAAAGTGTGCCCCAATCTATATTCTTTATCACTTTTCCTTCCATACTCCTCCATCAAGACAGCTTGCAGAATTCAACAAAAATCTTAAGAGATCTAAAGAAATCTAGGCTTATTATCAACTGTTTTGTGATATGCCAGAGAAGACCTGGCCATTTCAGAAAACAGAACACCTCTGAAAAGTATTACAGAGGTCTTTCTCATTGTCAACATTTCCAACAGCCAAAATCGGGTTATAAAGATTAAAAACAAATGAGTATCACAACCTTCTAAAGAATCCCAAATGCAAGCAATGACTTGTTTAACTTGATAGACAATAATATGCTCTCAGAAAATTCCTAAGAGGACTTAGATGATCTAAAACAGCCTAGTAAAAGCATAAGAACAACAGTAAACACGAGCATAGCATACACAGAGTTTGATTAATCCCCATTACAAATTAACGGATCAAGAGACAAATGAGTGCATATATTTGGCGATGCGTAATAACAACCTCAGGTTAAACAAGCCATAGAAGTCTTTAGCAACACTGCATAAAGAGAAAATAAGCATTAGCAACTAAAGTGACAAAGTTCTATACTGCATGATGAACGCTAATCAACTCGGGTGTGACACAGAGGGCCGGCAGGTGCAGAGTAAGCTGGAAGAGCACTCCAGTTCCTTTTTGTGATGAGACCACCCTAAAAATAAGTATCACTACCAGCAGGCAAGAAAAGAAACTATAAAGCGGCATACAAAATAGGTGACAAGGAGGTCCCCAAGAGGGAGGAAAAATGCAGACAGACAGATGAGTTGAAAAGCGCAACCTTACCAAGATGAAGAAATCTCCCATAAAAGAAATTAAATGATGACTCAAAGAACAAGAGAAACTAAGAAATTAACTCTCTTGCATGAAAAAGACTAATTTTGACACGCTCTAAAAGGAAAGGTGGCATGGCCCAGACGACTATCAAGGTTACAGTCCCTGTTCTTGCAAACTTCCCCACAGGCTTTGGGTATATAACTTCATGCCTCTTTCCCAGACCCCATATAGGTAAAATGGGAATATTAGCAATTATTTTCTCAAGTGTTTGCCAGGATAAGTGCTTTAAGATTAAGGCATGCAGATACTGTTTATTTCATGGTTTTTCCTCTTATACTGTTTTCACAAACAACTATAAGCTGCAGAATTATAGCAAATGGTTATTTGCCATAATCAAAATTGAAACAAACGAATTTCTGACATTTTAGCTCTCACACAGAAGTCTGTCATATAACACTTCTTAATTTTGCTATGTAATGTACTATGATACCACTACAGTACTGCACCAAACAACATACTGGATAAAGGACTGAATTCCTTTGCCTACTCACAAAGGTGACTTCAGCACAACCTGAATCATCAGTCAAAACTGAAATTTAAGCTTATGGTGGAACACAGGAATAGCGGCACGGAAACATTTGCTCTAAATTTGCCAGGTCAAATACTCTATTACCACCACTGAGGATCTGGTTGACCCACTTTATGACATTGTATTGCAGACAGGTTTGTTAATTTTGGTGTAACAAATGTAATCTGCAAAATTATTGTTTTCATTTCAGTTGTTTAGAATTTTCCCTGTGATTCAGGAACAATAAACCTCGAAGCTCATTATTAAACCTCCTGCAAACACCTAGTTTCTTCTTGCTTTTGCTATGCAGTTCTCAAACTTTACTGTATTGGCTTCCCATGCATATTATATAATTACCTAAGTTTCACTCAAAATTTAGACTGGTAAAAATAAAAGTTGTTCCCCAAACAATCAGTGTGACTACTACCATCTTCAGTTATAACAGCACTGGCGATCTCTGCTTTGTGATAAATGAAGAGAGGAAAAGGATGCATTCCATCTGACTACCAATGTGCAGGGAAACATTGCAAATATTGGCTGTACAGTGTATAAACACAGATACAAAATCTACTGCAGGATATACCAAAATAATAACCTTACAATTCAAAAATAGAGGTGATATTTTAACTGAAAAAGATCATTTTAGGATTACATGGTTCAGCTCAATGATTATTTATTGAGACACAATATACTACCTAAGAACATCCTCTATCTTCAGGCCTTAAATACCTGCAGGACTGAGTAGAAAGCAAAAACAATTAGTATAAAACAGTAGCATATTTCCCCCTCAGCCTTATACTACAAACATCATGATAAAATTATTCATATTTATCAACGAGGCTAAAAGACTGTCATGTGCAAATGGGTGCTTCAGTATATGAACTGAGTGCATTTTTAGCATGGGAAAGAGATGAGGAGGAGGAAGAGATCATGATGATGATGAGCACGATGCAGATTCACAGGTGCAGCTGGAATGAGAAGACAGTCTTGTCTTGCATGTTGATACAGAACGCTGGAGTCAGCACCAAGCAGTAGATGTTCCTACCTGACAGGGAGCCGGGCCCTATGAGTCAACAACAGTTCTGTGGGTCCAGTGACGTTCATCTCCCCATCCTGAAAGGATACCTGGGAAGCACCCTGTTGAGAGATTTCAAAGCACATTTTCAAACTACATACATATTTATGCTGTAATGAACAATGGCTGTACTTATACTTTTGAGTCAGTATTTGGAAGAAAAAAACAAATCACAGGTCACAACATCTCACTGAGAGTGAGAACCGAAAGACCCATTCTGTATGCAGCATACATGACACTACATTCAGAGAAAGAAGAGGGCATCTAAACTGGTATGCTCCTCATACCAGAGTCCCACTGTGTTTCCACTGGAGAAGCTCATGGTACTGCTTCCTTGTCTGTCTGTCTAATCTGAATGTCACTCTTCCCCATCCTGAGCCACCTCCTCTCTCACAATGGACTCCTCAGACCTTGAATAAACCAACAGCTTTTTTTTTTCCCCTGCTCTTTCTATCCCTTAGCAGTATTCATCTGGTAAAGACATATTTTCACAGTAACTTCACAAAAAAAGAAATTGTGTAACCATTTGGCCAGACACAAAAATACAGCATGCACAGGGACCTGACATTAATGCTAAAACTCTTGAAAACTACTATTTAACTTATTTTTTGTGATCCTTATACTCTTAATGTTTGCATATTTTCCATACTGGGAGAGGGAAGGAGGTACCAAGGAGATAAGGCCACTGTCAGCAGGTGATATATTAGCCTTAATGCACTGTACTTCATTGGGACCCTTATGGTAATAATGTAAACACAGCAAAATCTGTAACAAAGACCTTCTTTGGAGAGGTCACTTATGCCAACTCTGCAACAGGAATATAGCTGGAAGACATAAATCTTCAGCTGTCAACACACTAAGAGAATTCAATTCAGAGCTTGATCTTAACTAGATAAAGCCTAAAGTTAATAATTATTTTTTTGGTGTTGCAGTAGTACAGTTTTCCAGCGTATATACTTGCCATATCAACTTGTCTCAAGGTAAAAGGCAGCAAGGTTATAAATTAATTCCAAAGAACAAAGACAACTAGATAGGTAATTTAATTTTCAATAAGAGCTTTACACTGTACATTAAAACTTCCAATTTCTCTCAAAAGATGGCTCTACTCAGAAGACGGTTTTAAAAGTTTGGTGTCTTCATTCCATCAAAGATTTGTAGAACTTATTTTCAGTTTATAAGTATCAAGAGAGTTGGAGGTGAGTGTGGGCTGCTTTGTGTTTTAAAAAATAATCATGGCCAGCCTTGCAAGCAAACCTTTGGAATATAAATTAAGCTGGATCTCCTCTTGGTTCACACACCACTTTTGAACCTAAAATGCTGGTAGCAATTCTTTTTGTGTGTTAATCGGAGCACAAGCCAACAGACTTGGCTTCCACTGCAAGACGAATATAGCTCACTGAAAGCAAACTTCTGTCGCTAATGGGAAGAACTATTTTAAAAAATGTGTCTTGAGTATGTGTCATCTCTTCCAATCACTTTCCAGAGTACAGCCACATGTCAAGGAGCAACTCTTGCTCTATGAAGCATATTCTGTATTAACCTCATAAATTAGGAACTCAACCTCAAGTAGTGCGTTAGCAACAGAGATCTGACACACTGCCTTTGTGTGTTGACTTCATCTCGAACAAAGATAGCTCTTTGGTAGCAGCAGATGCCAGAAGCAAACCTCTTAACGATAATGCTCCCAACAAAGCTAACTTCCTATAGCTCACCCACTCGTGCTACAAAGGCTCTTCATTTTGGGAGTCTGAAAACAGCCAAGCCGTGAGCAGATTTGGGGATGTGATTAACTAGACTCTCTTTTCTTCCAGATGCTGCCTGCAACACAGGGCTGCTACGTGTATGACAGGGAACTTGCTACTCAAACCTCAGAACTGTTTTGCTATTTAAAGTCTCCCTTGCAGTCTACACAAGTCTGCATAAGCTACGTCACTTCTCCGTTTCAGAGGTTTTGATTACTGTTCTTCTTCTGTATTGAGGTTACATCCATACTTGTCCTCCATCTCCACTTACTTGGGAAACAGACTTCACAGTAATGACAGTGACGTTCAGAACATAATCTCATCTATGTTTCTCTTGACTCTGATTCACAGGTTTTAAACCACAAGGAACCATTTTTTGATCAACAAGTCTAATCTTGTACTGGGAATTAGATTTGTTTTGTCACAGAACAACATTGCTAAGGGCACAGTTACACTGCAAGGTAAGTAAGAGGTTCTTACAAAAAGATGGCAACCAATAACTTTCTATTCTGCTGAAGATCAGACCAGCAAAAAGTGTCTTGAAGCTGGATAACAGGGTTATTATAGCTATTAGGGGTACCAGACTTTCAGTAGAGGTCTTCAAGAATAGATTTAAAAACACGTCAGAAATGTTTTGAGGCATGTTGTATGCCAGAAAACTACGGTCCAGCCTTGTAAGGTGTCTGACAGCCCCACATTTCCACATTTTCATCATTCCACAAAATAAAAATTCTGTGAGGAAATAGAGGATGACATTTGGAGTCCGTAACTGCAATGACAGCTTGCTCCCCCCACCACCCCCCTCCCCGCCTTTTTTTTTTTTTTAAAATCCTCTTTCTTTTAATTTAAGGGGAAAAGCCCCTAAAGAAAAGTTACACTGCCCTGCACTGGACAGAAGTGTGCTGAGGGACTTCAGAAACGCCACAGGGGGAAGTTCAGTGTCAGCTCCCCTATCCTGCACACCACTGCCTGTTTTGATTTGAAGGCATGTAGTGCTCACACACGTCACAGATTATCACATGCTCAAGCCTGTAAACACAAAACCAGATATATTTAAAGTCTTAACTGATCAAGGAAACATGAATCAAAACACTGACATTATAACTGAGCTTTCTGAGAATGACATTACAGCTCCAGTCATGTAACAATCACTACAAATGGACAAATTCCTTTCATACAGCATTTCATTAGAAGCGCAGTAAAATTAAACAACTCATCTCCTGCCCAACTAGCAGAATGATAGCAAACCAACAATGCACAAGTAAAGACACTATTAGAAGACAATGATCCAATGCACAAAATAATTCTCAATCTCTCTTGTTCATATTTTAAAGAATGATTGTCAGGTTTTCAACAGTAGCAGAATTAGTGACAATGACTCCCAAAATTTGATTCAAGTTCAGCTGACAGTGTAATAAATTTACAGTGACACACAGAATTGCAGTTTTAACTTTGGAAATAGGAATAAAATGTGAAATGGTATGATAAAAACAAAAGCCAAGGAAGTATATGCATCTAACAACAGTGGAATAAAATTTATTTACGTAGGGAAAATTTGAATTAGGCCACTCTTCCTAGCGCTGCAAAAAACATGTTCTTCAAATTAGGACTGAAGGAGAAGAGAGGGATCCTATTAAATAACAGCCTTCTGCAAACAACTGTAACTAAATGCTTTAAAGAGTTTCATATTCATTATATGACAGCTCTCAAATTAGGTAAACCTGTATGTGTAAGACTGGAAAGAGTGACAGAGCACATATTAGTAACATTTTCTACTCTGTGAACATGCACAGTCTTTTCAATTCAACAGTTAGCACGCGCCCAACAACAAATATGCTGGAATCAGTCATGGGTCTTATTGAGGTTAGGGAGTATGAGGAATTCTCAATTTTTTCTTTAATTTTTGAAAATACTAATTTCATAAAAACACAAAACATCTGGGGAAAAAAGCAATAGTGGCACTTTTAGACAGAGATGTGAAAGTATCAGTTTCTGGCTAGAAAAAGAGAGAGGGAGAGACAGAATTGGCTGAAAATGGTCAAAGCAACTGTTTTTATTTCAAACAAAGGGTGCAGCCCTGAGCAGCTAACCCAGCAGTTGCCCCGACAGTCAGGCTCGCGACCAGCCCCATTGCCCTGTTTTCTCACTATCATCACAATCCAGAAAACATGGATTTTCGTATCCTAAAAAAACCTGCACCAGATCTGTTTTCTGCACCAG
Organism: Tetrax tetrax; assembly: GCA_009806455.1. Lineage (NCBI taxonomy): Eukaryota > Metazoa > Chordata > Aves > Otidiformes > Otididae > Tetrax > Tetrax tetrax. The sequence goes on from WHYT01016716.1 coordinate 41,897, forward strand.
TGTAGAAAACCACACTGGTTATAGTGTAGTTTTGCATTACATCTTAGCTAAAAGGAAATATTTTGTTGGGGTTCTTCTGCAGCAAAATTTTGCACGTTCACTCAAGAGTGGACTATACCACCTAGTCCAGTAAGATAGCTTTAGATATTCACAGGCCACCTGTGGCGATAAAAGGGCCCTAAATCACCTCAATTTGCCCTGGTAGGCTCACAAAACTATTCTTAAGACAAGAGCTTAAGTTTGCGGGTAGTACATAATTGCAAATATACCACTTTTAGAAAAGATAGGTAGCAAAAAGCATCCTCTTCTACTTGGAATAATAATTCTTATTAAACAATAACCAACATGAAATAAACCTCAGAACCAGATAAATTCAGAGAACAGAAGTCTACAGAAATGAATGGAGAAAATCCCGAGTGCAGAGTATACTTGGAGCAAAAATGGTCATCAAACACTAACAATAAACTTGAGGGAAATAAGTAAGATCTATTAATAAAAAGGTATCTACTCAAATTAGGACTGAATCAGCGCGGTATTCCCAAGGGAAAGTATCTTTATCTGAAATTTTCTTCTAATGATGAAGTTAAAAGTGAAAATGTAGGTCTGAAGTTCCAGCTTACAGTACTGTATTCCCAGAGGGAATCAGCTTTTTTAAAAAAAAAGGAAACACATCCAAACCCAAAGGAGGTCACGCAGCAGGGCGGCAGGCTGCAGAGCTCGCTCTCCCTACTTGGCCAACAGTAAGCCTTCTTCCAAGAAGGTTCAGTAGGAGTTCAGATCCTACCAACATAACAAACAGTCAGATGCAAGGAAACCTGGGGGTGAAAGGGATGCATAGTTTACAAATGCAGGAAATGTCTCATCTACTGCTCTCACAACAGACAATTTTAATTACCATATTTTAAAAATGAACATTTTTAGCAACACTTTCAGGATCATGTGAGCATTTCTGACAGCCAGAATGAGTTTAAAAAAGCCATAGCACTATTTTTAGCTTTAAAAATCATCTCTTTCATAAATATTTCCAAACCAATTAGTCCATGTTACAAAGTAAACGTGTTTACCTTTAGTTACAGCAACAAGTGCAACACCTGACATGGCATACAGAAGACAATCCTCAAGATCCTCATAGCTCAAGGAACACATATACAGGCCCTTTCTTGTTCAGTAAGAATATAACCAAGCAGAGGTTAAATACGATAACCCTCTCTGAACCAAAGTTGTACGTATCTTGACATAACGTCCAGCAGTCAGATACAGCGCTGTACCGTGCGTGACTATGCCTCAGAGAGGCTTCTCCATGGCTCCCTTCGGTCTGCTGGGACAAGACCTAAGTTGTGTCTTTTCTGAACAGCTAAGAAGCTTCGTGCAACCACAATAAACCAGTGCCCTTCATTACAACACTCCTGTCACCCTCAGATTGTAAAAAGAAGAATGCAGTAAACTACAAGTTTTAAACATGTTTTAGATTTTAAATCAGTATCTAGATTCCTCTGTTTGGCCTTAAGTCCACTGTGGGCCTAATTGAAGCTGTGGCCCTAAAATCCTACATTAGGAAAACAGTTATTTTATCTTTATTACTTACAAAGGACAAAGTCAGGCTATCTCAAGGCCAGGGAACACTCTGATGAGTGAAATACAACAATACAATTAGCAGAAGTCAGTTCTTAAGACACCTTTGTGGAAGAAAAAATATTGCAACTGGGGAAAAGCATTAAAATCAGAGGCTCTTAAAAAGCTAAATTTGACTTTACACAAAATTCAAAATCGTTCAAATATTAGATATGAAGACAAAGCTGGTGTCAGTAGCTGCATTTCATCTCTTACCTAACCTTCCATTACCAAGCTAATACCTGACTATCTTCCCACCCACACAGCTTTACCCAAAACCATATCCTGAAATGTATTTAAGAATGGTTTAATATTCCAAAAACATGCATAACAATGCCTGAAAAGAACTTCCAGATAATTTTCTTACTTTAACATATAACTTTATTTTTTTCCCTTCTAAATAAGCATAATGAGATACCAAACATCCTTTTAAAACCAACCAATAATAGAAAATTAAGTTGCTCAGTATTCTCTTAAACGTTACAGAGCTTGTCCAAAAGAGAAGATGCTGATCAACAGACATGGAAGCTGTCACACTTAAACAAGTGTATTTATAGCCACAATTAATTTATGTCAATTAAAAAATTCCTAACCATTTAACATCCCCACAGTATAACTATCATCAATATATCAAGGACAGAAACCAATGCAAAGCAAGCGAATAAAATGCTGCTAAACTGAAGGAAAGAATAGTGCTTGTTACTGCATATTTCTTTTCCAGTGCTCTACTTGATTTAAATCACTCCCTTCCATAAAACGTGATAAGTATTTTTAAACAGCTTACAATAGTTCCATCTTACTTACTGATTAAACTACATCATCCTCTCAACTATTCAGAATGAAATTCATTTGAAATGGATAATTGATGCAATTGTGCAGTATCTACAAACGCAATTAATCATTTGCTAAAGATGATTTTTAGGCAGGCAACAAATATGAAAATAAGAATCATACAGCTGCTTTCAATGTTGTCAATTGAAATGTGTATTCTACTGGACTGTTAAAAGATATTTTTCAACATAAGAATAGCTGTACATCTTCAGATATTTTTAATAATATGCAAGTGGATTCATGTTTAATTAGCACAGCATAAAGAAATGCCATAACATAGTACGGCTTTTAGCAATTACGTGACAGTTCCAGGAATCACAACAGCAACATTTTCCCCTCTCAACTACCAATGTATTTCCTCAATATTGTAGTGAGCTGTGGGGTCCTAGCATTTAAAAAGATATTTTAAACCAAGGGCATAAATAGACACTCTCCTAGGAATCAGTCTGGAGTAAGAAATTATTCCTCCAAGTTGTTTGTTTGTTGTTTTAATTTTTCAAAATTATCGCTTATGCCTTAGCTCAGCAGTCAACAACTTCTGTCCAAAGAATATGAGAGTAAATTCTCCACCGTAAGCACGGTGCTCTTACACTGAGAAGCCAGGGGAAGAGTACCTCATGGAGTTAAGCACGGGATGCAGCGTCTTCTACCCTCCTAATTACCACTGGTCCAAAGTCAGCAGGCACCTTGAAGCCCTCACCTTCTACACGGGCAAGACATTGTTAATATCAAACAGAGCTCCCACGCACCACAGGAGTCAGCAGGAACCAAAACCAGAAGAGCTTCAGTTCTTCAGGGACACAAGCTACACCAGCCAGTCTCTCACCTCTTAACTCCACTGAGCTCTTCTGGAAATGTTAAGCCTCTGTCTGTAAAACACATACTTGCCAAAACCAATATTCAAAACATCCTCCTTAACTGTTCCTCCTCTGCCTACTCCCAATTTGTTTAGAGTCTAAACCATTAAAAAAACAAACAAACAAAACAACCCCAAAAACACAACAAACTAAAAAACCATCCATCTGATGAGCATTCTCTGCATGGAAACAGCAATGCTCTGTCTCTGCAAGTCATACAAAAGCAGCAGGATCTTTATTTTTAAGAGTAGCAAGGATTGTTTTAGGCCTGGAGATCAAAATTGGTACACAAAAAAACCTCTCTAACCCTGGGGTGGAAGCAGGGACTGGGGGGGACGCTGTGGGGTGTGGAATTCAGCTAGTTGTAACAGAACTGGAGTTCACACCTTTCTCGGAGCTTGTTTTGCATGGGAAGGGAGAGGTGCAGCTTGAGTGCCTAAGTACTTCCCTTTGTAAAGGGCTTAGAGGAAAAGAAAAATGGAAAATTTGCCTCAGTTGAAAGTCTCCAAAAGTAGCTTTTCCCACATAAAACTCTAGACTTAAGTCCAACATTTTAAGAATTTCCAGGGTGAGGTGTGAGCAATGTTTTTTCTAAAGTAGCAGAAAGCCACTTTTAAAAGCATTTGATAGCATATTGATAAATATTTGTATTTAGCACCTTTACTGGCCAAGAACCAATTCTTGAAATAAAAGGAAATGTTTCAGTAGGGAAAAGAAAAAAGAAAAAAGAAAAAAAAAAAAAAATCAACCCTCACATCAACCAAAAACCTACTAGAAACGTAAGCAATATGGTAAGTGGAGCTGTCAATATTGGAATAATTACTGAAAGTAACTGGCCAGTCATATGAACTATTGGCACCTTTAAAGTACAGTATATATTTATTAGCCCTCTCTTCCATTTATACGCTGATTTTAATTGTCTACTTTGATCAGGCAGGCATTCAAACATACATATGCTACTGAACGCTTCTAGAGAAGCTTGCACGATGGAAAACACATTAGGATTCTATATGGTATATAGAATTTTAGAAAATGAACCTCTGTTTTCTACCATTAGGAACAGCAGGGTCTGTCCAGTATCAGATAAAAACTAGCTTACCAACACCTGCAGAAAGAATTAAAGCCAATGTATAGCTCTTTTCCTGATGAAAACTAGATTACTAGGAGAAAGTAGCAGCAAAATTAGGTAGAGAACGTTACTGACTTAAATACCCCTCTACTGTTTCTGAGTGTGTCTACACAATCTTCTGAAGACGTACACGAGCTCTCTGCCTGCACTGCAAGCCAAGTAGGCACCACAAAGGAGTATTACGAGGTCAGTGTGCCTGAGAAGTATTATTTGCATTCTCAGCAAGATTAACTTGAGCTCATCCACGCTAACAGCATTTTAAAAGATTCTGCCTGACCTGAAGCACAGTGACTCTTGCGCCTAGGTGTTAAGAGGCCACGTAGATAAATCTGGAGGTTTTGCTACAATATCAATATTCATCTTTTATTTACATTTTAGTGTTTTAAAAGTGCACTATCATTAGTTTTTCAAATGCACACTAATCCCCTCTTTTGGCTGGAAACTGCCACTGGGCAATTAATATTGCAAAAATAGGAAAGAAATTCATATTTCTTCAAGAAAATCCATCATTTTTTTTTCAGATCAAGAGACCATCAGCATTATCATCCCTAGCTTGACTCACTTCTTCAAGCCCTCCAAGATCTTTAATTGACAGAACCTTTTACAAGATATTTGCAAACTACAAATTTGTATTTTGACTCCTCTCTTATTTGTGGGGAAAAAAAAAAAAAAAGGGTTTATTCCTTTTTAAAAGTAAACAAAAAATCTCTGAAATTGCTATACATTACATAGGTTAATTTCTTCATGAAAAGCACTACTTCGTGAATATCTAACTTTTATTTAGTCTTATGTATGATGGCACATCACCATTTTCCTGCAAAACAGAATTCAGATTTTATTTACACCACATAAAACTACTAATTCTGAACACTTAACCCCTCCACTAAGGCACAATACAGAAAAGGAAAAAAAAAAACCCACTTCAAAACAACTTTACGAATGTAATTGCACTACCAGAAACTTTCTGCTTTTGCTACATCAATAGACTCTCAATATTATCTGAAAGGCTTCTAAATAATATGTATTATCTAAAAGCTGAACATACTGAATATACTTGAGCCTCACATCTTTACTCCTTGCAATAAATCCTTCATTGAATTTAGCTGTCTGTTTAATCCCAATGCAAGTTATGTGTATCTTCACCACGAATGACAGTGGGAGTGAACAACAATGGTTTCCAAAATTTAAAAGCCACACACATTTTCAGCGTTAAAAAAGGGACTTCACTAAAGATTGTATTTGATACTTTTCTACTAACTCTCCTTATGGATGGAGTATATAATGGGATGCCTTGAACAAGCTAGGTTGGTCAACAGGAATCCATAGTTCCGTTGATTCTGTAACAGCAGGGAAAATAAAATGGTTACCACTCATCTATCTGCTAAGCACCACTCACAGCCTGAGAGAGCCAACATTAAGCTTTGTCTTAGATCAGAAATTCCAACTCACTGCTTTGGAAATTAAACAGTAACATCAGTAAGACGCTGCAATAGTATAAGAATGCTGCTCTTGATCTTGCATTAGAAGTCACTGTCATAGCCTGTCTTCTTAAGTTAAGACAACAGTCACTTCAGTAACCAACACTAGATGAAAACGAAAAAGATATAGCTGATCACATTGCCCACCTCTTCTCAGACATGCCTTTTTGTAACACACCATTAATCGCTGATAGCTTGAGATATTCCCTGTACCGGTAATCAGTGGATCACACCCACATCCAAAGACCACCTAGAACCAGCACTCCTGGCCCACCTCTCCTCCCAGCAAACAGAGCTGTGCTGTGGACCACGAGGCCTGGCTGAAGCACCGCTCCTTTCCTCCTGATCTGGGTTTGCCACTTACGGTGCATTATATTACGTTCTCCTCAGTGTACAACAGATGTTAGTAATTGCTGGTTCTGTTACTACTATTCCTCATACGGGATCATCACAGTGAAGCAACAGCACTGATTAATCAATTAGCATAGATTCATTAGTGAAGAGATGAAAGATAGGGCAATGTAATTGTGTTTACTGAACAATGGATGACAGTGTGCTTAAAGCCCAGGATTTGTAATAATACATAGCCACCTAGCATGATATATACATAACATTATGAATATTTTGAACATTCTTCTCTGCAGAACTAGAGCAACAACAATCAGAATGTGACTCTGTGTGTGCAAGTAATGCTGGACCCTGAGGAATGCACAGAGAGGAGAGAGTACAAGAGAGACTGTGCAGTCAGATTAATATTTTAGCTTTGACTAAATCTTTGTAGAACAACTGCATCATTTCCTGCAGTTCAGTACGCACAGGTGCATCTGCACAGTACAGTGGCCAACAGTATAAACAGTCAAAAAAAAAAGTGTCACAGAAACATTATTAACCAAGTCATGTTAAGCAGAACATGAAAAAACGGCTTGCTTTTCTAATTAAACAGTGACAGAGCCCACTCTCTATGAAATAAACAGAAGCATACAGAGTGACTTAGAAGCTTTTTCTCCAAATGTCCCAGGTGCACATCCTTCACTGCTTGCCCTTGTCAAGGGCTGAACACTGACCTGACATCAGCAATTAAAGAACATGAATACCAAACTCCCAGACATGACTCATGTTTCAATACATGATCCCCTTTAGGCACTAATGCAATAGCCAAAGACCACCACTTCTGCCTAATGCTGGTATACAGGCTAGCCACTAATGCATATGGATATTAAGAGATGAGAAAATAATTAATTTCTTGCAAATATGGTGCAGTCAAGAGGCATTGAAATATAGCTTCTGCTGCACTCTGTTTGACAGGATAAAGACTAAACAAGAATGTAAAAGGTTACAGAGGAAATGCTTTGCTAAAAACCTAGAGGTAGAAAACATGCCCATCATACTGCATGAAATCAGAAATCTTCATATAAATCAAAGATCAGGGTCCCATGAGGGACCCAATCTACAGCATGATAAGGACTTGAATGCTCTTGGAGACCCACTCATCCAGTGTTTTCCCAAGACACTTCCACAGTGTGCGAGGGAACCACAGTTTGTGATTAGTGTAGAGCTTCCTCAGCTTGGAATGCAGCCCATGAACACAAGGTACTAAAAATTACATTGTCTGTTTAGATTAAAGGCACTTTCATTCCTGCTGGGAGTTAAGTCTTCCCCCTTAACTTTGTCGGCTGCAAATGTATTTACTTTTCAGAAGACTCTGGCATTGAAGAAGACTTATCAGCTTTGTTTCAGTCTAATAACGTAGACATCTAATATTTAATCATTTTCTCCATACTTTAAATGTTAAATTCTGAATTTTTAAAAATATTTTTATATATATATATGTACAAGTGCGTGTGTATACGCATGTGCGTATATGTATGTGTGTGTCTGTGTGTGTATGAGTTGCAGGTGAAGTTCTTCCAAAATCATATCTTGTCACACAAACAGACAACATATCTCAAGATAGAAATGAATTACTTCTCTTAGAAATCCTCCTCTCTCCTTGGCTCTCAGCATTCTCGAAATCAAACTGCCAATCTTCCTTCTCAACAAAACCTCCCCAACACTAACCTCCCCAACACTGTGGCCAGGGAGCCATCATGATGGCCCAAGAGAAAAAGCAACAGAAATTGATCTTGCCAGGCCTAGGTTTGGCAAGCAAACCCCAGACTAGAGATGCTCCTATATTTCTCCTTTGGCATACTTTAAAATCTAACTCCAAGCAAGAACTTGTCAGAGGAATAACAGGCCATCAGTCTTGAAGATATTTCTCAGAGACCATGAGAACATCTTAACATAGACAGCATCAAACAAGTGAGTACGGGTTAAAATGTTGTCTGAACCTCTTCAAGGAATTGACAGTTGCCTGCATCCAAACAGAAGAAAACACACTGCCCTACATAAAGCCCTTGATCTTGATCTCAGTTCTCAATGGAAATTAAGGCAACTGTGTAGCATTTTAATTCTGTGCAACTGTATACAAAATCTTACCTTAGCATCTGAAATTACAGGTACAGTGTTACACCCTGAATTTATGAGTGGATATTATTAACAAATCTAAGTTGACTCCTGTGAGCCAAGACATTACTATCACTGGCTTATCTTAAACCTAACAGGCAATTTAAACTAGAGATGGATCACCTGAGAATATACTGTTATTTTCAACAAATCCTTATGAATCATAATGGTATTTTCAACCTCTCCTAGGATTTTTAAAAGTCATCTGAAAATAACCTTTCATAAAATGATGTGGTTTCATGTTAATTATTAACTACATCTTGAAATAACAGCACTGGTTAATAAATAATTTGGCGGCACTAAAAATTGCAGTGGAAGAAAACAGGATTTATCATATGGTTGAAAGAAAGAAGCATGAACAAAATATTTTAAGCAAAGATGTATCAGCATATTCATTGGGAATAAAATAGAAAGCAATAATAAAGCTGTATAGATTAATTAAGATCAGGGTATTACAATGAGCATAGTTTTACCTGCTGATCAGATTATGAGAGGGACAAACTTACACAGTTAGAACTCTCACAACCTTTTTTTTTTTAATCATTTAAAGAAAACAAGCAAAGAAAATCACAAAGGTAGATTCATTTTCACACTATAAAGTTACATTTAGCAATAGAAATTAAGTATTTTAAGGTTACAGGTAGACATAATTGCACTATAGCTGTTGACTAATAGCAGCATCTTTAATTGCAGGAGCAAAGGTCAGAGAATACATTGCTGTTACTTAGGTGAGCAGGACAGGTGACAAACAAATTAGTAATTCTCTGAACGACAGAAAACAGTGCAAGTAGTCAATTCTCCTATTTCTTGGATTTGTCCCTGGACAAACATGGCTGTTTCTTTGCTTTGAGAAAAATAGGAGAAAAGTGTGCCATGAGAAGTATTGGCAATAAAAAGGTCTTCTAGTAGAAATTATCAATTTTTTTTTATTCCTGCTTTGAAATAAACATTATCACTTATATCAATAACTTCCTAGAAACAGAATATCCCAGAGGTATGTTTAGTATGTAAGTATTAACCACAAAGTGGAAGGAAACAGCTAATCATCTCCTCACATGATTTTCCGTAGCTCTATCATGTCCTAATCTCTCCACAGAAGATGCTCAAGCCAGCTTCAGATACGCAGAGAAACCACACGCTGGAACAAAATAGCTCCCTTGTTTCCAGTTCCTCAGAACTCAGAAACCAAAAGTATGGCACCAAACAGCAAAGTAAATCAAGCCCCAAACTACTTCTAGTACATGTCAACTCCATGCCTAACTACTGCTTCCCGTCACAGTTAGGTCTCGACCAAAGCATCCCACATCAGAGCACTCCAGCAAGTTACAAAGTACTCTACGCAGTAACTAACCCAGTGAGACACAAGGGTGTCGCTCATGTTTGCGTATGTGCAGCTTTCATTTCAGTATTCTATTCTAGTCAATTCTGAAGGTTTTTAGAAACAGTTTGAGTAGGTATAAAAGGCAATGTTTTCTTTTTAGGCTAAGAAACTCAAAATTTATGCACTCTTAACACGCAGAAGATGTTTGATCATGTTCAGCAAAATCGGAAAACTGAAAGCTTTGCTTTAAAAACCTCTAGTTTCAGCTGCACCGCTTGTCTCAAAGACTGCCATTTTATTATGATTCACTAAATGAAAGCACCCAATTAGCATCATACTCCCTAACTGCCTTGGACTGAGCTGTTTGCTCTCTGTTACCTGTTTGACTCAGTTCATCTCAGATAATGGTACAAAACAGAAGGTGGAGCAAACTGTAGTGAAAAGCTGTTTCATGAGCTGACCCAGAGGCAACACAGTGAAGGTGCTCTTGGAAACAACATGCCTAACAGATCTGTTTTACATGTAAAGCAGATATAGCCTATAAAAAAGCAAAAAGTCTTCCTGCAAGCTACAGGACCATCCAAACCTCTCCCCGACTTCTAAATTGCAGCTCTCCTGCAGTTCATCCCTCCCAAACTACAAACCACCTTCTTCAGATTTCCTCATTTTTACAACTCTGACATTTTTTATGGCTACCTGGGAGGGCTGAGGTCAGTTAAGACTGTTCTTGGAACAGAACATTAGGAACGTGACAGATGCACGAAGGGGTGACAAGGTTCAGTACATCCAAATACTTTACAATGCTTCTGAGCTAAGGCATGTGAAGTGAGATTGATTTAAACGCTATTTACCTATGCCAAGCTCACTGCAATTTATTATTGAGAAAAGCAGATTTATAAAATATTTTGTACAGTGACGTTTTTTACACTATCACATAGAAAAGCAAAGCTTTTTCTGAAGACTTCATAATTGCTTTACAAAAATCCAAAGCACTGCAAGCTGCTACACTTTGCTTATATCTTCCTTACACTGAGCACTACTAATCTTCATATTTAATGACTCCAGATCACTGTAATATGTTCTAAATACTCAGAAGTAAAGACATTATATTTTATCCTAGGGGAAAAAAAGATAGAAAGAAATATCTTCAAAAAGTTACTTTGTGAAGGAAAGAACAAGGTAGACATCCTAAAGAAAGGCCTCTCATTCAGAGATGAACTTTATCAAATTCAAAAGCACCCGAAGGAAACATCCACTGCTTTCTTCTGAGAATGAGCTTAATAGTCTAGGACCTCTGAAACATGGTACATCCTGCAGGCACGAGCAGTGCATCCTAGACAAAAGCAGCTTCCAGTAGAAAAGAGGATCATGGAGGGAATGGCATTTTTTCAAGTGCCTGTGTGTAATCTCATGCAAGGCTTTAAATTTCAAGAAAGAAGCACGGTGAATTGAGCTTACTATTTTAATAGGAAGTACTGGAATCATGAAACAAAACAGTGGAATAACAGGATAATAGCGATCTGTGTCGCTAAACCGATGCACTGCTGCATTTTAAGCTACTCAGAGCTTCCCCAGTACAGATTCACTCCTGTACGATGGTAATGGAGCGATTTAAGCCTGGAGATCACAAATACAGAGGCCTGGGGAGCTGAACTTCCACTCAAGAAACAATCTGAACAGTTCATTTCCCTCAAGCATGGACTGCCTACAGCACAGTGTTGCGAGCACAAAAGGAGTCCAGGCTATAAGAGGAACAAAGATGAGGCTTTCTGTCTGCTGTGTCTTCTCCCAGCAAATAACCCTTTCCTGTTTAAATGGTTACAAATCTCAATAGTGACAAGTTCAGTTAGGAAACCTTCACTGGAACGTAAATGGGAACCCAACCAGAACAACTTCACGGACAATTACACTTGAACTAGACTGAAAATTTGTTTGTTTCCTTTGTGCAAGAATCCTCATAACTGTATCTAATTCCAACAGCTACAAGCACCATCAAGTCTGGAAAACGCAAATGCAAGGATTCAGGGAGCTGAATACAAACCTGAAAGTTTGAACAGTTCTTTTCTTTCCCCTTCTCGCCCCACCCCCTCAAGCCTGAACTGCCTTACATCTTTGTAACAATCAAACAGGAACTGTTTACCATATGAAAGCAAATATTATTTCTGTTGTTATGGCTATTTGGACATCTGATAGCCTCAGGCAACCCAAAGGGGCCCCAACAATAACAGCTCCACTTAGAAGTCAAAGGGCAGATACTTTTCAAGTGAGAGATGACACAGAAACAGTAGTAGATCTTGAAGTTTGGTCTGATGGAAAGAACCTGAACATTTCAGAGTACATTTTGTTCATCCTCATAAGCCTCTTGAAGGCAGAACAGGCACATTTGATCACTGATAGTGCTAAATGCCAGAAAACCCAACCTCAAGATGCTCTTCCCACAAAGGCCTCCTCTAGGGAAAAGGCAAAGGCTGTCAGCAGGTCAGTTCAGAGGGGTTCAGGGCTCTGGCAAACGGCACTGGGGAATGATTCTTATCAGGTTCTCAGGGCAGAAGTGTTAATATTTTGTGAACCAACTAACTTTTATTTTTTAAAATAATTCTCTGGTAAACACGAGTGACAGAGAACCTTTGTCAAAGAAAATATTAGGTGTCTCTAGTAAGAGGGCCCTTTCACTCTTCAGCGTCCAGCCTGAACAGGCGTATAAGTTTAAGGCATCAGTACATTACGACTACTGCTCGTGAGCCTGCTCAAACTACTGGAAAGAACACCACTGGATTTCTAGTTCCACATTTGGCTTGACTTTTAGAACCCTACAACACAATTCAGGACACAGGTGAGGTACTGGCTTGAAAATAAATGCTGGGTTCTAAGAGCAAGTAGTTTCAAGTTGGATTAACAATGAGACTGGAACCCCACAGTTGGGTCTCCTAGGTCTTTACTTACAGTCCCCCGCCCGCAGTGGCAACACTTCTTGGCACAGAAAAAAAGAAAATGGCAATTACTTTTCTGCTAGTAAAGTGCAATACGAGCCACTTCTACATAGGTAGGTAAGACTGCGATCTCAGAAAAGGACCTCACTCTGCCACTTTGGAGAAATCATGCTTCTTTGTGCAATTGCTGCTTCTTACCAGTAAAGGGAGGTGTATAAATGTGTATAAAAGGCTTCTTCGGGGGTGTGAAAGCGGTTACATATTATATGTTTTCAAAGCTGGTCTCTGAACAAAGACTTGGCATTCCCCTTTAAATCAAAGATTAATAGCAACTGTGCAGTGAAGAACTGCAACAGTGAGAGCATATTTGCCACTGGTATTTTTCATTTGATTGCTGTAGACTATGGCTTAAATCTGTGGTCAACATACCACTAAATTCCTTGACTACTTTCGGAACTTCTTAAAACAGAACTGTGAAGATCTAGCTTACTGTCTTCATTGGAAAATTTTTGGGAGTCCACAAACCAAAAAAAAAAAAAAAAAAAAAAAAAAAAAAAAAAGAGAAGTTATAAGCCATACTTCAGATTATAAATTGGTTGGCATTTCTGACACTGGCAGACAATGACTTCTCCTTTTTTTTTGTTAGCAAAAGGATAGAAAATTATTGGGTTTTTTGTTTTCCAGAGAGATAAAACTCAAACGTATCAGGGACTGCTGCTGTTTTCCTCCTGCATACACTTCAGATTTATTTATAGTAGGGCTTTCTACCTCTATCTGCAAATGTCACAATTGAGCTAGTGACTTTATATAGTTTCTTGGTTTAATATATAGCACGTTCTGCCTCTCTGAAAATAAACAAAACTAATCAGGTCTAAGAATTAGTTTATATCTCACTGTTCATAGTAAATAGAAAGAGTTGGGCAAAAATAACGTAATTTTCACCTGTTTCTGCTTACTGCATATACACTAACTCAATTTAGATTGATCAGCTAATGTCTGCAGACTTACTACAGTGGCACGAAGGTACTACATCCATTCAGTTTATTTTTTAAAGAGACAAACCAAGATGAAATGTTGTTCACATTCCTTTTTAATTTTATTTTAGCTCTTTGTTTATCTCTTCACTTCAAAGCACCTCCAATATGAGGCACAGTTTCAGTGTGACAACTTTGTAAAATTAAAATAGAAAAAATGTGCCAGCATCAATCTGCTTTACATTGGAAAGCACAACAGCCTTGAGACAGAAATGACGACTTATGAGAGTAAGCTATAATGAACCCAGAAGTGCTATCTGCAGTAGGAAAAATATATTAGATTGGAGGCTGAACACTCCTGACACAATTTGTCTTCCTCAACAGGAGGCTCCTGTTCCCCAGTTGCAGTGTACAGTTAAGTCTGACTCCAAAAGGAAGGGAAAATTATCAACGTGAAATCCCACAATTCTGTTGGCTAGTATTTCTTATTTGACTTGATGCTCCTTGAAGTTCAAGCTAAAAAAAATTACAGTACAGAATAAAGCTGAGTCTGCAAGAGACCTCCCCCACCTGCGGCCTGCCACTGGCTGGGCAGGAAGGCAGGCAGGCAGCCGCCCCAGCAGCGGGAGCCTCGTGTCCGTGGGACCTGATGAGATGCATCCCAGAGTCCTGAAGGAACTGGCTGATGTAGTTGCCAAGCCACTCTCTATGATATCTGAAAAGTCATGGCAGTCAAGTGAAGTCCCTGCTGACTGGAAAAAAAGGGGAACAATGCACTCATTTAAAAAAAAAAAAAAAAAAAAAAAAAAAAAAAAAAAAAAAGACTTCTGTAATGCTTTTGACATAGTCCCCCACATCATCCTTCTCTCTAAGAGAGATATGGATTCGATGGGTGGACTGTTTGGTGGATGAGGAATTGGTTGGATAGTCGCATACAGAGGGTAGCAGTGAACAGCTCAATGTCCAAATGGAAGCTGGTGACAAGTGGTGTCCCTCAAGGGTCCATACTGTGACTGGTACTGTTTAACATCTTCATTAATGACACAGACAGTGAGATCAAGTGCACCCTCAGCAAGTTTGCCGATGACACCAAGCCAAGTGGTGTGGTCAACACGTCTGAGGGATGGAATGTCATCCAGATGGATACAGACAAGGTTGAGAGGTGGGCCCATCCGAACCTCATGAGGTTCATTAAGACCAAGTGCAAGGTCCTGCACCTGGATCAGGGCAATCCCCAGTATCAATACAGACTGGGGGATGAAGGGATTGAGTGCAGCCCTGCTGAGAAAGATTTGAGGGTACTGGTGGATGGAAAGCTGGACATGAGCCGTCAATGTGCGCTCGCAGCCCAGAAGGCCAATTGTATTCTGGGCTGCATCAAAACAAACATGGCCAGCAGGTCAAGGGAGGTGATTATCCCCCACTACTCCACTCTCATGAGATCCCACCTGGAGTACTGTGTCCAGCTCTGGAGCCCTCAGCACAGGAAACACATGGACCTGTTTAAGCAGGTCCAGAGGAGGGAGGGCGACAAAGATGATCAGAGGGCTGGAGCACCACTCCTGTGAGGACAGGCTGAGAGAGTTGAGGTTGTTCAGTCTGGAGAAGAGGAGGTCCCTTAGAGCAGCCTGCCAGTACCTAAAGGGGCCTTATAAAAAAGAAAGGAAGAAACTTTTTAGCAGGGCCTGTTGTGACAGGACAAGAGGTAATGGTTTTAAACTAAAAGAGGGTAGACCTAGACTAGGCATAAGAAAAAAAAAAAATTGTATGATGATGGTGGTGAAGCACTGGCACAGGTTGCCCAGAGAGGTGATGGATGCCCCATCCCTGGAAACATTCAAGGCCAGGCTGGATGAGGCTCTGAGCAACCTGATCTGGTTGGAGATGTCCTTGCTCCTTGCAGGGGGTTGGACTAGATGGCCTGTAAAAGCTCCCTTCCAACCCAATGAGAGCGTTAAGGGTCTGATCCCAACAGTATCAGTAAAAATCAGTGCTAGGTGTCCGGGCAGCTGGGCCCTTCTCAAGTTGCTGGAAAATAAATTTTACTCTCTGGTGAGTTGAATTGATACAGGGAATTAACGGTCTGCTAAATATTCTCAGACTCCTCTGCACAGACATCCTTTCATTGTCTGTGAACTGCAATATATTTATTTAGTTGCTGTTCTTTCACAACAGTTACCTTAAAATACATTGTTAGCAAAGGGCATCACATGAACATGATGCTGTACATACCAATAAGTGGGTAGCATTACTTTATAGTACTTTCCAAAGACTTGCTTTCCTGCTAAAATGAGCTTCTGGTAGGCTCAAATCAGAGACATCTTTCTGTCTTCTGCTTGATTTATTTTTTCCTTTAAGAGCTGGTGAATGCTATAAACTTCCTTTCTCACTTTTATTTGTACCATTTTACTTAACATACATTTATCAAAAGCCTAGATTGATTATTTAAATTACTTTAAAAGCAAATAAACATGTTATAAACTGCATATATAAAATAAAAAAGTATTTTCTCATTTGATTTTTGCAGTGCAAACTAAACAGAGTTGCCCACAGGCCCTAAATGTATATGTTTCATCATTACAGAATGAAATACTAGCAGCAGTAGAACAGGAGACCTGAAGGACTTTTACTAATTAAACAAATAAAAAAAAAAAAGAAGCATTTCTGTCACAGTAATCATCATATGAATATATAATAATATGTAATGAATTATAAATATTGAATCCTTTTAACAAAAATTAAATCACTATAAACCTGGAATCTGCATGTTAGCCCTGTGCCTAATAGGTAACCAGCATTACGCACTATATTAAAGTAACTGCAAGAGAACTAACATCAATAATTTAATGTTTTATACGCTTGTATAATATTACAAAAACATGCAATTGGGAGCAGATTAATTTCCCAAAAATGTTATCTGTTGGCACAGTGCCATACTTTAAAAAAAAGAGTTAATTTTATTTACAAGTGCATGCGTGTCGTTCTAATGAACTAACTTTACCTGGTAATATCAGTGTTTGTATGATTGATGACATTAACACAATAGCATCATCAATGTGTCTGTCAAAACAGCGATTTGAAAATGACAACTACACACAAACTCGACATTGAAAGGTAAAAAGGCATAAAAATCACAGCTGGGCATTAATCGATCATTTGGTTCAGTGTTTTGGAAACCCAAGGATAGCTTTCTTATTATTAACATGGTAATTCCTAATCTAAAAGTGTTTCTACTGTTGACAAATTTCTTCTATGCTCTGAGGTGCTTTAAAGAGAAAACCATACACCAGAGATTCCCTTTTGTGTTTTAACTAGACAATCAATTTGACCTTAACTCAGTATCCATCTCAAAGCATCCTGCCTAGCAATGTTTGGATCTTTCTGTGAACAGCGATCCAGACAATTTCCTTTCTCTTCTAGATGACAGGATGGAGTGTTTTCTCAAGCTTCACAACAGAGAATCAAGGATGAATGGAATGGCCTGAAGGCTGAAATGGAACCAACTTATTTTACCCCAAGGGCTAATTGTGCTATTTAGAAGTTTACAGGGTAATTTTGAAATAATTAAAATAATGATTAAAAACTTTCCTAGCCCATTCTGACTCTCTCTACTCCTCTGAGCCTCCCTCATAGGAACACAGGAAGGACTTGTAATATAAGCTTAATAGTGTCTTTTGCGTTTTTTCCACAAGGAGCAAAACTTTCTGATTCTAGTTGTTCTTACCACTATACAGTGACTGATCGCTTCAGTCATCAATATTTTCAGGATATCTTTTGTAGAATATTCCTCCCTCAGATACACAACATTACTGAATTCACACTCTCAAACGGAGATCTGAGAGCATCCCAGGCAGCACACACTATGCACGACGGAAACGTGGATACATTTATCCACATAGCGTACATTAGCCACAGTGGTCTCGTAGCTGGTCTTTGTGCCACAGAATTTTCACCAACACCATTAATTAAGAAAACCCGTATCTTTGCAGAAGCACATAGAAACATTTCATGCCTAAGGAGCTACAGCAAATGTCTCTCAGATCTGAGGAAAATGTTCCTATGTTCTTTTAAACCAAAAATAGAGTTAAGACACTAATTCTTTGGCTAAAGAGAATATCACTCAGGAACTTTGAGAAACAAACAGATTTGTCACTAAGAACTGCAGCATTTCACAGACTTTATTTATTTTTAAGGTGAAACATCCATAGTTGAGTTAGCTACATCTTTTGAAACCAAATTGAAGGGGATACATTTCTTCCTGCTGATAAATAGAATTTTTTTCTTCTTTGTGACTTAAAATCAATTTAATCTGTGCTTTTTTGTTCCCTGGCCTCTCCTCCTTTTAACATGCATGCAACTTTTAATAGAAGTGTTTTATAAAATTTGCCTTGGAATATGCCTCTTATGCATCAGAAACAGAATTCTTCTGGGATCTTATGGAACGTGTCAAAAGATGAGGCGATGAAAAATATCTGGCCCTTGCCCAGAGTGCTTCTCACAGAACTTACTTTACTCCAAAACAATCTGTTTGATTCCCATTCTGGTGCTTGAAGAACAGAAACATTTACACAGACCATTAAAGAAAGGAAGGTGAGGGGGTGAGGTGAACTCCAGATTTGAGGAGCCTTCACTATATTTCTTAGACTGACATGAGGCCAGCTGAAAAGAAGGGGTTTCCTTTTTTTACAGACAGCTGTAAAAAGCTGACAGATATACCGTGAAATTGACTGTACTTGGCAATTCCAAAAAAAGCAGAAGAAAGGAAAAGGAGGAGGCAAATTTATCTCCACAGGTGTTAAATGTCTAATCATCTCAGATACACCACTATTAGGTCAATGGAGCAAGCACGCTACAAGAAACACAGCAGCTCTTTTATTTAAGGTCCAAGTTCACATCACTCTAAGCCAGCTGCTAAATAGACAGCAGCGTGAATGCCAGCACAGAGAGTAATTCTGCTGACTGCAAGATACCACGATAGGCTCTCAGCCCAGTCATGTTACACGGCGCAGTTCAAATACAGTAAGTATGGTGCTATGAGCATCCCCCTGGAACTGATGCAAGGAAAGCTCTTCTATTTGAATTTTAGAGAGGACCTTGAGAATCTGTATGTTCTAACTGAAATTTACGTTAAATCAAGGCTTAAATCAAGATGAGTTCAAGGCAAAACTTACCATTACTAGTACTTTAAAAATAGAATAATAATTTTTAAAAAACACAAGCTACTACTCAACTTGATTGTCAAGAAAATAAATATAAAAAAGTCTTACAGGAGCTACTGTTTCTTTAAGATCTCTCTTGGGAGTTGAAGTTTGAGGTTTTTTTTGTTTTTTTTTTTTGTTTTTTTCCCTTTTTTTATGATACTGCTTGGGATGTGTAAAACTTTGAACTGGTAAATACACTTCTTTAGGATCTGAAATAAGTCATAAGAACAACTCTGCCAGATCAGACCACAAGTATGCCCAGCTTTGGGTGTTCATGACCAGAGTACGAGGGTGCCTCACAAACAGGTAATTCTTGTCCCTTATTGTACAGAGGAACAGTGACAACAATTTGCTCTTGTATTAACTCAGTTATTTTAGTGTTTAATAACTTCTTCTGTAACTGGAGATTTAATTAATTGTTTATTTATTAAGTTTTCTGTATTTTATTATATTTAAACTTTATGAATATATTATTTATTATATTTAAACCTATTTATTATGTTTTATTTATTTAAAGCTATTTCAGAGAAGTTCTGTTGCCTGGATTATGACAAAAAGTAATGTTAGAGTTATAGGCCAGAAGAAACCATTGCAATTACTGATAAAATCAAAGTCACGATGTTCATTCAAAATCTTGAATCTCACTGAATCACCTTTACTATTTTAGCCTATATTCACAGTGGTCTCCATTCATTATTCCCAACTCCAACATGTCAAATGCCTGCAACACCAAAAAGCACACAGTAAACAGAAGCACTAAAACATTCCTCCCTTCATTCCAGTTGTCATTGTAAAAAATTGCTTCATAGGCATGGAGTAAATCAGGACCTGCTGTCATAAAAAAAAAAAACAAAAACAAAAAACTCACACACAACAAAAAAAAAAAAAAAACAACCAAAAAAAAACACCCCAAAA
>WHYT01016716.1:73841-107959 GCA_009806455.1 Tetrax tetrax
AAAAAAAAAAAAAAAAGAGTCACACTTCCTTTGAGCGTGAGTAACTATCAATTCTGTAAAAGAAACAACAAAGCCACAGATCTCACTTGCAGAGACACAGAAGTATTAACCAGAACAACAGCAGAGCCTCATACATCAGTGAGCTGCAAGACGACATATTCAAAAATCCAAAATTAGTTTCTTCCTACCGTCACAGCAACATTTGGGACTAAGTATCAAAGATCTCCGCCATTATTCCCAGTTGTCCACTGGATTGCTATGTTTATGAAAAATGTTATTTATTTAGTAGTAGGCAATTCAGTAGAACACTGACTGAGAACCTATTTGATTTTAGCTAAATGTTTCTAGAGCTTGATAGTAAATGATATGCATGAGTCACATTGACTGTCATCTTACACTTTTAATTTGACTGTCAGACATAGAAGTTGTTAATGTTTCATTCCAATTTCAGCGTCATGAGCCTGTTGCGTAAGCTGCCTGATAAAAGCTGTTCCAGATGGAATGACAGTATTTTGTAGGACCCCAAAGATGTAGCTATAGAGATGAATATGTGTCAACAGCATTGAAAGCATGACCCTTCCCCCCCCACCTTTTTTTTTTTATCAGCAGTTCTTATTTCCACCCTATAACTTTTCCACATTCTTTATAAGATAGGCCACATGAGAAAAAGAGAGAGTTTAAGACTCTTGGCCATCTTCCATCACCTGTAATCACATCTACCTAACTACACAAGGCAGGGGACAAAGGAGAAAGGCTTATAAACAATCATGTACCTTCAAAATGACAGCCAAGGCCAAAAATTTATTTTAAAAAGGAAACAAAACCAGCCCCCTACTAACATAAGTTCCAGAATGATGGAGAACTCTGATGGTTTTCATAATAGGTACTTTCTCTCATGAATAGTCAGTAAAAAGTCTGCACTCCTCTCACTGGAAATAGGCTTTAGAAAGCAACAAATTAACAATGACTAACAACTTTTACTGATTGTACCATTTGTACTGATACTTTATATACTATATTAACATCACAGAACACTCATTACTAGCTCTTATCAAAATAAATTTCAAAAAAGTCTACTTATCCTTCTCAAATAAAAATATGTAAATTACGCCCACTGCTCATCCTAAACAATACAAGTAAAACAATGCACTTCTGAAATGTAGGCTGCGCAAGGAACACAAAGAGGACTCTCTTCCCCCACACGCGTACCTCTTTGCACCCTCAAAAGAGGAAATTACCACAGGGCATGTCTGTCCTTTTTCAGATGATCAATTAAATATTCTCAAGTATTACAAATATTTCATTTGTGTTTCTTAGTTTTTCTTCTACGATGTTAAGTAATTTCTTTTTGATGCAGAATGCCACAGCACACAGTACAAGGAAAGGGAAAAAAAGCAGCACAGGGTTGAAAAGCAACAGAAAGAATCAAGAAGGAATGGCTTTTGTTAATTTGACAGCTCTCAGCTAGCTGCATAGTTCGATTTATAAGAGGTTGTTTAAGAGCAGCAGTTTTTCACAGTGTAAGAGTGCCACACAGCTCTGGTTCCTGCAGTGTCTCACACCAACAGCTTCAAAACTAACTCGCTGCAGATGGCCCTGTGATCATCTAATCAGACATCAGAAGCAATACACCGACAAGCTCCTGTGCTGATTAGGAGTGTTCTATATATGTTCCACAGTGTAAACAGACACACAGTAGTTGCTTTAAAAATGGATTCACCCGCATCAGAATTCCCTTTAAAAAAACTCAAACTGTTTGGAACTCCCCAGCTGATTGACAGAAAACTCTTTTAAATCTCCCCAGATCTTCTGTTCAGTTCCACACAGCAGTATTTCAAGAGCAGGAGTTAAATTATTTATAGGAAAACTTTTATCAGAAAAAAAAGTAAATGCCTTCCGGAATTTAAAACCCTGCTATTCTGAACGATAGTCTGAGACCACCACCTCAGGGAAGCAAGTCTTGCCTCTGCCCTGCAACATGCATTGTAATACCTAAGATTTCCACATCTACTTTATTTGTCATCTAATTTTTGTATGTCAACAAGCACTGAATTTAAAGCATTTCAAGTGCACTATTCTTCCAGCACTACTCGTTCCTGAAGAATGACTGCATTTCTCCCAATATCTGGTTTCCTTTTCATAGCCTGGAATACTTAAAGGGGGCTTATAAGAAAGATGGGGAGAAACTCTTCAGCAGGACCTGTTGTGATAGGACGAGGGTAACGGTTTTAAAATAGAGGGAGGTAGATTCAGATTAGACATTAGGAAGAAATTGTTTACACTGAGGGTGGTGGAACACTGGCACAGGTTGCCCAGAGAGGTGGTGGATGCCCCATCCCTGGAAACATTCAAGGCCAGGTTGGATGAGGCTCTGAGCAACCTGATCTGGTCAGGGATGTCCCTGCTCCTTGCAGGGGGGTTGGACTAGATGACCTTTGAAGGTCCCTTCCAACCCAAACCATTCTGTGATTCTATCACATAACTATGGGAGAATTTCATATTGAAATTTTAACACATGCAAAGGGGCCAGAAATTAAAACTACCTGACCTAGCCAGAGTGAGTAAACACAATGGACAAAAGTTTTATCTTTCAAAAATCAGATAGACAATACAAACCTCACAGTGCAGTCCCTTAGCTCAAGCCTTACCAGAAACCTGTCAGATCAACACAAGTTACAGACTCTACAGCATTATTCCATCACTGTGTTAGAAAAGACCTTTCCTGCCCTGCCTTGCTTTTAAATAGTCTGATTAGTTGAAGTAATATTTCTGCCTTTTTCTTATAATAAAATACCCACACATTCTGAAAGCAATCTTTATCTTAAAGTCAAGCGCTGATTGTAGCATATCTTTATGTTTACATATGTACATAAAACAGTATGTAAAAGGAACAAATCATGGAGCTGCATCTTTCCACATGATCACATTATGCTAATCTGCAGACACTTAATCAGGAAGGCTAATACATTATAAATGCAATTAATGGCCAGAAACCAGAGGAGGTTTTGACCCTTTTTAATAAGGGCTTGAAACATAAAAATGTCCTGATTATATATGAACCTTATCCAAAATTGCAAATTATATGTCCACA
The DNA here is from genome assembly GCA_009806455.1 of Tetrax tetrax. Lineage (NCBI taxonomy): Eukaryota > Metazoa > Chordata > Aves > Otidiformes > Otididae > Tetrax > Tetrax tetrax. Next base: position 76,933 of record WHYT01016716.1, read on the forward strand.
ATGCATAAAATACAGTCAATTTCAAGCCACATCTAGGTAAAAACTGAAACTATATTGAACCACTGGAGCAGTTCTTAAATTGATCCAGCTTCTCATTGTATCTTTAAATATGGACAAATGCAATTTAATCAGCCATTCCTATTGATTAACTCCAAGTTAGCTTAAGTATTTATCGAAACATGCAACTATAAAAGAAAAGAAAGTCATGCAGAACATAGCACCCCCATAATAATCAGCAAGTTAACAAAAGGGGGTGAAACTTTAGTCCCACCAGAATTAATGCGAAATTCCCATCAATGTAAATACAACCACAATCCTCCATCTAACACTCGTGACAGATCAAGTCTTAAGATTGCAGGGAAGTCTGTCCCTCGGCAAAAAGAGAGACAAGCACAAGGAGTAGCTCCAGGAAGGAAAGTTCAGATGTTTTAATTATACCTTAGCAATTACTACCCGGATGAACTGGACTGAGCAGAAGCAGCAAAATGTATTCTAATCCCTAAAAAGTTCAAAAAAACAAACCAACAGAACCCCACAATTCATACTTTCTGCCTTGCTGCAGAAGCAGCACTCTAGCAGAGTGGCGCTTGAGTAGAGACATCCAGTTTGGAACTTCCAAGCCGGCACAGAGAACCTGAAACCGCAGGTCCTCCCGGCAAGCTGGGGACAAGGGTTGAGCAAATGTTAAGTGGCCAAAGTATGCCTCCTCCCTCTGAAAGGCTTCAACCATCTCAACCACACAGTATCGCCTCACTCCTGAGGAGATCCCTGGTGGAAGACTTCATGCCCACTGCGAACCCCACTTTCTGAAGCTAGGCCATTCATAGCCGAAAAGCAGCCGGACCAGCACTTGGCTGTTGCTCTAGCAAAGCTATGGCCACTGCATTTTTCAAAGTGCATTAAACAAATGCATCCCTCTGGTCCTTTCTAGAGACTTAGAGAGGGAAGTTTCCACTCTTGAAAGACTGGCCAGGCCTCTGATTATAGCTACACAGAAGAGCTTAACAGCTGCCTTCAAAATTAACAAATTCACTAACAAATACTTTTTTTCCAATAACAAATGCAAATGTTTCTTATCCTTATTTTTCCCTGATTTTTTCTCTAAATTTTTCAGTGGCAGCTATCACGATAAGGAAGGAGAGATCTGGATGAAAAAAAGAAACTCAAATTTTGTACCATCTGTTAAATGACTTCCAGTCTGAGAGAACAGATGCTGGACTTCACTATCAGTTTTTGATTGATCTAGAAGTATTTTGTTAATTGGGGGTAAAACTATAGCTAAGACAAAATAAGTGTCAGAGAAAATATGAAAGAATAGTTCAAAATCTTCTCAAACTACATGGTTACTCAAAAAAGATTTTGTTGCTTTAGTAATCATCATACAGCATTAAAAAAAAAAAAAAAAAGAAAAAAGACCCCACAAACTTCCTTTGAATGAACAGGACAACATCTAAAAAAAAACAGAATACATGCTCTTCTTAGATTCTATAAATACTGTGAACAGCTTAAACGATTCACCAGGTTCATCCACTTCACCTGAACTAGATAGCAACTTTCTTTTCTTCTAATACTGCACGTTTGCTGTTTTATTTTATGCATGACTTACTGTATGTCTGTTCTGCACTGAGACAAATCAGTGTTGTCTTCAGAGATTCATATGATAATCACCCCTCAAAAATCTGATCAGCTACTGGTGTACCAGTACATACCATATAAGACAGCATACAGTATAACTATGAGTATTTCTACACAGAATTGAACTGCCAGTTCCACATGTGCCAAACACCAAAATGCCAGAAGTGCCAAAATAATTAAGCTAATTATGGAAGTCAGTTTCAATTATCACAAGATAATTGTGGCATAAATACAAGACTTAATTTTTGCTGCATGCACTGGAAATTGTTTCATCTACCAACAGCTTCCAGTTTTTCTAATTTGCATGTGACTGCAAGGAAGCAGTTTAATGTGAAAAAAGTACTTTTGTGGGAAAGGAAATGGAATTTTCTCTAAATACTGCTTTAATACTTGCATGAAAGAGCACAGCTATATTAAAAATGCAGTGTTCAGTTGTTTGTGCCATGTTTTTTCATTTGTCATATATCAATTCTTCCCTGTGTTTTAAAACAATCTGTACCTAACTTAACCTATGTTATTTAAACTTTCTATGGTTCCCAAAACATTATGCCAAAGCATATTTCAGTATAACGAATGGCAAGAGTTTTAGAAATGGTACTGTTACAAAAATAAGAGCTGGTATAATGTATTTTGCTGTAACAGGTTTTCACCTAAACAATAAAAGCTTTCAAACTTCTGGGCCTTTTTTTCCTCTCCCACTTACATGACAGTAAAAAAAAAAAAAAAAAAAAAAATCTGAGAGTTTTTCTACTGCTATTATCTGTTGAGCTTTGACCGTTACGCCCTACAGCTGACAGAGGGATGATCTGTATTTTAGGCATAGAGAATTCCTTTAGGCCCAGAGGATTCTTGTGCACTGATGCAAGCCAGTGAAGTATGGCAAGGTTTTAGCCTCCAAATACAACTGTAGTCCTCATCACATAATGGCAGAAAATGCACTTGTAACTGCTAATATTATATTTAAAAAAACAAAACAAAACAACATAAGCCCATCTTTCTCTCCTTGATGGTCAAAAATACAGCATTTGAAATATGTCCTGGAATGCAACAAATTTCATAATTTTTTCCACTTTTTTTTTTCCAAATTTCATGGTTATAAAATACTAGAGGTCAGCATTACATACTGACATACTCACTTCAGACATTTCTCAACTTTGCAAAGAGAGTAAGAACTGCACTGTTAACCAAGAATACTTCTTTGTACCTTCATTTATCAGACTAAATCTGTATTTCATTAATGTATAAGTGCTTGCAGCCAACATCAGGAAAAACCTCTCAGCTCAAACAGATCCGACAAATGATGCAGGATTTCAACAAAGTTCAGCCCCCTGTAACACCATTATGTACTTGGAGAGTCACTAGCACTTTTTAAATTGCACCACTTAGTAAATAACACAAGCCATTGCAAAATAAAATGCACACTAGATATTTAGATACATGCACATTCAGCCATGCAAAGAGAAACAACAGTCAAGTAAAATTCTGTGTTGGCCTCAGAATTACAGAGTTAAGACTGATATGCATAAAATATCATTAATATGCAGGTCGTCTGACTTTCTACTTACTTACCTCATTCACGTGAGCTTAACTGGAAGTATGGTCTCAAATACAACATCTTCAGTTGAGAAAGTTCCCAACTCCAGCACGTGTTGCTGAACCTCAGTTCTTTCCTCCTGCTCCCTAATGTACCAATATGGCCATTTGTGGAATCTTGCTACAGACCAGCTGTGACCTAGGCTAAAATGTCCCCCTCGCACCAAACGAAGAGGCTGGGGGTTTCTGAGTGTTCTTTGTTTTAAAACAAAACAGTGACAGAGTGGGTTACACAACTGGGGACAGAGAGCAAATTGCAATGCTGTACGGGGAAGCTAAAGGGGAAAAGGCATATGTTTCACAAGCAAGTGAAAGCGGGTACAACTGTGCCATCATTTAAGCCAGCATTCATTTGGCATAAAGTAGTGCAGAAGCAAATCTACCAGAGCTTTCTAGCCAAACATCAAGCCTATGAGAAAAGCTCTGTTCTGCTTCATACACTGATGTATCCCAGTAGACATTCTGAAGAATTTAATCTTTTTATAAGTAATATAGGAACACCTTCCCCACACACAAACACGAAGCTTCAGGCCTTAAAACTGCAAAGTAAAAAATGTGGCCTAAGCGTGACCAAGACAGTGTCACTTTTAGATGATTGAAATAAGCCTGCAACAACATCCAATTAAGAGTTACTACATCCTCGCTAATTGTGTCTTTGCATTAGTATTTAGTAATAACTACATTTAAAACAAATTTGTCCTCAAAAGGGAAGAGTCAAGTTGTAAAACAGAAAAGTGAAAAAAGAAGAGACCATGCAGGATAGCAGCAGGGTACCAAAGGCAGTCAGAAATGCCATGAGAAAGCAAGGGAAGTGAAAAAGAGTGCAAGATCAATGAAGACTATCAAAGGAGAAGTATATTTTTTCCACTAAGCAATGGTAAACTGATAATGTAAATATGTAAGTATGATAATGAACAAAGAAACAACCGCTAAAAGTTCAGTATATATTCCAGTGCCTTATGTCACCACTGAGCTTTATGTAAATCTCTTATTTTAGAAAAGAGAACCACTGTCAATTTTGAGTGCATAATTTAAAATAACTATTTTGTCCAGAGGAAACTTTCTCCTTTACAGAAAATGAGTATGCTGCATTTTTAGATCCAAATACATAGCTTATAAAACTGCTATATACCAACAGTTAAGAACAGTTTTTGCCCTTAAGAAAAAGGTGATTTATATGACACCTACTGCCACAACATGCTTGAGACTATGGTCACTGGGATGAGAAGCACTTGGGTGGAAGTCAGCAGGTGGGCCCAAAGCTGGATCACTGCTCCTTCGTACCAGAAGTGGTGTGCCTAAGAGACAAAATAGACAGCAATGGTTCAAGGGTGCTACAGGAACACAAGGTAAAGCTTCATGTAATTTAACTAAGAGAGGTGTACAGTGCTTAAATATAAGTTTATTTGTGGCAATAGCCACCTGGTAAATTACTAGATTTGATGGGATTGTGCCACTTAGTATTAATTGAGCTAAAGAAATGAGAACTTTTTAAGCTCTATTATACAGACTTTCATACACGAGCTGCTACAAATTAGGTTAAAACTACTGACAAACAGGAGAAAAAGGCATCTCCTTGGAGAGACAAACAAGTAGTTTCATGTATCTGTGACCACAAGTACCATCAAGTTCTGACAGGGAAATCATATGCTTGATCGAAGGAATAACTGTGAACACAGGAAGAACTGGACTGCTATTGTTAATTTCTACAACTGGTAGTGGTTACTTAACTAAACTAGAGGATTTTCTAAAGCTTTTCAATCCACACTGAGGATAGCTCTCATTGTGCTCTGCATTAACCAACCAAACTGGGACCTCACAATCTCATTTTCAACAGTTCCTTACTTTCTCCCGGTGTATGTCCCAAAGCCATACGGAGCAACAGCTTGCCTCTCCCATACCAATTACACAAGCCCATATTTAACCTATATGGAAGGCCATTTTGAATATGATGGCATGACCATAAACATGTGGTCATAGATTTTATTTCCATAAGCTCACAACATGCAATAGTCTGTCACCACCACTTCTGTGCCATCCCAACCCGAGGCATGTAAATGACTGATCAGGCAAATGTTTTTGGGTACAGAGGCAGCTGAAGAACAAAAGGAAAACTCCCTACATTAACTGCATTTACCAGATAACGTCTTCGGCTGGCACTGCAGAAACAGCCTAAACAAGGATATAAAGAGGAGAGGGAGAAGACATTTTATTCACAGCAGATCTGCCTCCCACTACCGACTGTCAGAATTCTCAGGGAACAGACGTAGGCAGTTGCAGTTGTTCCAGAGAAGCTGTAGACTAAACAGCTTCCTCTTGCAGGCATCTCCAGTTAGACTCACCAACTATTCATGCCTACTCATGTGCTGTCTGGGAATAACCTCAGAGACTAGTCAGCAGCTTCTGACTAGTCACAGCAGCTTCTTCTAGACACAGCCATCCAGACAGCAGAATGCACGGGTGCTATAAGACACATCCTGCAAAACTTCCAGGTAGGGTGAGAGGGAAAATAGGAATATGAGAAAATAATTTCTCACATTATGCAAAATTAAATTAAACAAAAATTACTTTTTCCCCCCAAGTCTTTCCAAAATAATTCATCAATTTCCAGGCATTTATGCCATTTATCCAGGCAAATAAAAAAAAATTGAAGAGAACATTGGTCTAAGACAATAATTTTTCAAATGTTGCAAGTGAGTGAAAATAAGATTATAACTGTCAGTTATAAAATTAATTATAGTGGCTGGAACTGATAGTAGCCATAATTACTAGATCTAGAATAGAAATTTGAACATGCAACAGTTTCCTCATTAGACAGATGCTAACAAAGCTAGAGTGACTGTACCACATTCATTCTCAGTGCAACTTTGTAATTATCATTACATAATAAATACCAGCACCTGATGCTGACGAACAACCAGAGAAACTAATGCTCTTACCCTTCCTCATAGTGAGTAAGTTTTTCTAAGTAAGTAATCCCTTGTATCTCCACTTACACAGGAAGAAAAACAAAAGACAGACTTAAATTTGTGTCTTGCTGTCGTAATTTAGGTCCACTCAAGACCAAGCTACATAGTCTCTCTCTCACTCTCCCCACCTTCTAACTGAATACAGAAAAATAATATAACAAAAAAGGCTCAAGGTTTAAGATAAGGACAGGGAGAGATTCTTAAAGTTATGTTACAGGCAAAACAGACTGGACTTAAGAAAACTATTTATTTATTATTAAAACAAAAGCAGGATAATGAGAAAGAGAACAAAGTAACTTCCCCCTACCTCTCCCTCTTCCTGGGCTTAACTTTATGTTTGATTATCTCTATCTCCTTCCCCCTCAAGCGGCACGGGGGGCAAAGGGAATGGGGGTTACAGTCAGTTCATCACTTGTCACTTTACACCACTCCTTCCTCCTCGGGGGAAGAACTCCTCACATTCCTCCCCTGCTCCAGTGTGGGGTCCCTCCTACAGGCTGCAGTCCTTTGTGAAACTGCTCCAGCGTGCGTCATTTTTTGACAGGGTGCAGTCCCTCAGGAATGGCTGCCCCAGTGGGCCCTCCACAGGCCACAGCCTCCTTCAGGCATCCACCTCCCCCGGTGCGGGGTCTTTCACGGGCTGCAGGTGGATCTCTGCTCCTCCGTGGACCTCCATGGGCTGCAGGGGGACAACCTGCTCCACCATGGCCATCACCACAGGCCGCAGGGGAATCTTGGCCAGGAGCCCCATTACTCCTCCCCCTCCTTCTTCACTGACCTTAGCGTCTGCAGCCGTTCCTCTCAAGAAATTCTTCACAATCAGCTCAGGCATACGCCTCTCAGGTTCTCTTCACATCTCCTCTCCACTTCTTGCAGCCGGGCTGGGCCAAATTGGGCCCAGTCAGCTGCCCGGCAGGAGGCCAGAGGGTGAGGCCTGCAAGGCCCACAAGGCTCGCGCCTCCTCCTCTCTGCCCCAGCTTCATCATCTTCACATATTTCTTTTTTTATTTTTCCCCTTCTTAAATACGTTATCACAGAGGTGTGTTATCACTGAACAGTACGTCCACCTCTGTGAACCAAGTCAGTTGAAGTCTTTAGCTAAAATTATCCAAAAGAGTCCCTCTGACTCTTGTTGTTTTACATGTGTAAAACAAAGTACCACAAAGACACTGGGACACAAAACCAGTCTTTTGTTAGACAAAAGAAAATTGAACCAAAATGCCCTCTCTAATAAGGGAAAACAAATGTCAAGCAGGAAAATTAGATTAAATACTTGAGAAGGGGGAGTATTCTCCCTTTTTGCAGGGAGAGTCCCTCATTCTCTTTCTGGAGACAACAATCCTCAGCGGTTCCCTGTGCTAACCAGCTCTCTCCAATCTCCCCTCATCTCTGCAGCTCAGGCTGCTCCCTGCCATAAAAGACCTTCCATGCCACTCAGCACCACCCAGTCCTCCCTTCTCCCACAGGCTCCTTTCTGTTTTTTAGCCTCTCCCTGCCTCTTCTGTACAGCACATGCAGGGCTCTTGAAAGCCAAGCATGCTCCCTTGCACTCCAGAAGACAGAAACCTCCCCAAATCCCACTGCCCAGGACTTAACCCAACTCAGGAGCCCGTCCACATCCATTATACAGGCATACCTCGAATGTGTTCATCACTGTCTTCCTTAGACATGGATAAAATGTAATGAAAAATCATCACTGATACCATTTATTACAGACATTATAGACAATTATACACATTTACTTAAGAGATTCTGCCATCCCTTTTACTCTGTCAGGAAACAGGATGTTGCCTTTTTCTTTACTGCTTTCCTTTTGGCGTGGTGCTTCCATGTTATTCTAACTCATGTTCTTGCATTTGCGCTTAACATTTGTAACAACCAGTGTAAGCCCAAACAGAAAATTCATCTTTTCCCTGAATGATGAGACACAGAAAAACTCCTTTTGCATACCAAGTTGATCATACAAACACGTTATTTACAAGTTTTGTGCCAAAGTACCACTTTGTATTTTAAACTTAGGAACTCAGTTTAAAAAACTAGTTATCCCCATCTTGCTGCATTGATCAGACAATGAAAATTCAAACACATGCTCAAGACTAAAATTTTTCTCATTAGAGCTTTTAACCTCAATCACTTCAGGGTGTATTTCCCCTTCTTTTAGAATTTGCACAGAGTACCTTCTATTACAGACATGGATGTCTCAGACTTACTCATAATACATGCACTTTGACAGAGCTGATGAGAAAAAGTCATCCTTCCTTAAAGTAAACTCTGTATCATTTAGTTTCAAGTCATGTAGATCAACCTTTTCAATTGGCTTGCATCATTCTCAAAAATAAGTATCTATACAGATTCATGGTTAACAGTGTGTTTTCCCTGAACTCTTATGTTTTGGAAATATTTTTTTTAAACTGCAAATACGGTTGAAACAAGCATATGGTAGAAACCACACTTAGATTTAAATTGGTTACATTAGAAAAAAACAGAAGATAAGTTCTGCCATTTGTGCACAATTAAAAACTGAAAACTTGCATCAATACAATGGCAAGAGAAATATCTCCATGCCAGATGTACTCCTATTTACTTATTTTGGGTTTTGTTTGCTTGGGTTTTTTTGTGACTTGGGGTTTTTTTTTGTTGTTGTTGTCTGGTTTGGTTTTGTTTTGTTTTTTAATTTCATCAAAAAGCTGTACACAGACATTAACACTTACTCTGAATAGAAGTGCAGTCTGCCTCTCTTCACTTAAACCCTTTGGCAGATCAAAAAATAGCATTTGGTGTTACGAGGGGGCTGGCTAACAAGAAGCAGTGGGTTTAAGTACACTGTGCAGCCTCACAATGTAAGGTTTGGAGTTCAGGATCCGAACACGGTCAGGGGAACTCCGGAGCTCTAGCTGTCCCTCCTGGGGTCCCCTTAAACTCTTCAGTGTCTCTAGGCTCTGAATTCTGGCTTAAATTTAGACTGCTGAGTGTCACTCAGGGTGACCACTACCACAAAAATAGATTATTCCAACCCTTCCTTAATTTTACTCTTAAGCCTCTTTGCTCAGGAAAGTACAATTCACCTCCAGGCTGAAATTCTTTTATTCTTTGGAATGTAGGTTGCAGGTTGCTGTTACAGGGCCAAATTCAGCAAAACTGCTGAAGACAACCAGAGTTTATCAGCCATGAGCATTTTCAATAGGCTGTGCAATCTATAATGCAATCAAATTATGTACTAAACATCAATTTTAGCTTTGCTTTGGGTGCAAACATTCTCAGATCACTTTGGGGAAAGCTGACAAATCAAGGAACATAGGAAATGCCAGCCATGTGATACCACTGCATCAGTGACAACGAACTGATTCATAGAATCATAGAATGGCTAGAGTTGGAAGGGACCTTCAAAGGTCATCTAGTCCATTATGAGGGGTTTTTTGTTTGTTTTCCCAGATAACAGGGAAGAACTATTTTAGAGGAGAACCAAAGATACACTTGGACAGAATAGCATAAATGGGTAAAAAGATGTTCACGATAAATCACCTACACAGTTAAAAGTCATAATTTTAAATTCTGCTCCTGCATATAAAAATGCTGACTATGATGGGAAAAAGCTGTCCATCAAGTGTGTATCAAACTGTCAGCTGTTAAAGGCCATACCAATGACAGTTAGTCTGCTGCCTGCTTCAGAATTACACTTGGCTGGACAGACAGATAAATTCTTTTCTCATTTGCACGTGCCTCAAAATATTTTTTTTTAGCTCCTTCTGAGCAAATCACAACAAAGTTTCAAGTGAGTTGAAATAAAACACCATAAATACTATACAAATATAAACACAAATGTGAAATTGCACTTCAGCATAGACAATTCTTGGCTGGAAGATCTCAGAATAGAAAATAATAACAACCAACATTTAAACCGGAAAGTCAGACTTTTAAACTGGTCCTGTCATGAAGCAGTTCAGGCACTGGAAACAAAATATTACAAGCAGGATATTAATTTATATTTAAATATAGAAAAGGCCATTAATATATGCCTATTTTTCTTCTTTTTATCAGAGATTTTTCACATTAACAGGCATATAGACAGTTCTGTCGGCCAGCGCTTTTTGAGAGCACTAGGCAATCAGTGTGGGGAAATCTGGTCACCCTCACATTTATCGCTTACCACCACGCCTGAGGCATCATGTAACAGTTCTGCCACACACTTAAAATGTAGCTGGCATTAGCTTGTACGTTCCACCTCGTGACAGGACTGTACCGCCTCCGTTTTACTTTTTAAATATGTAATGCTCTGACAATGTGACTTTTATGTTTAAAACTAACTCAAATTGCTCATAATAGCACCTATCAATACAATTTCAGATCTACAGCTATCTGTTCTTTCCAAAGTGTATACTGCACTTTTAAAATTCCCATGGATACAAGATTAGATTAATGAACTAGGATGATGTAACAGTTAAGACAATTGACTTAAATCTATAAACAAATGAAAACCCAATTCCAACAAGCTCTCACATTTACATATAAACCCAGTGCAGAACAAAGTATTTCCCTATCACTCTACATGAGGTGTACTTTTTCTTACAAAGAAAAATAAAAGCTGTCGTCTACAAGTAAAACCCAGTAAAGGCCTGAAACAGAGATTGTTTTGGGGTGGTGTTCTTCAGTGTCATAAATTTCAAAAGAAGGATTTTCCCTGGTTACATGTGCTATAACGTATTAAGTCAGATTTCAGTTACAAAGCACAAGAACTATTCTCACAGTTTTTATGATCAAAATGAAATTTCTTTGGCATTGGCATTGTCAGAAATGGTGCCTAATTAAACAATTATGGAATACTTGCATTTAAAGCTTTTGGAATTTCAAAGATGGACATGCAAGAATCACCTATGTACATTATTTTACTAATGAAGTTAATCTAGATGTCATTTTCAGGATCAAAATCCGCATGCACATGAAAAGAAGTTAACCACTTCTCACCTTAAGGCACTAGGATACACATGTATCTACAGAAGACATATGCACAGGAGTAACTTTCTCACAAGCAAGTTTCCAGCTGAAGGGCAGGACTTCAGTTTGGATCTTAAACAGGTATTCTTTTCTTACACTTAAGGCCACAACACGCATCAGATCTAGAGTAATTTCAGGATCATCTCACCTCTGTGAACACAGTGATCCTATTTTCAGCTCCTCATGAGACAAACGGGGAGCACGCAGAGTTACTGGAGTGCTGGGAGCACCATGGCTCCATTTGAAAGGGTCCAGGCTGCACGTACCACATGGAAGAGACTGGGCAGAGGTGAAGGAGCTGCAGCAGAATCCTCCCAGCACAAGGACTAATCACCTCACAACAGGGAGTTGTGATTTTTTTTTTTTTTCCCCAACCCAAGCTCTAGCAAAATGTGCAACTCCTGTCCTTGCTGTGCAGACTGATGAGGAGCTTTGTGAGAACACACTGGCTATTTCCAACAAGAATCAGCCCTTTCCACTACATGTCAGACTTTCTCTTATTCTTGTCCAGTTGAAACATCTTTGTGAATCACACCATCACTGTGCACCCACTGGCTGATGCACAGCCTCTAACTCCCAGCTTCAGACACAGGATTAAAAATTAGACCAGCTTCAAACATGTTATGTTTTTTTTTTAAAGTATCATTTGGGGAAAAAAAAAAAAAAAAAAAAAAGGTGTTATAATATTATAATAGAACGTCCCTACACACACACATACACATACGTCCCTTTGTTTGGGGGGTTGGGTTTTTGTTTTGTTTTTGTTTTTTTAATGTAATCTCTTTCAAATGGCATTGAAATGAAACTTTAGAAATACTTAAAAACACCAGCTGTCATAGTCATCCAACTTGCTGGACACAGCAGAAAGCATTCATCTTATTAAACAGACTGGTTTTTTAAGCAGCATATTGTAGTTACTGAATTTAAATCAATCATTTTAGCCTAATATATCCTATAAGATTTTAAAACTAATAGATCTCAGACTCTCACACCTCATTTTTATTCACAGATTGAAAGGTGAAAATAAGCATTTCTTCTATTTCAATTCCCAGCCCATTTCTCAACTTCAAATGAAATATTTAATGAACTGTAGTAGTTGAATAAACTGACACAAAGAAAATATTCTGTGCACCTGTAAAAGAAGCTATGCTACCAAAAGCTGGTTTAGCACTTCAGCTGACATCACTTACAGGTGTTTATGCAGTCACTTTTCTACAGTTCAACGGTTTAATTTTCTTTAAAACTTTGGCAGCTAAACTCTACAGCTTAAATATCACTTCAGCAGCTTTTTATTGCTAGTAATAAAATAGTAAAATACGTTTTTTGAATATTTAAAGGAGTATATCAAATTATGGCATTAATATAGGGTTTTGTAATGTTTAAATATGAGCTGTGTTTTATATGTCTGATCTAAACTAAGAACCTTTTCTGTTTTGACCTTTCCTTAAAAAAAAGAAGTCCTATTATGATTATTTTCTACTCTGGTCATGGTAAACTAGTTTTAGTCTCAAATTTCAAGCTTCTTCCTGCCAATTTTAAAGCACATCAAGATAAAATAGTGAAACATCCTGAACTTGAAACTTTCTGAGATGTTTCAAGGAATGATAAGAACATAGGAGCAGCTATATTGCATCCACCTCGCCCGTGATCCCACATCTAACAGTGGCAGCGAAGACTCAGGGAGAGGGCATAACTGCAAAGTAGTATATCCTACCAGCTTGCAAAAAACAATGTTTGAAAGATTTCGAAATCAGAGTGGCATCTAGACCACCACATTTTAAGTCACTGAGGAGCCACCTTCTGTGAATTTGTCTAATTCTGTTTTACGTCATTGATCTTTGGTCTGTAAAACTGAACTCAGGCTCATTTTCAACTTGAAATACACATTTCGCCATATTGCCTCAGAGATAATACAGCACATAGTTCTGCAGAGATTTATAAACACGCATACACACTCCTTTGGCTTACCTAGCACTGGAGTGTACTGACAGACTGCATTGTAGCCTTCCAGTATGATATTATACTATAGCCTTACAAAACCTTCAGCTGCAAATATTTAGCTTACTAAGTGGGCTGCTCTATTTCTTTTTAAGGGAACCTTTGAAACTAGCTACGCATCATAACAATATATGAATATTCACAAAACCAGCAACATCACTAAATTAGTAAAATTAGAAAAACATCTTAGGAAAAACGCTGACATCAAATAAAGCGTGTTAAGAAGCAGCATAGCCTTTCATAACAGAACTTATTCCATCGCTCTAAGTCCCATTCATCACCATCCCCCAAAACCTTCCCTGAGGCAGTAAAAGGCTGGGAACTAACATCTCAGCTAGAAAGCTACTGAAGGAAAATGTGTAACTTGTGATGGAAAAATATTTTTCTCCCTACTTAACATATTTTCATGGGGACACCCCCTTGCCCCAAAGTAAGACATACTGAACCAAGTGCAAAGGGAATAGAGACAAGGGGAGTAATTGATGAGAAACAATCTTTGGGGAAATCAGAGGTAGAAGGGCTATTTAAAAGAAAGGGAGTTCTTTGGTAACCAACTACGCACATGAATTTATTACCTGCACTACTACTAAATTCTTGGGTACGAGGAAAAGAAGGAAAGACTGGTTTGTTTTCTAAATGGGCAACCCAAAGGCAGAGAAACATGGAAATTTTTTATATCTATCTTCACAAAAAGCATTACTGTATTCTTTTGCTGCAATATAAAGATAAACTTTAGCTATGCTGGCACAAAGCTAATTTCCATGAATCAAGGACAACTAAGCAATACCAAGCTTAAGACACGAGGTCAAAATATACCAAGCCTGCACTCTGACTGAAATGAAAAGTTATCTTCAAACCTTTAGCTTGCCCCAGAACAGAAACCATTTGTTTTAGGGACACAAGTAGACTTTAATTGATCATCACAATTCTTTATAACCAGATTAAGCTGAATGCTGCAGAGGAGAAAAATCTATCAAGTACAGCGTCACCCTCACAACACCTATGACAAACAGCACAGAAGAGCATTTGATATCACTGCTATGCGAGCAGCCTTCCAGTGCAAAGAGAATAAAGTCATACTGCATAAGGAACTAAGCAGTATTGCCTCAAACAACAGAAGGCAGCATATGCTTCTGTAATGTATTTCTTTTGAAACTTACCAATTTCAAAATGTTAATTTTCCCTGAATCATACAGGAGAGAATTATTCTATGCATGTAGTACACTCAATGCACTGACAAACATCAGAATGTTCAGCCAATAAACTGACATTGCAAGATTAAGATGAACAGGACAGCCTTTATTTAAGAAAAAGTGTCTTTCCTACTTACTCTGACACACCGTGTATGCTGTATACAAGCATTAGCAACATTCTGCTTATCAAATGAATAGTTTCCGTTCATATCTGCTCTCATAACTTTAAAACAACCCATAATCGCGTGGTTTCCTCTGTATTTAAAAATACACTGTCTGTATATCTATACTATCTCAACACTACCTCGAAAGAAGACTAACCCAGTACATACTGCTTAAAATGCCCCCAAGCCTACTTACAATACTTTCACGTTCAAAGCAGATGAGAAAGAGATGGAATTCTTTCCAAGCTCTGAAGTCTGAGCACAGAAACAAACAACATCCATACCCTGGAGGTAACAGGGTAGCCCTGGCAGGCCTATCAAGGCAGAAACTCCCAAAGGTTTCTGGAAGAAATCTTGCCTTCAGTTTCCTTGGACTTTAAACTAAGACACTGCCAATGGAAGCATCTCTGTTGACTGACTTAGCCATTCAAACATAGAGGGTCATGCAAATGAAATGACAGTTTTGAACAACCTCACAAAACATGCTTTAAGCTAGAATAAGCCCAAAAGTACAGGAATATATTAAGCTGATTAAGTATATTTTCTATTTGAAGCCCCTGAAACACCTTCAAGGAAATTCCATGAGAGTACAAGTAACCTTTCCCAAGCATTAAAAAGGCACGGTCACAACACCGATGACTGCATCAAAATGAAAAATCAAAACTTTCTAGGCTAGTACCATTATTATCCTGTAGTAGACCTACTGAGGGTTGGAGTATTCCCAGGTAGCAATCTGTTCTCAGGAAACAAATGTCCACTGTGAAGACACCACAGAAAATGTCCAAAACTGAAAGAATTGACTGTTCCAAAGCACAAGTGCCTCAATATAGCCTGAACTTCAACTATCATTGCCATTAGTAAGCTTATTTTAAGAGAAAGACTGTAATCAGCCATTCCAACCACCATTTGCACCCAAGTCTTCCACTTGCTCAAAACATTGATCAGATGGTGGGACGAGGTGGGGATGTGTATACATAAAAGAAGAAAATGATTCTAAAATCTTTTCTCAGAGGTTTGCTATAAAACAAAGCCATGTACATTTTGAAATACCAAAGTAAGGCTTCTCAGCGAGTAAAGCAAGATACTTGCCCTACTTAGCAGTGAAAGCTTCCAAAGGGAGGAGTTAAACTTCTGTAATTTACAAGAGAATTTTATAACCTGCTATCAATAACTGTTAAGTAATTATTTCTTTACCTAACCTCAATTGTAACTAAACACTAATAAAGGTTTAAATTCATTAAGAAGGTAAATTTTAGTGTAATAGTCAACAAGTAACCTAATTGTATCTGCTTCCCATAATGCTTGTACTCAGAAAAGAGCTACAGGAATTTTCAATCCAGTTCCCAAAGTAAGGGAGAAAGAGGAAAGAATAATTAAAACAACAACAATTAAAAAAATTATCCTGGAGATACCTACCTCACTTTTTTCCTACCCTAGTATTCAGAAGTGACAAGTATCACCAAATACTGCCTGTCTTCCTCCAGACAAAATCATGACCACTTAACACCAAGAAGAGGAGCAAGAGAAAAGCAACAACTAAGTTTGTGTGCACTTGACCATCATCTATCAAATAAAGTAAATGAAACCGTGAGCCAGTCCTGAAGACATTTCCAGCTCAAAGCAGCATGTCCATAAAATGGATCCTCCATAAATAAATTAGTGCTCTCCTTCCTGCCCATATGAACCGAAAAGGGAAACAGACTGACATCACAAAAAACCCCAAAGGACTAAATCTGTTACTCTCCCTTTCCTGTTCCACTATCTCCATGCAGGAAAAACCACTAGAAAAGAACACTAAACTATTAGATGCAAAAGGAAACCAGAAGAGCCAGTAGCTCACTTATGGGTGCACAGAAAATTACAAGATGGCTTATTAGAGCCAAGAGAACTACAAACATTAAAAACTCAGACAGTTCAGCTAGTTTAATTGAAAAGTCTGATAAAAAAATTGAAAGCTTTCCTACTAAAAACAAAACACCTGTACTGGCATCTTACATACTTGAAAAGTTACAATGACATACTAGTGTGGTTTTTTAAAAAATGGAACATTTCTGAAGTGACTACTTCTCATACTCTAGAGGAATAGCTAGCTTGCAGTTGAAACTAAAGATCACACAAAACAAAGCATTCCTTATAGACTAGAGGTCTATGAAGAAGCACACTTTGACCAGACATTAGATTAGCCATAGCCTGCAGACCACTGCTGAAAATATCATGGATGGACTAGTTTCATGAGCAGAAGATTACTGGTTGGGTAACCACTTATTTGGAAAAGACTTATTAAGAATGTATAGTCTGAAGTTGGTAAACATCTAAACCAAAACATTTTGAAAATATTTTAAGAAGATCACATCAATTTACACATAGCCCATTAGTTGCTACCATAAAGTTGTGTTTTGCCACTCTACATTGATAGTTCAACTTTAAAAAACTGTAGCAATAAATGCATATGTATTCCAAAACTTCAAACTACTAGCTGAAGAACACCAGACAGGACTATTTGCACATACTGGTAGTATCTCTAATATACATAACCCCATCCATCATGGGCTCTTTAAAGATCTTAACACAATACACGAGGACATCATCCACTACTCCAGCAAAGCTATCTTTAAGATGAGAGACTGACTGTTTAATCATACATCAGCAGTGACACAGCAACTTGGAACAGGGAATAAACGCAATCAGTCAACAGGTTCTGCAAAGGTAAGTTGCTACTCCACAGTCTTCTCAGCTCCCATCTCTCGTCAACGAGAAATATTAGGACATAAAATACTCAAAAAAACTCCCAAACCAAACAAACAAAACACACATCGAAAACCAATGCCAACAGAAAACAGTGCTAGTTAACCCAGTAATTACTCTGCTACCTACATACAAGGATGTTCAAACATTTCGTAATTCCAAACACTTGTTAGTTTACTATACTTGAATTATAGATGGAAAAATAGAAAGAGAACTGGAGGTGTAACTGAACCCAAAGGCCCCTCTGCAGAATCTTCAGTACTCTCCTGCTCACTAAAGCAAAAAAAAAGCGAGATACTTGGAAGGTCTACACTGAACAAAAACAAAATAAACAACGTCCCTTCCTCCTCTTCAGGTTTCTACAGAGATGCAGCATTACTTGTCCAAGTCCTGCAAACAAGAATGAAGACAACACTGGTACTTCTCAAAAAACTAGAGTCACTGGGTGTTCAAAAGTACATGTGACATCATCATTATGTTTTCATCTGCATCCAAATGGATGATGGCAGGTTTCAATAGATAAGTATTACCTTTCCTGAGCACCAAAAAAGTAAAGTGTGAAGAAACAACTATTTAATTGTGTGACCATTTCGGTAACCATGCTTAACAGGAAAACATCAGGATGCAAAACCCACTATCAAATTCAAACTTGTGTACCCAACAGAAGTGAACGACTATGTTTCCCTCAGTAATCTCAGCCCTGAATAACAGAAACTTCAGTAAAGCCTTTTCAGCTGTAAGAAACTATCAAGTATTGCTTACTAAGCAGACTGAAGTCAGACCCTGTCAGCTACACCTGATAATCCAGCTCTGCGGGAGGAGGGGGGAGGCACTCAAGTATGTTTGCATCTCACCTTATGCTACAGACACAGCAGACACTGTGCTCATAAACATTAAGAGTCTTCCTGCATTTTCCTTAAACAAAACATAAGAGCCCACAATTTCACCTCTATGGGAACACTGAGCTAGCTGTAAAAACAGAGATGCATTAATCTCAGGGAAAAGAAAACAAATAGCTGAACTGTTTTAAGGAGATATGTGCCAAATATTAAGAAAATAAATTGATAATAAGCAAAATTAAAAACTTCCTTTTTTGCTTCAAATTTTGCCAGTATGTGGAAGCAATGTAAGATAAAGTACTTCTAGCTTTCAAGTCAAATACAAGAGTTCTTTTCTTCTGGCTCACTTTCAAAGTTAAAGATGACAAACGGCAAAGCGAGGGTAACTAACTACATAATGGAAAACTATTATTTCAGATAGAGCCAAGTTAATCAGTATTGTAAAGAGCAGCAACCACAAGAAAACCTGAAAGAAGTAACCATAAAATTAAAAAAAAACCCCACCAAAAAAAACCCCAACTCCCCCATCATCATCACCTCTTAACCAGTAAAGGCTTTAAGACGAGGTATAACAGATTATTAACTTAACTTGATCAAATGCACAATTTATAAGAAATAAAAAAGTTTGAAGGCAGTATCTCAAGTGTTCTTTCTAAATTGGTGCCAATTTCCTAATGTTTGAGAACAGCAGCGTTTAGTTTCACATGCTTACTAAGCATCAAGCTCTCAGTATTCTCTGAGTAGATCACTAAACAGGCATTGTTTCTACATAAAACCATGGATCTGGTTCCAAAGAATACAAAATATTCAACAGAAATTAACAGGCAAAGTTGCCCCACAATCTGACAATTTATATAACAATGGATTCCCTGCATTTAATCTCTAAAGGCATTCTGCAAAAGTACTCTAAAAGGTAAGCACATGACACTTCTTCAAACACAGCTCTACCATGAGAAGAGGAGGCTCCAGGGAGACCTGATAGCGGTCTTCCAATACCTCAAGGGGGCCTACAGGAAAGATGGGGAGAGGCTGTTCAGTAGGGCCTGTTGTGATAGGACAAGGGGTAATGGGTTTAAATTAGAAGGAGGTAGGTTTAGATTAGATATTAGAAAAAAAATTTTTACAATGAGAGTTGTAGAGCACTGGCACAGGTTGCCCAGAGAGGCGGTGGATGCCCCATCCCTGGAAACATTCAAGGCCAGGCTGGATGAGGCTCTGAGCAACCTGATCTAGTCAGGGATGTCCCTGCTCCTTGCAGGGGGGTTGGACTAGATGACCTTTGAAGGTCCCTTCCAACTCTAACTATTCTATGATTCTATGATTCTATGGAAAGCAACAGTTGCTCTCTACATATTTATTTAATCACGTCCTTGCTCCCAAAGGAAGAACAGCTTTCTAAAATTATTATTATTTATTTCTGCTAGCAAGTGTGAGTCAATTCAATAATTAGACAGGGATCCAGACTACTGTGGTTCATGCATCAATGATATTGATGAAATCAAATTGTCCTTCTATTTCTTCATTTACTTTTCAATTTGCTTCTAGTGGAAATAGGGACATAATTTAAGGTCTGGGGACTTGTACAGGAAAGATAAAAGCAAAAATAAAGTCTAAAGAACTCTTATCCATTATTAAAATCCAGAAGAGAAAACAATTAAATTTCAGAGTGCACATTGAGTTTATAGGACCGACAGGTAAAATAACTTTCATTTACTTTGTAAAATAAAACAATCTGAAATAGAATCATTGAGACAAACACATTATATTTATGTTCGCTATTTTAAGAAGCGAGCATAAATTTTAACTTCAAATATATATTAGTATTGCACAGAAAACAAAATAGAACCCTAATTGGCTGCTCTTCTCATGTTATATTTCATCTCCTTTACACTGTGTAATAGAAAGGTTCCACAAATGCTACGAAAACTGAACTACCTTGTAGCTTACTGCTGAGCTCAAGAGCTCTAGCATTTAACTGTTTGACATAAAACCGTGTGAGATTGAAACACTCTTCTCTACAACCCTCAACTTTCATGTAACAGCATGCTAGACAAACCACTTTCAATTACCTTTTTGTTTTTTAAATATGGCTAAGAGATATATGGAGAACAATCTCAACTTTCTGAAACACGGTAAAATGCATTTACACAGTGTTATTTAAAAACAGGCAATAAATAATGTGGCAAACCATTCAACCATTGGACCTTTAGCCACCAACATTTTCATACCTCATGCTTACCAAAAACACAGCTCAAATACACACAAGTTATGGCAAGAATAAGTCTGTTCTCAAGAGTTTTAGGTATGAGAAATTCCTCTGTGTCATTAAATGCAGAAAGAGATTTTTCTACATTCTAGAACACAGAAAAAACAGAAGTGATCCATTAACACAGAAATTTGATTCTAAAAATTTTCATGAAACTTGAATTTCAATATTTTCTACATCAGGCCCCAAAATGAGCACAACTTCTAATGGAAGTTTAAGTTACACAGCCTCATCCAGTGAGTTTATTAGAAATTTTCTTTTAGCTTGTTGGTTTTGTTCATCAGCCTTTTCATTTAAAAATGCAATTAAAATAAACAGAAAATGAATATTCGATTTCTGAAGTCGTAACCAGACTACTTCATGAGAGTATCACAACTAGCGATAGTATTTCTATCCTTACCCCACCCGCTTACACTCAGAAATTTCACTGGACACAGTTAGGAGACTACCAGCAGTACTCAGGAGTACGGGGTGAACTGGATTATGAGCTCTGGTGAAATGCAGAGAAGCCTCTCCTGAGCATTATTCATTTGCTGTCATTGTATGACTGCTTTACAGACAGACAGTAAGAGGATTCACCTTCGATCTGTTTTTGAAAGCTTCTCTATCTAGCATCTCGGTGACAGCTTAGCCTGCTCTCAATTCAAGAAAGTATTTCAAATCGTTTTGTGTTCCACGTACAAGACTAGCTCTTTATAATTGGAAACTAGTGTCTGAACTCTTGGCCCTCCAAGAGGCCTCAGGCACACTGAGACAACACAGAAGACCAGAGTTGCAGCACTTCACGTAGTACTCTCTGATATAAGAGGGAATTAAGCAGAAGCCTCCTCTAATTACAGTTTGTTCACCTGAAAGTCAGATAGGTAAACAGACTCTGCCGTGCAACTTCTTTGAAGGCAAAGAGCTGAACTGTTCGGAACCAGCATCTCCTTCCTACCCTCCATGCCCAAATATAGGGCACTAACTCAGAAAAAAAAAAAAAAAATCAGTAAAAGTATTTGTACGCAGCAGTTTTATATTGCACTCAGGTTCCTCAACAACAATGCTGGGTTATCTTTTTTTCAGTGACTTTGATATTTGAAAATACTTTGCATTGGCTTCATCTCTTCCGCTCTCCGAAGACTACAATGAAGGATTGTCAGCAATCTACCCAGTCAAGGAAAGGAGAATAAAAGAGACCCCAGCTGTATGGATGGGCATAACAAACAGCAGGATACAAGGCTCAGGTGCAAGTTTGCCATGCTCAGTTGCAGTTTTCAGCACCAATTGTTCAAAAGCCCAACTTTTATCGTTACAATTGTCTTCATGAATCACAAGGCAAACAATGGAGTGCTAAATTTTTTTTAATATATAAAATCAGACTACAAACATACTTAGAAAAGAAAAAAGAAATAAGAAAGTACTATATATTGATTAAAAAAAAAACCCACAAAAAATAACCATGCAAGATATACATACCCAGTTTTAGGGCAGAAGGAGTCACTTCAATCTCACCCCCAATCGGCTGAAAGGCAGCCAGTTGCGCTGCTACCTCCGTCTCAAAAGAGTCTGGGCTATTTCTGTCTGTCAAATTGCCATTGGTGCCATCAGTCTTATGGTGAGTTTCTTGCTCATCATAAACAGCAATCAGCTATCAAAACAAAACATAATAAAGTTTATATATTTAAAGCATTCCCAAACTTCACCTGTTTGTTTGTTTTTTTTTTTTAAAAAAGCAAAATTTGTCCTTCATTAGGAGTAGAAAAGTAAAGACCTTATTTCAGAACAGCTAACAATAAACATTCAGATTCAGGAAAGCATGTACATTCGTGATCAACTTCAATAAGACTAAAGTACACACGACAGCACTGTCCTGTGCAGATGTGCTTTTCTCAGAATTAGCATGCTACCACTGGTGAGCGTTTTACATTGTTCCAAAATATTCAGAGCTGAAGACAATTAAAAAACACAGAACAGCATTTAATTCTTGGAGTTAGGGGGTGCTATTATCAAAATTTTTAGTGCTACTGACTGACACATTGCACAAAGGTAACACAAACATGAAAGTTTTACTCAGCAAGCAGATACATGTTTTATTTACATATATACACACACATTTATTTATAATTACATTCCAAGTCAAGATACATCCAGCACAATGGCAGGGCATGGGGTTTCCCTAATCACCCAACCTACGCCTCTATAAGGTCCAGTTAGGTACAAATACACAC
Organism: Tetrax tetrax; assembly: GCA_009806455.1. NCBI lineage: Eukaryota > Metazoa > Chordata > Aves > Otidiformes > Otididae > Tetrax > Tetrax tetrax. The sequence goes on from WHYT01016716.1 coordinate 99,537, forward strand.
ACGCCTCTGCCCATCACGTACCTACCGTCTCCTCCCATTCTCTCCTGCAAGCTTACACCAGATACATTGCTTCTGAAAACTGTCCCTCAGTCACCAACTCTTCCACAACTTGAGGTGCACAGGAAGGTCAAGATTAAGGAACAATAGACTGCCAAGTCTGCCGTCCAAACCCACATTAATGTTGATACGAAAATGACAAAAAACACCAGAAATATCATTTCTTGCTTCAGCTAACCTGGCCTTTCACAAGGATCTTTCTTCTGGTCCCTATAACACAAAGCGATCAGATAACGAGTACACAGCTTCATCAACAAGACTCAGATACGGGTGGCTGGGTGTAAATTGCATTACAGTTCCAGGAAACAGTTAACTGTGTTACAGTTCTGGGAAAACAAATAACACATGATTAATTCCCAAAGAATATAAACAAATTGGAAGACTTGCTGACACTTCACACCCCAGAGCCCTCTCCAAGAGCAGAGGAGACAGCAGCAACAGTTCGAGCACTTTTCCTGCCCCACCACCTGACCTGGCATGGTTCTCGTGCCATACAATGACAAACCCTTTGCCTAATAAGCATTGGACAAGATATCTTCATCTTAAGGTGTTCATTTATTTCACTTTTACTTAATTCTTTAGGATTATCCTAAAGCTTTTCTTAGCTAATCCTGAAAGAGATCATAACACACACAACTGGTTAGGCAATGTCACGACACACACAGAAACAAGTTTAAAGGAATGATTTACTACTTCCTCTCTCTGTTATTTTAAAGGTATGCATACACACTATATAAAATATTAGTACATCAAATCTCCTCTGACACTTCCAAGACATGTCAAAAATTGTATCCTCTGATAAGCAGTATACTGAAACAAAGAGACAAACATTTAAAGGAACTTATTTGCCTAAGGGAAGAAGTGAATGTATGAGAGGGAAAATAAAAGAAAAATGAAAAGAAAAATCCTGAAGTGCTTTTAAGGAAGAAAAACTGACTTTTTCAGGTCTTCCGCTCATTTATAATTCGGTTGCTAGAAATGCGTCAGCTCATATTTACCTATACCTATTTCAGAGACACACAAAATCTCTTAAATAATTAGGTAGAAAACTTGCTCTCCTTTTCCTCATGGAGCCTGCTTCCTTTCCGCGGCCACACAAATAGCTCTTACAACATACAACTTGTCTTTTATTTGTCCAAAGCATATAGGAAAGATTCACTCCAACTCTTTGTCCCTTATTCTGCATCATGGGGAAACTACCCAGGTGTTCACACCGCATTCATCACTAGGCCACCGCTGTGCCCCACAACCCCGTACGGGCAAAAGGCTGCCTTAGAGCCAGACATCAACTGACCATGGCAATTTTCTCCAGCACCACCACCATAGTCATTCTAAAATGACTATTCATATTCATGTGATTATGAAGCCCATCATGACTCAAGAAGTTCCACAACTGTTGCCCACCAAAAGGTTTGCTTTCTCAGTCTCACTTTTGCTGCGGAAACTTAATTTTTAAGAAAGCGACTGCTACTAATGAAGAGGAAATTTGAGATTGCACAGGACCATGGCACTGAAAGCACTTTAGATAATAGCAGGATATGAAGTTCACTTGAGCATTTTACATGTAGAACACAGCAAATGGAGCTCAGCTGTGATTTGATGGGAATAAACAAATGAATTCTTCAGCTGGACCAAGGTGAGTTTCCCCATGGTTTCACAACCTTGCACAGTAAATAGTGTATTAAATTGTAATACTCTATGCTTACTACCCCAGGATGTCGCAGAGATGAAAAATAGGGATTGGCTCAAAAAAGTCAGACAAATTGATGGAAAAGACCAGTAAGAACTGTTAAATGGAATCATGGAAGCACTATCTCAAAAGCTCCTAAAACATGTAGTAGTAAAAAACAGAAAGGTAAACCAGGAAAATACTGATGTTCTAATTACCCTATTTCTATACGCTTTCTTCAAGTGTTTTCCACTGGTGACCAGCAGAGCCCAGAGCAGCAGTCTGGCACTGCCACTCTTGCAGGCTCACATTACAGCATTATCATGGAATTAGGCTTCTAAGCACTGTATGTTTCCCTTATTCCCCTGAAGATTGAATGAAGCTTTAACAGAAATGACAATAGAAAATTATTTTAACAGACAAATAAGGTCACAGACAGATTTCCCACACCTGTAGCTCACCTACCAGTCAAGCCCAGAGCAGCAAACCACATTAAGGCTACACCACAATAATCTCACTGGCTTCCTGGGACCTGTGCTCCCACCTCTGGTGCTCCATCTTCTGGGGCAGCCAGCCACAGCCCATAGGCAGCTGGTCACAGACCCACAGCTCCTTTTAAAGGGGTCCCAGGCACCCAGGCCGATCAGGAAGAAGAGGGACACCTGAGAGCAGGTGGGCATGGCCAGGCTCTCCGTCCCCAGGGGTTGAGGCACCCCCCCCATCAGCTGCTGTCCCCCAGGGCTGCGGGAGTTCTGTACGTGTGCCTTGTGCTCAACTTATGGCTGGTGTGTTCAAGTGGCCCACTCCGCCAGTCTAGGACATTAGTGACCGACCCCACCTGCAGAAGTGTTTGGGTGTTCAGTTTTGTAAGAGAACCTGATCTGCAGAGTGTTCAGGTTAAAATAAAGTTTTTATTATAACAACAACTTTGTTGTGTCATCACTCTACTGAGGATCCCTAAAGCACTTGCCCTAGCACTGAGTGACACCTCCTAAGAGCTAACAGGTTACAAACCAAACAATTGCCTTGACAGCTGCTCAGAAGTAGCTGGGTTCAGCAAAATGACATACAGAAGTGACAGTGCCCAAAAGTGGACAAAACCCTCAGGTCTTCACCTGCTTAATTACATGGAAGGATCGTGAATGGTTTGAAAATTTTATCAGTTCTGCATCTTAAAGTGGCTACCACTTTCCTTCACCTATCGAGAAAGTTCAGCAGATGGAGACACATTGGATCCTCTGTTCCCAACTCCCACAGCCAAGTCAGGAGAAAAAGACACCTCTGCCACCACCCGCCTTCCCAACTGTACCCACACCAGTGCTCCATTTCCATACTCCAAGCTGGAGCAGGCAGGGCACAGGTGCAAGCCGACAGCAGGCAAACATCTGCGATACAGCCTGGCAAACAGCCACAAGAAGATTTCTCAGAGCTAAACCACACGGGCCTCACATCTGTCTGACACTGGGGAAGTTTCTTACAGCTGTCACTCCTCAAGTGGCTTCGGTGAAGAGCCCACAGTTCTCTTGTCTACATCTAGGCACTATTTTGACAGATTAAAAAAAAGCAATGAAAATTTATTTCTTTACAGTATGAAGCACATAATTAATTAACATGATCAAGAGCTAAACTTCTATTTTTTTAGAGAGCATGGAAAGGAGATACTTCCAGTACTGCACGTGGAGGTAACAAAGATGCAATGTCTTTCCTCACCAATGAAATAAGCAGCCATTGGTTTTCTAAAATGTATAATCAGTAGAGAACACCTCAGGACTTCAGTTGCAGCAGCAACGTACTGGTAGCAATTCTAACATTGCGAATACACTGCTAATCAATCAATGCATTATAAATATCAGCTTCAGCCTTTCAAAGGGAATACAATTAAGGTTATGTAAATTAACTATTCAAAAATAATTGCAATAATTGACTTCTCATTTCCAGTACGGAAAATTCTTTAATTGGAACAGACTGCAAATCTCTTCTGATGGAAAAGAACTTCAGGACACATTAAGCAATTCCCCACAAACATATCATGAAAAGAACAACATTGTTCGCAACACTAGTTTTTTCCTTACCCATTCAATATTTAGAAATATTGAGAGTTCAGTAGGTCTGCTGATTATTTTGTTTTTTTTTTTTTAGTACTCTGTTGTGGTTTTGTACACTTGCTGTACTTAAGCATGTCCATTTTTTAAAGGTTATTTAAACAACATGAATATTTACTGCAAAAGATATCTATGTATTTCTATATAGGTAAAGTGGTTCTAACTCCAGGATTGTTATAATCTCTATTAATAATCTACCAGTTACCTAGACAATCAATAAATTACCAAAACTCAGCACTTATCTGTCATTTTTTATTACTAAATTCCTCCCTACTTATATTGATGTAATCACAACATAGGGCAGCAATAATGAACAGTTCTATTTTCTTAGCATTTTTGTTGATCAGAAGTGGAAAATTCATTACAAGGCAATGAAGGCAAATTTTAACTTTGTATAGTGTCCTATGGTACAGCTCTTTCAATATTTTACTGATCATTCAATTGCAAAGCTTGCAGAAAATTAGAACAAGATTACGTAAAAATTGACTACATTTCCAAACACAGAGAGCAACACACACATTCGATTAAGATCAGCCCTCACACACAAAAAGGAGGGTAAGCACCGACAGCGGACAACGCTGGCACTGACGAAAGGGAGCGAGTACAGAACAGCAGAATGTTTTACCCCAGGGAACCACTGGCCACTAAGATACACAAAACTGACGGATGTTGCATTTTAAAAAATCCCCACAAGACCAACTGTTCCCAAATCCCTGTTCCTTTGTAAAAGGTTACACTACATTTTCCAGCGACTCTCAGTCCTTCCAAGACTACTTGCCCTCTACTCCGTAGGTTCAAGCTGCTGCTGCAGAGCCACGTTGGCACGCAGGGCTCATACGCGTACACTGCGGCCACGCTTCACCGCGCACCAGGATGTACAACAGACACACAAGAAACAGTAAGAAGTCCTTCCATATTAAAATTGCCACAGTTCTGTTTTAGTGCTTGCTAAATAAGCTATATTAAATATAAACAATTTTGTGGAGTTCCAGAATTTCAAAAAAACCAACATCCTCACCTTTGAACAAACAGCAGAATTTTACAGATTTTGCTTTAAGGCACTTGTCTGTTAAACTAGAAACAGCTGACTTTCCATTGCCCTATACACCACTTTAAATAAAGGGTTTTATAATTATTTCTCTCTTCAAACTACTTTTGACAACTAGATTACTGTTAATAAGGTTAAAAACTGTATATTTTACTAGCTTCTCTGTACTGAATTAGAAAATAGACACCACTATTTCCTTTCTGACCCCAAACACCAGGCATGTACACAAGGTACTAAGGAAGAAATGGCAAAATAAAAGCTTGCTTGCAATTAAATTAATCAGCTTTCAATTACTGTCAGGATAAAAATCACTAAGAGAAGTTCTCAGTCATAGGCTAGCATCAGTACGTGATTGAAGAGATGCAATTTTCAACAGCTGGAATGCTATATTCAAAAGCACAAAAAGGAATTCAATGCTTAACTTGTACTAAGTTTTTCATTCAAGTTGGATCAAATTTTTCCCCTTAATTTTTTCACATTCAAAACTGTATTTACATTCTTCTCTCGCTATGGATGAGTGAGAGAACCACTAAAATTGTTGGTTTCTTCAAGACATGTTTGTTTCCTTTCCAGACACTCCCTGTCCATTACTTCAAATACTCAATTAAGAGAAAAGCCTGTAGATTTTTATCCGTATCTGCACTTCCAACAGCCGGTGCTCCTGTGGGAGTGATTATCAGCTACTTATAAGATGATGCAGCAAAAAAAAAAAAATAATCTCCCTTTATTTGGTCAATTAATAAAGACTTTTCACACAAAGCACTCGCATCTCAATAAAGCGCTGTCAGGAGGAGTGAATGAACAGCTCGGTGACTGTTTCATTGAACTTTGTGACATAAGGAGAAGCGATGGCTCAAGCTACAGCAGAAAATGAAATTCTCCACAGTATCACATTACCTTGCACTCCGATCCCTCAATTTGGGATCTGTAGGATCTAATCTTGTATTTATACCTTTACATACATAACAAAGAGGTAAAAAGATACAAAGTGTTTCTATATGTAATGGACTGACACCAGAATATAGCAAAGTTCAAAATAAAATTTAAAGTAAATTTTTAAAGATCAAAACAACTTCAATTCTCTGCAAGTGCTTGCACCTGCAAACAACCTGATACAGATGGAGCTGGGTAGTTGCTAGCAGCCTACATATGATCAACGCAAAAAAGGAAAACTGATCCTTTCCCTCTTTTTTTCCCCACTGCTCCTTTCTCTCGACAAGGTTATGCATTTGGCCAGGTCAGTTCTTTACTCCAGCCATCGAAGACACTTAAGCACCAGGTAAAGGCAAAGTTAGCTCTTTAGTCAGCAGTCTGCACCAGGCTACCTCAAGTTTAAAATCTGACATCTACTTTGAGGCTGCTGCAGCCTGACTTTCCTCTTTCCCCAACCAGTAGTTTCTACTGCTCCTTCAGAAAAGTGCTACAACTTGCCTGATCCACGGTGAGTCACAGGGAACTAAATCAGAACAAAAGCAACTCTGCATCTTCCAGCTGCTTCAGCTTTGGGAACCACACAAAGCAAATTTCTGCCAGCACGACACTGAGTTAACAACTCCTTAGACTATCACTGCCTGCAATGTTGCATAATGATGTAACGCTGTCTCCTTTAACAGACATAGACCCATGCTCGTGCCCCCGCTCCCCTGGCAGCGCACTGGAGTGCTGTGCACATACGTGTGCACGTGAAGTCTGAACGCAACAGCAGGAACGACGTTTCGGCATTCTCTCAAGGAGTTCATCCTCCTTACAGAAACTCTTCTACAGGCACAGGTCACACTTTTAAATTGTGCCCACAAGGGGACGAGAACACTTTAGACTGAGGCAAGAGACCAAGAGTAAAGCGTACCATATGTTGAAAAAAAACCCCAAAAACTTCATAAAGCCACTGTGGAAGTTTTCTCAGAACTTCATAAACTCATTAATGTAAAATCAGATTTTATATATTACTTATGAAAGACTCCTGTTCAAATGGTTAAAAGATGAAAGACTGGTAACAGTGCAACAGAGACAGAACTAAGGTAATTAGGGTACCTCAAAAATGGATGAAAGTGTTATTTAATTTTTCAATTTAAAACTTTCCTGGAGCTCTGCAGCCTTTCTTCAATATTCTTTCAAGGTATTCTTCTAGCATACACTGATAAGTATTTGAAATGATATTCTTGCATAATAGTTTGCCTGGGAATTCCTTTAACTTAAAATAAAGGCTGTCAAGGAAAAATACCAATATACACACCATATGGCAGCCTTCCTTCACACCTACATACGAAAACAAATTACAGATACATCACATGAAAGCTATGGTGATTAGCTCATCTTGTTTACCTACATGCCAAAACTACACACACCGAAATATCTTCCCAGAGACCACCCGACACTTCTCCTACCCTTATTATTCAGATTTCTTTGGGTACTAAAAGCAGCCAGGAACAGAATCCTACTGCATACAGTACAAACACTGGTAGCCTCTGCTCTCAGAACTTTTCAAGGATACAAGGAAAACATGAAATAGGAAGAAAAGCAGCACGTGTAAAACAGAGACACCAGACCCAGCCCAAGTGCCAGCTCTTTCTGGGGGAAGGGAAAGGAGTATGCCACTGGCAGGGAGGGATCCTCACCCAAGCGACAGTGCAGTTGCTTTGGCACAACTCAAGGAACAGAGCAGGGGACAAAAACGAAGAACAGAGGGTGAAATACCTGAGGTCAGGAGAGCTCTGCAGGGTTTACTTCCGTTTAAAGGCACAGAGCCACTCAAGGTACTCAATACCGCAAAATGCTTTAAATGTTTGTATTTCACCAAAAACATCATGGCAAGAGGTGATACTTTAAATAATAATTTTCTTCATAAATTAAGCTGAGATTTTCAAATTATCACTAAACCATAAAAGTTTGTCCAAATGGTGGGATATCAATTGTTTCCACTCTTTACCTTTTAAACAGCAGATCTACTTCCCAAGAAATTTGGAGTTTCTCTTCTTGCCCGTCACTTATTAGATTTAAAAGACAATCAGAGACAGCCATACCTAAAGAAAGGAGTGGATGTTCACTCTCCTGAGCTCCTTCCCCAGCCCTCCCTGCTGTGCCTGGGCTGTGGCGCTGCTAGTTACCCAAAGGGGACCGCTGACCGCACTTACTTGAATCTACTAGGTTTGTGGTTACTGACATCCCAGCCATGGGAAGGTGTTCAAACTCCCCATTACTTCTGGGAGATCAAAACTTCTCGACTGCTTTGTTCCTACAGTCTTGCATTTAGCTCTCAGTCTTGTCACTGAGTTTGGGTAACTACTTGTCCTGGTTATTTCTGAACCCAAGTTCCAGATCTCCAAGTTTCTTAACAGTCTGCTGTAATTTCTATTGTGGCTTTTGGTTTGGTTTGGGTCTTTTTTTTGTTTGTTTGGGGTTTTTTAATTGCTATTTTGGGAAGGTCCTCAATTATTCTACAAAAGTAAAAAAAAAAAAACAAAACAAAACCCAAACTATATTAAAAAATCATGCCTGAGAAAACCTTTTTGTGCATGCTTTTCAGAAAGTCTAGCTGTTTTTGTCTGTG
>WHYT01016716.1:117118-159073 GCA_009806455.1 Tetrax tetrax
AGCAGCCACCTTAAAAGTGAACAAAAGAGGCAACAACTGCTGATGTGATTATGCACCTAAGCCCTTTTAAAAGTTTCTATATCCAAAGACACCAAATGCTCATTGTTTCAACTTGCATTTCATACAAGGTAAGTAAGTACATCTTAACTGAGAGACAATCTTGACAGGGTTTCCCCCATCTCAGTATTTTTAGCAAGCTTTGAAAACCAATCAGTCATTTTTAGCAAGTCTCTAGATGGTTTCATTTAAGGTCTTTTAAAGCCATAAATATGGTACTTTTGGGGCAGAAGGAAGGAGAAAAAAAAAAAAGAAAAAAGGCATTTTTGTGTTCAAGAAGTACATTTCAGTTTCAACTGTGCCACCGCGGCAGGGGCCAGGCATGAGCCTGCCAGCAGATGGAAGAGCCCATCTCAAGCTGGCGCTTGGAACATCCCCACCTCCCTGCCCAGGTGTACCCGGTAGCATGAAAACTCCTTTACCTGCTTCTCTCTACTGCAGGCGATGCTAGGTGATCCCGTTAGTGGGAACAGTCAAAGCAGCCTGACAGTTAACATCGGAGGGAGGATACCAAGCAAACAGCTACACTTTAGTCACAAACATACAAATAGCACTTTTCCATCCTAGCAGTGACTTTATTTCTGGACGAACGTGGGCGACACAGGCAGATTCTGCATGATATCTACATTTTCAATAAGGCTTGCATTGCCTCTTTTACAAAGTCACAAATCCAAGATTCTCAAATCATAACTACATAAACAGAAATAATGTCAATTCACACCATATCACTGTTTTAGTTATATTCCCACTCCCTGCAGGAGTCTACCATTACATTGTGTCATTTTGGACATGTGCTGACCAACTTGGTTAGTCTGTAAGTCTCCCTCAAAACAGGATCACCCAAATCACCATTAGAATTGCCCTAAGATGTACTGTACATCAACCAGATCATAGGCTCACCAATATTCAGTAAGTTTCTCAAATAATATTTCCTCAAGCATTGTTAAAACCCAAAAGTTACATCATCTACGTCCGTAACAGAGGGAGATTTATGTACATTGCAGGTACTTTCTTCCACATCTTATGCAGATGAAGCCTACCAACAAACTACAGCCCCTCTGAAAAGTTTGGCACTTCCACTATTCCCTCACAGATGTTCCCATTAGCAATTAATCATCACCACAGGGAGTCTCAGCACAGAGGCTAAGGGTTTAATATACTCACTTTGGATCCCTTTCAATATGTTCCAAAAGAAAAACAAAATATAAGTTAAAAAAATTAAGGCATTTATGTCCACACTCAAATATACTACATAGCGTTATAAATTGCCCTATAATCATAAGGTAAATTGATTTTAAGGTACCACAAAACCCAGTTCTAGATCCACTATCGTTATATAGATTCAGATGCCTTTAACAAGTTAAGCCAATAATCTATTAAATTTAAAGCATATACAAATAGTATTAAAGTATCCTAAAAAGAAACATGAACTAAAAATTACTAGTTCTGCTAGTAAACAGATATTATAAAGCATTCATTTTTTAAATTCAAACTTTTTTTTTTTAAATCTACTACAGAGTAAGACAATATGACGAATCTCTCCATATTCTTATTGGATGATATATTAATGTCATTAGTTAAATATTTTGTTTCCACAAACAAAAACCACAGAACAGCTACATTCCAATTCCTTAATTTTAAGTAAATTACCTAAATTCTACATCTCCAACAAACTCCATTGGTTTCAGTAAGTGTATTTGTTGTTAGCAGCACACACTACATCTAATAGACTGACAACGGAAGTTCACAAAAATAACCAAGAACAAAAAGCATACTCTGTGTGTGTGCACGTGTATTTTTAATGAATATTTGTGAAGTATGGCAGAACTATCATCCCTACTTCACAAACGAGCAAAAAGGCACAATAAAGCTGGTTTATTCAAGACAGTACAGGATGTCCACGACAAACCTGGAGCTAAGCCTACTTTTCCTTAAGTCGCAGCTTACTATTACAACCATGAAATTATTTTTTTCCCTTACTAACATTTTTTTTGTCAATAGCTCACGTGCTTTACAAAAACTTGATCTTAATTTTACATGAAGTGATGTGCTGTGTCAAATCACTTACCCACAACTGCCCACAAAACCCAGGAAATATCTCAGAAATGAAGGTCCCACTCCACGTGCTATCGAATCGGCCACCACAGCCCTGCGGGCCAATGTAAGCACCTCCACTAAAAAGTAGAGTAAGGAATTTTAACTTGTTCTTTCAAAAAGAAAAACAACCTCAACTTCACATTCCAGCTTGTTTCAAGCACAAGTGAAAAGATTCCACACAAACAGAAAGGCATTTGAAATCAAAAGTCTTCATTCAGGGTTTTAGATGAACCTTCTGATTTCAAGAATGCTGAGCTCTCAAGGAGTACACAACTGCACTGTTGTAAGAAATAACATCGTTAGAAACCCCACCATGTAATTACTCACACTTTAATTACTTGCTGAAACACTTTATTGGGAGCATATACAGTCACGTCTACAGAGACATGTAAATATCATTACGGAGAATCAATGCGCTCTCCGCATGTTTCCAGCTTGGGATTTCTTTCTTTGTGTGAGAACGGAATTCCCATATGAGGAGATGGGAACTTTAGAACTGCTGATTCACGCTGCAGAAGCTCTTACTCCTAACATCAGTATATACCCTGAACTAAAGACACTCAGCAAGGCTCCTATGTAGAACATGCTGTTAAAAGAAAAAAAAAACCACATCCTTAATTATCTATGTGGAACGTGCTGTTAGAAAAAAAAACATCCTTAATTGTCTATGCGGCCGATAAGCATACAGCAGTCTGATTTTTTTCATAAAATACACATTTCTGAAAATTCATCTGGTTTATGACAAATCAACGTTACATCCTTTCCCAAATCTCCCACTCAAGTACACTCTTACATAGAGGGAATAAATTTCAACAGCCTATAAAGCAGTTAGATCTTTTGCAAGCCATCATCACTGTTTCTATAAAGTAGTGGAAGAGTAGATGGCAGAATTTCAGAGTAGACGAAAACATGCAGAAATCAAAGAAAATGCATAATTCAGTAGGTAAATACCAACAAAAATACATGACCAAATTCTTGATATGCACTACACCTAAGTTTCATGGTCTTCACATCCTCTAGAAACATTCACTCTTTGTTGTAAGAGAAGGATTTCAAAACACACACACACAAAAAAAGAAAATTAAAAAAAAAAACCAACCAAAAACAAACAAAAAAAAAAACCCAACCAAAAACCACAAAAAAAACAACCCAGGTAACTGGAGAAAACACATACTACAAAGTACAGTTTTAATACAGTTTAGACAAAAGTGTTGCAAACCAACTTCTGTAGGAACTAAGAGATGAACACCTCCAGCATGCTCTAGCTTTCCGTAACAGAGACTACTGGAACTTACAGAAATTTTAACTATTCAGGAGTCACTTAACAGCAGCTTTGAAAACAGCAGAGACGTATGAAAGAAAAAACAAGAAGCTAAAAAAATTCCAAATCACAAATAAATGAATGACATGAATACTCAAATTAGAAGCAGGCATATATAAAATGCATCCCACAACTTAAAAAAAAAAAAAAATAGCCTGTATTTAGAAATGGAGGGGAATAGAAATACTTTCTCATATTTTGATCACAGAGAAGGAATTATATTATAAATGACAGCATTCTAATGAACCAGAACTGATTACAATCTTTTTTTAATGAAAAGGTATGCAAAAACCAACAAATAAAATGCATCAGAGCTTGGTAAAGATCAGTAGCTTAGCCTCAATGTTATCTACTGCACATCTGCCACACCACATTATCTTACTACTCAAGCATCATTTTTGCATTTCAATGTAGTAGCTCCATCAGATTAATGCCCAAGACATTTCAGCTGTGTTTCAAGTAAATAAGTGGACATACAGGAATATTATGCATGGCCTGTATCATTGACACTAAGCAAAGAAAATGTGATTAGCACCAAATTGCATCTGACAGGGGAATCAGAAAGCTGTCAAACACAATGACATAGATTCAGTATTTAGAAGGTAAAAGGGGGAATAAAGAAGCTGGCCAGTCTGGCATACAGACAGCAATAAAACACAACAGCTATGATAAATTAATTCATTTACTTATGAAAAATTAGAGGCTTCCACACGCTACTCTCATTTATAATCTTGTCAATCTGGCAGAGTAAATAAAAAGCCTATACAATGCACACAGTGGGAGGGAAGAAAAAGAAACAAAGAGGAGGAAAAGAAAAAAACAGATTTTTGCATTTAATCGAACAGAATAATTTCTTACATTAAATCATACTGGATCGAGCCTTTGATAGGAGTGACTAATGCAAGGCTACATTATAACAGTGTTTACTAGAGATGCACGGTGTTAAAACAACAGAAAGGTTGAGATCAAATACTCGGAAGCCATATAAAGCAAAACGAATTTTTCAGATGCTACTGCTATGTCTATCAAAAGGATGCCAAAAAGGGCTACAGAGCAGGAAACGGACCAATCCCTGGGACACGACCAGGCTCTAGAAGGAGGAGATGTTCACATAAAGCTGCCCAGTGTGGCAGTTAACAGCAATCCACCTTGGAAATCCTTTTCAGAGAAAATAAGATCTGCAACATCCTGCAGCTCAGTCTCTGCAGCACCTCCCAAGATGTTCTCCCTGGAGCACCAGGTAGACCCAGTGGCTACTATCTCTATAGCAATATGGCTACAGTAATTTTGTCCACTGAGATCATTGTTACAATAAGGAGATCAGCAAAATATTGTCCTTTCAGAGGAAGAGTTCAATGATCATCATGTCTGGCAATTGTTGGTAGGTCAGTTTAGACAAGAAAATAATGAACTTCCTGGCAATGAAAGAAAAAAACTATACGTTTCTTAACAGAACAGCATGGAACACCACCATGAAAATATAAATGTCTGTAAGCAGCAGCAAGGACAATCGTCAGCACCAGCAGAGAGGTTGAATTTTCACCTTCTGGCATTTCACATATTGACTAATCACTGTAGATCTATTAAAATTCTATTTATCCTTAGATACGTACCTTGGCCATGAAGTGTTTAGGGCACAGTCAGTTCATATACAGTCCTGAACACTGGAAAGATTGTTCTAAAACCCAGGGAAAAGATCTGACCCTGCCACTTACCAGACATTTACTCTACAGCAGCCTAAAAGGACTCCAAGAGATCAGAAGCCCATTGTGCCCCAGAAATAGGTTAAAGTTGATGTCTATTCCAAAAAGCTAGCACCAAAAGACAAGCCAGTCACTAGCAGCGTTCTCGCACCATTCATTACACATCCAGTCTATATGAGAGGGACAGGAGGCATCTTGCTGACGAATACACAATAAGTTCACGTCAGCACACATTCTGTAGCAGAGCTGGAAACTTAGCCTGTATCATTCAAGACTAGGACTGATGGCTTGACCAAGAACAACCTTCTCCCTCTGCAGAGTACTTCAATCTACATGACAATTTTATTTTATTTTTATCAGCACGTGTGTGAAGCGGTGGAAGAAAGAGTGAAGAAGAAAAGTCTCACCTCCAGTCAGCATACACACCAGCAGAGAGCCAGGTCTGCGCCACAGCAGCAGTTCTGTCAGCCTCTTGACTAGCATCCAAACCTCCACAGAGTTAAAAATCAGTAGCTTTACAGGACTGTTTTGAAATTTGCGAGACACTTTAGAACAGATACTTTCTAGTTCACTTTGGACAGACCTATTTTCAGAAAATTATTACATTTCTAATTTTGCACCTTTGCCACATACTTCTAACTATTAGAAGTTTTTAATATGCATTATTTTAATTAAAATATTTTCATTTTGGTCTACAAATTAAGTATTTTGTACTCAACTAAATATACACAATTCAATGCACAGATACATACTGTTTGACACCTTCTGTTGCAAATGCATAGATTATAAGTGTTGCAAGGCCAGCTGGGGTTTACTTGTGAATTTCTGCAAGATTCCGATTTTCATCTAAACTTAAGTATGCAACCCTTATGTTTGTGGAGCCAGCCCTCGAAATCCAGGCTTCTTGCTGGCCATACAGGAAGATAACCAAAGCAAAAATGGCCACTGCTTAAACTCCTGAGAGGAAGGCAGGTAAGCACTCCTAGGGGCCTCCTGCCTGCTCACAGCTAGAGGCCTAGTGAAAAAATCACGGTATTGAAATAAAGCGTAGGAATTTATTTTCCTAGTGTCCTGCATCTTCAGAAAAAACCCAAACCAGTCCTGTAGCATTCCTATAGTGGAATATTTGCTACATTATCATTTGGAAATAATGCGGTTTCCACTTTAAAAGAAAATAAATATACAAAAGTGAAATAGTAAAGCTTTAGGATTAGCCAGTACTTCAGGTTCTCTGTCAATTTTCAGTCTGCTTTGCTATCATCCAATTTTACTCAATCTTTTGATTGAAGACAACCTTCCCATACTCCACGATACCACGGCTCGATGCCCAGGAGAGGGCACAAGCGACCCTGGGGAATCCATAGGCCAGGCTGCCAAGGCCCATTTCTGAACCCGCCTCTCAACCTTGAATCGGTCAAATTCACAACCATAACCTCAAATTAATTTTTAATTCTTTCATATCTGATTTTTACAAAGCTTTGAGAGAAGCAATTTAAAAGGCTGCATAGTATGCATCAGTGGCAACACAACCAGCGGAAATAAACAGAATTATTAAACGACCTCTACAGTTAAAATCTTAACATCTAGCTCCAAATTTTCAGCCAATTTCCAGCCTTCAGCAATACAAAACACACATATATACAAGTTTACATGGCCTGTGTGTACCCAAGAGTACAACCAGAGCAGGGTGAAGGAGAGGGAGAAAAACCCAACAACAAAAACAAAACAAACAAAAAAAGCCTGATGGAACTGTGGCACAAAAGTTACAGGAAATACTTAGTGCCTGGCTAAATCCCTACACAAGGGAAGGCCTGGTAATGATAAGCTACTTCACAGCCCTTAACTGCCCTTTAAAGCATGTCAGAAGTACACGCTTCAGCATAAATACCTTTTTATTTTGGAGCTACATGGTAGGCTGTGGAATGTTGTATTACAGCTCACAACTATGCTATAAAAGACTGGCTTATGATTAAACCCGTTGTACTGTATTCTGGAGCAAAGTTTTTGCCATTTTGTTGCTTTTAAGGTATACAGCTAAAGAAAACAAAACATCTAACTGAAAAAGTACGTCAAAAAAGGCCTTTTCTTAAAACATCTATAGCTACAACTGCAAGAAGGTAAAGACCAGATAACTGCACAGTCCCACTGTCACTGAGAATTTCACAATTGGTCAGGATACAAAGCACGACCAGCTGTAATATCTTATTTCAGCATTTGTTGCTCAATTAAAACAGATTTTTGTAAAGCATTTTCCTATTATCTTTCCATCTGCACTATTGCAAGAGAGTAACTTCAGCCCACGGGGCTGAGACAAGGAGCAATCACAGACAATATGGTAATGCTGGACGAGCACTTAGGAACAGATAAAACAAGACTTGAAGTAACCATTCCTTACTTCCATTCTCCTTTCATCCCTTTAATCTATTTCACTCTCTCTGTACTTGTCTGGTGTGTTTCATTTGTTAAGAAACTGTCATGGGCTCTTTATCCTTTTTTTCAAATTTCAAGAGAGGCACTGATATTAAGCTCGGCTGCAAACAAGTACTGAATTGCAGTCCAGGTAATTATTTTCATTCCTAATCTGCAAGTTCAAGAAAGCAAATATTTAAATATTTCAAAATATTTAAATCTGAAAATGTCATAAAACCAAAAATATATATGTAAGTCCAGCTAGGCACAGACCAGGGTCTAGGTCCTGCAGTATTTGGCCTATTAAATTAAATCTGGGTAATTGTCCTAACCTCTACGTTAAACATCATAAAACAGCTGGGAATTACAGCTTTGCAGAGTGCTACCAACACCGCCCTAGCAAGAAGATGGGTGTAATTCATGGTAACAGCGTAGCACAGCCTACTCCGTTCCCACACAAGGTGCACCTCACACCTGCCAGCACACACGAAGAGAAGCCAAAGCACGGTGGGATGCAGCTTCCTGGAGAGGAGACCAGACCCTGCTGCTCGCCCAGGCAGCAAAGCAGAGCTGCACGTTAGTACTGCCCACTGACGCCGTAAGAGGACGTGTAAACCACTCAAGTGCCACAAATGCTCATCCAAGCACACATGGGCTTGAGTTACAACATGAATTTGAAGCCCATTGAGGGCAGAAAGGACTAATGACACCACAAGGACCCGAGTTTTAACCTTATCTTAGGGCCAACCCAAAAATTAATTTCTCTATATTCACCTTAAGAGCCACTACTTACTCCATCCTTACCCATCACTGATAGCACCCAGTCCCCCACTCACACTTCTTCAGCACCTCAACTCACAATGATATTAAATAGACGTCATTGATGAGGGATGGAAAAAAGAAAGAAGGGAGACTACATGTGTATCTGAGGCCATAACTCAGCATAATCATGAGTGATCATGTGGAAGATTAAAAGAACAAAATCATTCAAGGTTCAAGGCAAGTCTGGAAGTAACAAACACCTGGTACTCCATAAGTTGGAGATGTAAAACAGGCTCAGTGGGGTACGAACACTGCGCCACACAGTCCTCTTCACAGAGATCACACTGAAGGTACAGAACTATGATTTTTTCCTTTGGTATCTGACAAGAGCTGAGTTCTGAGGCAGAAAACAGGTCATTCATTTAAGAAAAACATCCCTGAAGAAAAATTACAAAATATTAACTTCTTCCTCACGGGGACACTGAGGGCAGGTCTACACTGCAAAGGCTGACAGACTATTGCAGAGGGAAGTGTGCTGCTTCTCCTTTAGCCCAGCCAGCTCAGGTAACAGTCACAAGGGACCAAGGATGGCAGGGATCAACAGCCTGCCCTGCGCAAACAAACAAGGACAGCAAGCCTCCTCCCAAAGTGTGCCAGGTCCTTGCTGCTGCCCCTTCACCAAATGTACTTCGCAAACTAGCGAGCCTAAAGCAAGCTCACACACAACTGGGCTGTTTCAAACTGAGAGGCATGTTGAGGTGAGCAAGAAAATAAGTAAATAAACATAAAATCTGGTATCAGTGAGCTTGCCCTAAACGGCCTCTGACTTTTTGCCATAGCTGGAGCTGCTCCCTTTACTCCCTGCTCCTCACTCCCACACCAGCAGCAAATACTGCAGCTGGCCCACTGCAGTAAGAAAAACTACACAGGAACACTCAGCAAGGAGATGCTTATTTACAGAGGGCTTCCATGACAACTAAACGTCCCACTTTCCCCATTTTCGCCCATTTATTTAATTCCTATGTCTAGCATTATGGTATCAAGGGTGACCTGCATTGATTAATAATATTCCCGTCAATGCAATGCGTTAAAATTCTCATGCACTTCCAGCAAAAGAACTTAGAATTTTTTTTCCTGAACAATGGCAACCAGCCAGTTCTTTTAAAAAATGCACCAATACAAAATTAATGACAAAGAAATTGTTTTCTCTCCTCTGAATTGCCAACATTTCTTTATATAAAATAAGGTATTAGCTAAATAATGACTGCCATAAAGTATTTTTTATTGAAAGCACATGTATAGAAATTGACACACAAAATGGCAGCCAAACCAAATATTTATATTAAAGGTGAAACGTTAACCGACAACAAAAAAAAAAAGCAAGGAAATTCTATGTTAAGGCTTTCTATCTTCACTTTTAATATTACATTTAAACTTCAAACAGCAAGTGATGTTGCACCGCTCTCCATTACAGTAAGCATGCAAAACAAGTAACGTAAAACAGAACTGTGAGCAGAGCGTCAGCAATACCTTTTGATTTCTCTGCTTTTGTCAGCTTGCATCCAAACGACAGCATAACTTTGCTATTAATTGAGTGTTTGTGCTTTCCAGCCTCCCTGTACCATGGGACAGCACCTTCTCTGAGTTTCCTTAGGAGTGAAGAAAAAAGTCCTGTCTCTTGAGAAGCAATTAAGACAACTTAAAATAACTGTGTTCCAGAAAAGGGTAAAGAAGCAGTATCAGACAAAACCAGAAAAGGCAAACATAACTGTTTTTAAATTATACTTGAATACTCCAAAAACATAATTAAAAACTCAATGCAGTTTTCAGAAAATAAGCTAAATAATCTCTTTGTTCTGTAGAAAGCAAAATTCTTAACCCCTTTTTTATCTGGTTGGAGCAACTGAGGAGATACAGAAGCAGATATAAATCTAAAAAAACAAAACAAAAACAAAAAAAAAAAAAAACTTAAGAATAATTCCACTTCACAAATATAGAATATATAAATATTTCCCGAACACATTCAGATACTAAAAATCCTCTAAATGGACAACTCTGTCAAAAGTTATCCTTCATACAAATATAGTTACCATAAAACGTATTTAAGTAACTTCTTCCAGTGCCTAATACAGAGACATTTAGAATACTTATTTTAAAATAAAAACCCAGAGAAAACACTACACATTTCCCCACCCCTTTTCCCACAAGAAGGAACATTAATGCTAAGAATTGTGTCTTCAAAAGTCAAATAATTTGGGCCAACAGCAATCAGACACATATTAAATTCATATTGGTATTTAGATTGATGATAAACAGTATGCAAGAAAGAACATACGTTGGAAAACGTGTGGAAAACCAGCACAAGCACATGGTTTTGTATGCCCCGTTCTCCTGTACAAGAGTCCTTTAAGAAGTCCCACATGATCATTCTCAACTCCAAGCAAAGAAGAAGGAAGAAATGAAAGTTCATATAGGAATCAGATGCCACGAAGGACCCAAGGCCCATCTTTCTATCCTTTAAAACTCCCAGGCTTTCCTCTGTACATATGCAATACGTCAGATGTCGACACCTTAACAGGTTTCCCCCTGAGTAGTAGCTTTCTGCTTTACTTGCTACTGCTGAAGTCCATGACAGACTATATTATATTACTTACCCTACCTAATTGCAGGAGTCAAAATACCAACACGAACAATTCACAAACAACTACTAGCTTGCGAATTTAACTGTAGGTCAGCCGCTCCTGAGAAGACAGTGGGCACCTGCAAACACTGGATAAGCAAGTTTTCAACGCTTCTTGTCGTATTCACTGCAACGAACTAAAATTCTTATAAAACATATGTTGTTGTCCTAATGGATAATACTGGTTAATTAAAAAATGGAATTATTATTGCAGAAATCCTTAAAATTTGAAAAGCTTTATTATATTTTATCAACAAAAACAACAACAACAAAAAACAAACAAAAAACCCATTGGCCAAAGCATCAGTTATTTTCAGTTTTAGATAGAAACTAAGAACACTGCTGAGATGCACCTGAGAAACCACACAAAACATCTGAGATGTATTAAATTGTCAAATAAAAAAAACCACACTAGCACTCTAACAGCCTTCTGTCAGTTAAAAATTGTTGAAAACCACACTGAACGAATTGTAATGCAGATGAAGCACTTCAAAGCGTAAAGAAGTTTTGCTTATATACTCTGAGCAAGTATAATTCCACTGCTCAATCAATTAACACACTCCCAGTCTGTACTGCCTGGGTAAAGCGACAGATCTCTGTTCTGTCACAGGTTATGATTTCAAGGGTTTCAGGAAATTCTTCTTTTAGAACTCACTGGAGATCTGAGAAATTAGGAAGAGCTTAAAAAAAAATAAAACTGTCAACAGCTGTTTCTATGGAAATGAATACTGAACCTGCAATAAAGAGGTGAGATTTTTTTTTTGTTTAGTGGACTGTGAGAATTCTGTAAAAAAAAAAAAAAATCATCACTTCTCAAAACAGAAATAAAAATCCAAGTAGTTAAGTTTCCCTTTCACTGAAACTTAAAAAGCTAAACAATTGCACCTTTAGATATAAACACCAAAACTTTTCATAACAAGAACAGTTTGCATACTAAATATAAGATGTGTGTTCAGCCTCAGACTTAAAAAAAACCCACAGTAACCCAAGCCAAATAAAATAATGAAAGCCTAGTTCATGGCCTTTATCCTACACCATTGAGAATTATTCCTCTGTCCCTTACTGCCAGATTAGATGCATCTAATGCTTCATGAGCCTCTTGGAAGATCACACAAGAACATAAATCACGCTTGATCACACACTGTCTTCCCCAAATCCCTCTTCCGTTTCCACTCTTAAGCATGGAGTGAGGCGAGCAGGGAGGAGATGACCGACAGCAGCCGAGCATCCCACATGGGCCAGCTGAGACCTTGAATCTGTCCAGCCCAGCGAGAAGCAAAGCGTGGCCAACAGCCCAGCAGCTGCAAGAGAGCACAGTGAACAACCTGCCAGCACCCGCCCTGTCACCTGGAATCACAACAAACCATTTAAGGCAGCCCATAAAAAATTAACACAATCAAGCTTTTTATTACTTTACAACTTTTAGGAATTTGATTTTTAAAACCTAAACAGCTAAATAAAGCCTAATCCTCACACTAGTTCCACAAAATAAGGTATCTTGCCAACATTCACTTCACCAAGAACAACATCTCAATCTTCATTTATATCAGAAATTGGCACACCAGTGTAAGTTTCAGCAAGAAAGGAAATGGCAGCATGAGAATCTGGTTAATGGAGCCTGCAGTGAACCTGCAGAAAAGTTACCCCATGCTCAGATTTTCATTTTAGCACATTTATATGGTCAAGTAGAATTATTTAAAAGCAAACATGCAAAGTAAATATCAGTTTAGAAGACACCCAGATATCAAAAACTGTGACAGACATATTACAAGCAAGGTGCACCCAGTATTTCAGGTATGGAGTATTTCATTAGTTCTTTCCACAGGATAAAAATCTGCTCTGGAACAAAGACTAATCACACCATCTCAAGGTAATCTATCAAAGAAATACATAAAATATGCATTAGATCAATTAGAAAACCTATCTTTTTAATAATTAAAATTATCGCTCTTCATATAAAAATGTATTAAGTATTTTAGCTTTAAGTAAGCCCTTACACCACAAGACCCAAATTTGTCATAGGGGATGACACACAATCATCTAAAAAAATTTACAATATCTGGGTGGGAAAGCTGTGAGTTAATGGAGAAATTGAATTTTCACTATTTAAAAGGGGACACAAACATTCTGCTACGACATCTGTTCGCAGGTTCTACTGCAGCAGAAAACCAGAAAACCACCAGAATTTTAGCTGTCAAAACAAATCCTCAGATTAAAGAAAGGAGGAGGAAGTAAGTGCTGAACAATTATACACTTCCAGCACCACCAGTCTAGCATTTAGTCAGAAAAAAAAAAGTATGCAAGAAGCATGGATGCAGTCTTATCACTCAGGAAAATGCTAGAAGGATTACTAAATTGGAAATGCACTCAGACATACACCCTGTTTTACAACAATTTACCAAGATCCGTGGAAAAACCTGAGGTCAGACTCGTGAGTTACTTGTCACTGTCAGGGCATCTGAACACACGCTCAGCTTCAAACGTGGACAAAATATCTTTGGTCCAGAGACAACTCACAGCATTGCACGTTTGTTTACATGGCTTTCTGGACAGAGTCATTACAAGTCTCTTCTTTCAACTTCTGACACTAAAACCAACATGACAATGCTGAAGAGCTATTACAACAGAGCCAAGAGACACTTCCACTGCAAGATGATACAGTATGGTACAGGAGAACTCCTTTAAAAATATTCAAGATATTGTTAAATCTAAAAGATAGTTTTACTTACGTAAACTCATGAGCTACATGAAAAGCACTTACTTCTCATTCACGGAATTTAACTTTTAGCTTTCCAACAATCCTTCTCAGTTTCATTTTTACTTTCTCTATTGTATCCACCTCTTTATTTAACGTGTTTGGGAAACTGCAAGTGTTACAGCATTGATTCTTAAAGGTAGATTTTTTCAAAAAATTCACTTTTAATAATTTAACAACCTTCCTGGACAATCTATAGCTAAGTTTTAACAACTTGCTTTAAGTGGAGAAAATGGGGAAAAGGCACTTGCGAAAATGCCACAGCATCATAAGTGAGTTGAGACATAAGCTGCTTAACTAGCATTTAACGTACTAATAAACACTGAACCACTATGCAGATCACAAACATACCCCACTCTCCTTCAAGCATTTGACACTACAAAACCCAGCACTATCCCACTGTCTTTGAAGAATATTACTAAAGACCAATTTAAAGACTGAAGAAGAACTAAAGAATCCTGCTGAGTACAGCTTTACACAGATCTTTTAATTTCAACAGGTGGTGTTCATGCCACATGAGCTGACCTGACTTCCAAAGAAGACAAGGACACCATTGCAGTAGCTACTAGTACCACCAAAGAATTCAGAGATTAGAGCATTTAAATGCAAACAAGCAACAATTTTGGAAGCTGAGCCTGTATTCCAGCCTACAGTGAAAGCAGAAAAACAGAAGCAGAATCCAGGTTTCTCAAAAATCCCTCTGAATCTTTCCTTTGATGTGCTATAAATAGTACTTTGAAAAGGAAACTGTCACATGTGTAACTGAATTGAATACTAGATACTGGAAATACCAATTTCCAAAGTTTTCTAGTAAAGACAGGTTCTCAAAATAACATGTGAGCACTGCAGTAGGCATCCGAGGAATACAACGCTGAGTCGCATCAATGTCAAGAACGCCATGTGGGCACACGCCCAACCAGACCATCTTGAAATGTACTCTTCCTTCCGTAAGACTAAAGAAAGGAAACAGTCATCGAAGGAACAGACTCTTCTACCAGGATATATATTTCAGAAATAAAATATTTTCTGCTCATATGAGTGACAAACTCCTTTGTGTGCATACACATTGTTTCATATTTTGGCTATGGAATTGAAAATTCAGTACTGCCATGTTGTTAATCCCCAGCAATACCTACAATCAGCAGTTACTACTGCATGTGCAAACAGGTGCGAGGCAGTGCATATTTTTCCATATTTTATGAAATATATTCCATGATATTAAGGCAGGTGGGTAAATCAAACTCTTCTCCTCCTTCACAAATTGAATTCGATACCAGACGGCTGGCACAAATTAGGTTGTGATCTGATCCAAAATGTTTCATATTAAAAAAGGAAAATTCCCAACAGTACTTTGGTTTTTGTATAACTGAACTATACAGTAAGCAGATATGGAAGAATACTTTTCTGTTCCACTGATGAAATTAAACAAGCAAATTCAGTTTGAAAATAATACCCTGAAAAGTTTTTGCTTTACCACACAACATATTTATTTGCCTACAGAAAGACGGAAATTCACAATTAAGAACACTGCTTCTTGGCCTTGAGCAGAGAAAGATCAGTTATTAGAAAGAAAGCTTATTTAATTTAAAATCATTTTACACTCAGAAAGGTCTGAAGTGTTGGACTTAACTATCACTTTTTTCCCATCTTCCACAAAACCTCACCCCAGTTCTAGGGCTTGCTCTGCACCTCGTGATCTGTCGCTTCTTCGCCCACCTGTAGCGTTTTAAGAGTGAAGTTCTAGTCTACATCACCCATTTGGGTTATTCATTTGCTGGTAATACCAGGAGTAAAGCAGAAAAGACTCCGTGCAGCGGACAATGAGCTACTTTCAGAAACCACGCTTGGCAATTCCTGCGAAGCACCCAGCTCTGCAAGCAGTGGGGCAAGCCCTCAGCACACCAAACACCCATGGCAGGCAGCGGGCACCAGCACTGCTCTCGCTGGCGGGGAGCAGCCAGGCCACCGGGTGAAGGCCCTGCCAGAACTTTGTTGTTGCCACAAGTTCAGGACTTGAACTGAGAAAGCAAGTGGTTGACATGTTGGCTTCTGCTTTAAAGATGCAACTTTGTCTTTCAGCAATATCTTTATTTCCAAACTAAATGCCAGCTCCAAAAGGCTGCCGAACAGACAGGCTCCCACTGAGCCCCAGAGGGCCTCTCCCCAGGAAGGCCCAGCAGCGCGGCAGCCGCTCGCCCCGCCCAGAGGCACAGCTCAGCTCCCGTAACCCTCCCGGCTCACGGCTGAGCACTGACACCCAACCTCTGGCACGGTTTGAGCCTTGGAGATCTCCTCAAAACATACCTTACGCAATCAAGGGGCCTGCACTGAAACACATCCAGCATAATGATTGTTTCTGAAATGGCAGAAACTTGACCTAAGTCCATTCTTCCTTACCCAACTGCAATACAGCATTCTGCTCCCTCAATCAGGGTACCTTCCCTCCAGCCCTTCACCCGAATATTGGTTAGACAAAAATGCATCTTCTGCTGCTATTTATTTACATCTCTTCTCAAGTTAAGTTACAGCAAAGGAATAATTCTCCATCAGGTCAAATTACCCAGAGATCGAGATTTTAATAATAGATGTAGATAACCTTATTACCAAAAACAGAATTACAAAAAGTGTTTGTTTTCATGTCTAATAATGCTGCAATATTTAACACAGTATTGTACTCAACATAAAGCAGTCTAAGAAACTAAGATTCATATCCACCTTGAGGAAAAAATTGTGTATTTCAAAAAACAATTTACGCCAGTCCATCTGACCGCCATCTCCAACACAAAGTCAAACTATCCATAACTGCCTGTGAAATTTGACAGAAAAATAGGTTAGCTCAAAAATCTGCTATATCTACTGTTTTCATTATATAGACCTTTCACATAGCCTATTGTTGTGGTTTTGTTTAGCCCCCCTCACTAAACAAAACCACAACACCTATGCAACATCTGTTTACAGAACCTGGGTGCTCATGCTATTAAATATCAATACAATCTGTGTTTATATCATCTCCATACTAATCAGATCAATTACTTCTGATATAGTGCCCTGTCACACCATTGTAATATTCAAAGAAATGGAGCTGCAGAGAGATGAAGCTGATACATAGGTATTTAATACTGCTTTTTTTCTCCTCTCTTTCTCTCTCCTTTTTTTTTTTTTTTTTTTTTTTAATGCCCATGGGCACCACTGCACAGGAAATAACAGAATTGCCAGCAAATCACAAGCACTATACAAGTACTGCTGAATAGTTTTGTTAGGGGCCATCAAATAAGAATATGATCCAGGACAGTATGAGAAAAACAACCTTGAATGAGAAATGAGGCTAGTGGTCTCGCTTCACTTCTAAGAGGTAATTAGAGCATACTATTTGAGAACACCCCAAGAGCGCCTTAGGGTACCAGCAGGACACTGAGTAACAGCCATTTGCCTGGTCAGTCCTCACAGAACTTTTGAGAAAGACATACAGAGATAACCTTGCAATTAAAAATGTCTTCGTAAACATAATAGCTCTGCAAAATTTTATTACAGTAAGACTCTTTCACAGTTCATCACTGTCTGCTGTAGTATTCCTGTACAAAGAAATTTAACTTTAAGTAGTCGTTATCTTTTGAATTCTCTTTCATCTCCAGAAGCAACTACCATTATTTCTAGAGCTCTATTAATCTCATTTACAGCTAGTAAACCAAGATGTAAACTATCTCTATCACTGAGGCATACTTTGTATATTACAAAGCTGTTAAAAGCATTCCAGTTCATTTATAGGTCTATTATTTAATGAAGCCATCTTAATATATAGTGCCAAAAAGTAGCCTAGGAAAATTTCTTTTCATTGCCCTAAAATGTACTGATACAGATAGTAGAAAATGTAAATGTAGAATTGTTTTTGAACACTCTGTGATTTAGTTTTAATGTCCTTTTTGTTAATTGATATTTCCAGGCACAGAAAAAAATTTAAATAGATTATTCTTTTCAAAGATTTTTTTTTTCTTTCAAACAAAAGGAGTTCTTTGCAATAAAATCAACATTTATACAGCATTTTCTGGACTTTGAGATCCACACCTCTTGGAGACACCATGAATGAGAAAGGGGTGAATTGTAACCATTGGTACTCTGGGAATGGTCCAACAGTACAAGTCATAGAAGACCAACAGCCCACCAGCCCACAATGGAATGGAAATAGGTTATTCCATGCATAGATTAAAAAACCTGCATAAAGAAAACACCTAGATAGATGGATGTTTTTCTTATAGAGCTGCTGTCAGAGCTACCACAATGCGGGTTAGTCTCTTCAAGTAGAGAGCCTTTTTGGCCAAAACAGCCAGGACAGGTTGCTCTGTACTGATGGCACACATTTTTCAGTCCTCTCTGATCTGACAACCAGCACATCAACCACTTCACCAGAACGGACAACAAGCTCCATCACACGAGAAGGTAATTTAGGAAAGGGCTACAGTGACCACATAGAAAAAAGCAGAAGGGAGTTGCTGGCGCACAACTCCTCTGGCCAGGAGCTCATGCAGGTCCTGGGAAAGCAGGGAACAAAGTGCGTGGTGAAAGACTTGTTTTGGTGGACCAGATTCCATTTGGCTGAGGGACTGCAAAGTGAGTACAGCAGGTGTTCTGTAGACATGTGCTGGGTTTGCACAGTGGGAAGCGGGGGGGGGGAAGCTACAGTGGTGGCTTCTGTGAGAAGCTGCTTCTTTAAATGAAAATGTAACAAGAGGGAAAAGGAAATATATTCTAGAATACTCTACCATATCATCTATAGACAGAACCATAAATATTTAACATGTTTACTGTACTGAATACTTGATGCCATTCAAGAAAATAAAATATGACTATTTTTTAGAAGTTACTTCAGTGCTGTTGCAAAAGTACTATTACTAATTTCAAAGCTCTTGACTTACTCCATCTGAATCATAGTCTCAAAAAAAAACTCTCTAAGCAAAAATAAAACTCAAAAATCTGTCTGGTTTCACTACTGCTTAAGTTAAATACAATACAGTAATGAAAATCCAAAAGATTACCCAGAAGCTATAAAAGCTAACCTTGATTTCTTAAATCACATCAACAAAAACTTTTAATTTAAAAAATAGACTGTGTTTTTAATTCTATGCATAAATGCTTCCAAATTGCTGGAGTAGTAAACAAACTATAGCCAGCTGCTATTAATTTGGGCCAGAGGAGTAAAAAGCACTCCTGAATATTCCCAGACCTCCCAGAGCAGTAACATAGGGAAACTGTTCAGATGAAGACAATAAATAAGTCTGAATTCATAAATCCTTTCAGTGAAGAGCTGATGAAACCCAGTTGCACACCATCAAATATCTGTTTTCATAAAATGAGAAGAGTCACAGGTCTGCTGTGAATCCCAGAGCCCAGCCTCACACATCTGATTTCCAGGTAAACAACTGGACAGACACGCTGAAAAAAAGCCTGCAGAGGAGGAAGGGATGACAAAAACACTGCACTGCCAAGGTAGCTGCATGCTTCACACAAAGAATTAGAAATAAATAAATATAAATGAAGGAAAATTCTGCTACTCTGAATTGCATTTGAGCAGTGTGCTTCTGCTTCTTCCCTCCCCTTTATTCGTAATACCATTCACTTGAGCATAATGAGACATTTGCTGCTCAAGAGTTGATCTGCTCCTGCTGCTTATTCCTCACCTAATATCTCAGCCTACCACGGCGTCATAATTAGGGCCATGGAGATGATTAGGTTCACAGTCATTAGAAGTAGAACTGGGCATAACCTGACATTTTCCATTAGGCTGAGGGGAGGTGCAGGGAGGGTTTTCTCACGTGAGTCTTCTCAGTTTTGCCTTGCCATGTATAAAGCCTTCCCCGTCCACCACACTTCATTTTGAATCTTGCCTCAGTTGCACTCCAAAGTATGGATTAAGTCAAATTTTAAGATCATTAAAGAGGGCCTGAAGTTTCAGGTTCACGGGGAAATCAAGTGAGTTTCTTCTACCAGCATTGTGCGAGTTGAACGCCGCTCTAATTATGCTGTCAAACTGAGGATTGTGAACTCTTAATAAACAGAGACCTGTTTTCATGCAAATTTTACTAGTAATAAAAAGATAGGAAGAAAAATATGTCAGCAGAATTGTTCTTGTAAGCAAAATGTTTTTCAAATGCTTTCATGAGTTGTCAGCAGCTCTAAGTAGAAACAGTTACCAGGGTGAAGTCTTGCAGCAGCAGCTGAAAGTTTTCAGTCAATGGTTCTACTTGAGACCACTACAGAGGAAAGGAAAAGGTAACAGCTAGAAACACAGCCCCCATGGTCTGCATGCCAGGAGTTATACAGAAGCACCACTTACGCATGAATGGCTTTATTCCCATTAAACTGTATAAAACGGGGATGGTAGGGAAAGCACTTACAAAAACAATCCAGCGAGCATGCACGCTTTCGTCCGTACAGATCGCCACACCGCCGCTTCCGCGTTCTGCGGGACACGGCAAAGAGCAACACACTGCCGCAGCCAGGTCTCAGCATATTCAGAGAGCATTACAAATAAGGCCTGCAACTACAGGAAAATTGGTGCGCTCTTAGAAGACAAGGGCAAGACTGCCATAGAAAAGTCTCAATGGAATTCTTCCAAAGGATTCTCCCACCACCGCAACAACAGGTAAGTTAGGGATGGCTCAGAATCCAAGGATCAGGCAAAATACAACTGAAATAATTCAGCTCCTAATTTTTTACTTTCTGATGTAATCTGTGAGGTCTAAAATAGACACAGTATTGCAGAAGTTGATTCAATAATAATCTAACAATAACTTTGTTTTTCCTTAGAATTAATAACAAAAAATTAAGCTACAGGATCATCAAGCAAGACCCAGTGAGCCTGCGGGTCTCAGGGCTCCACAAAATGGCAGTAAAGAAAGCATTTACCTACTGCACAGAGGTGCTGTGACAATTAATTAATGTTTGTAAGTGCACTGAAGCTGAAAATTACTAGATACCATGCTAATTATTAATTACCATGACTACAACACAGTACTGGAATTGTCATAGTGCTCTGCGTGTAAACTGCTATCATTGAACAAGCCGAAAAAAGTTCTCAGCAGCAGGCTGAGGTGAGCACCTTCCATAGAGACACACAAACAGGTACGGTTAGCGCGCTGCGCCGGGCCCCCTGCCACCTGTACTGCTGGGTATCGTTCTGAGCACGAGCACACGCACACACGCGTGCACAGCATACCAGATTCAGCTCTGGTACCGCTTATGCATACAAACCATCTGGCTACAGCTTCTCATCTGTCCGTTGCTTCAAGCTACTATATAGTGTGGAAGAGTCTGACGGCAGTTTTCAAGCACGTCAGTGGTTACGGACCCCAACAGCTAGTGCAGCTGCCAGAGCTCACTAACAGCTCGTGATCCCCTCCATACAGATGTTTTGGGAAAGAAGCTAACTTTTTACAGTCACCATAGTTCTAAACCCAGTGGAAACTGCCTCATGTCATAGTTTTACAGCTCCACCATCTTTTTCCTTTGTGACATCTAGCTCTTTAAAAGGAACTAACACAAATACAGTGACTTAAACAATGAAGGAAATTGCATCTTTAGAGTAGAGAATAAATTAGAAAAAAACCAGCATGAGGTACAATCCACTTGGAAATATTAATTCTATTAAAGCAGCAGTATTTTGCACTGTCATCTGTTTAAAGCATTTTAAACAAAACAAGTTCAAGAGGAAGACAAGGAACGCCCCTGTTCTGGGCTGGTAGTTGCCATGTGCTGCAGGGGGAATGCAGATGATGATACTCGACAAATTTCAAAATTCTAATCAATACCACATCCATCTCATTATGTCTTTTTCACTGAAGGAAACGCTACAATCTGATTGCTCTCAGCCAACCACAGGCATATGTATAATCGATAACTTGCAGCGATATGAGGTCAACTACTGCAGCAAAGATGCTTTCACTATTGTTCAAAAAAACACTTAACCATTCTTGTTAAGTAAGTGAACAGCCTATTTTGCTTCTAGTTTAGTCACTGGGTATTTTTTTTATTTTAAAATAGGAAGAAGATAATAAAACATTAATTAAACGTGTCAGAAGAAGGATGTCAAAAGAAGCATATCAATACAGAAAGACATTGCAGCACGTGTGCTTTAAAGTAATTGCAGGATGCTGGCTCTGCTCCTAAGTAATTATTACATCAGTTATCCTATTCCCTATAAAATTATGCAAATTTATTTATTTATTTTAGAGATAACTTGCCTATGGGAAACTAATTGGTGTACAGCTACACATTGGTGGTAAGTTTCTGAAAAATAACAATGAGTTTTACTTGGTTGCTTGTAAAACATGCATTTTGCTGTCTTCCGAAAGTGTTGCACGGAACACTCTAGCAACTAGTCAAATCAACTGTGTTGATGTCCTACAGCTTCATTACACATTTAAAATCTTCTCTAAGTCTCTACCTCACAGTAACAACAGCCTTCTTTTTTACACCATTCTGAATGCCTCGTATTAAAGTAGCAAGGGAGCATTCAGAACAACAACAAAAAAGTCTCAGCTGGAAGTTATACAGAACAGAAAACACAGACAGAAGTTTGGTAAAGGGAGGTAACAACCCACACCCTTCCCTTCTGCACAGAGAAGAATTTCTCTCCAGCTGGGATTTTCTACTGCACATAAGAAGTGAAATGCATCCAAGAAGTTACACAATCACCACATCTTTTCCTATTAAGGCAAAGAAAACACTGTGCAGTTTAACTGATTGCTGTAAGCACACAGACTTGTCACTCCCTCTGCAAACCAAAATCCCTGCTCAGCATCAGTATGTGTCCAATTAAACACGCACTGTGCCTGGCCTTTGTATTCGGCTGGCAGAGATCCTTCTCTAATTCATCTGGTACTGGCAACCAACAAGCCCAGTGACAGCCACGCTCCAGAGCTCAGGGTCCCAAGCCTCACCATGCGCAGCAGCCTCTAGGCAGATTCCTCATCTTCCATCATTCAAAAATTAGCAAGGAAAGCTCTTCAGCACAGAAACTCAGAATATCCCAAGTGCATGATAGTCCTACCAAGATTTCATCATTGAGAACCTACTGGTAAACCTGGATACCTAGTGGATGGTCTTTTCTGCCTTTTGACAAGCCAGTGATCCTTGCTTCTGGAGTGAAACACACTGCATTTAACCAAACTACGAAACCAGAACAGAGATTTTTATATATACACACACACACACACACATTTGAGCAATATGCAGTGTCACCAAAAAGGTGGTCCAACACCACTAACTTTCAAATACCAGAAGCCAGAGCACAATAACAAGAAGGGATAACATTTGAGATTTTTTTAAACTATATGTAATTTAATATTTTTTATTTTCCATTTATGATGTTTCACTAAAGATAGGAAGTCTGGGATTCCCACCCAGTTCCTCCCTTCCACTGAAAACTGTTTTAAGAGACAGAAGGGAGTCTTTTACTGAAGGAGCTGTCAGCTCTCAAAACACATTAGTGCCTGTCTCACAACACTTGATCTTACCTCCAAATTGCAGCTGTGGGATGCATTTTAGGAGATGAGAATTTCAGCTTTGACTTGAAGGAAGTTTGTCACTTTTTTGCAATCTGGAGAAATGCTTCCAATCATGAGGGTCCACCCAATCAGCCAGCAAAATTACAAAACAAATAAATACACCGCTTTCCTCTTTTTAAAGTATCATTTAAAGGCAAGTCAACCTCATGACCAAGGAAGGGATTCATTGCTGAACACAGAAAAAAAATTAAGAGTAGATGACAGAACATTTTATGAGGATGGAAGTCAAGACAGAGCAACAGAGGGACACATGTACCTGTACGTATATGCACTAGAAAGACTTTAGCAGATTTCTTCATCTCTAAAAGAAATGTGAAACACAAATAATCATAGTGACAATGAAGCTTGACAGTAGGAGTATACAAAACAAAAACTAACTATTAATAAAGTATCATGAACTCTTCCTCTGAGCATCTTCCCAGCTCTAGACAGCACATTATCACTACATTAATCTAGGAGTACTCATACAGCAGTAAATCACTTTGCTGATTACCTATTTTTATCTGTTCTCTATTATTTCTCTTCCATAATGGAAACAAATAGCCAATGAACAAATTCCAATTTCCTTCTTTTCTAGCCTTAGTATTTAAAGAAAAACAAGCTTAAGCATGTTGTTAAAATGACACAATGAATTTCGTTCATCAATAGATATTAAAAGACTCACTACCCATTTACACAAAGCACCTACGCACCTCCCTATCCCCAAGTCCCTACTAGCATCTCAATCTTTTTTCTTTTTCAGCCAATGAAATGACCAGCTGTGCTCCTCTAAGATATCCTGGGAAGCTATCTGACATCCTATCACAAACTTCTCTCCAGCACAAAGACAACTTGCAAAAAAAACCCCAAACTTCAGGATACACAGACAGAATATGCACGAACGTAGAAGACGCCAGGCTTAATGTTCCTCCTTTCTCAGCCAAGTGCCATTTAGGATATCGCTAAGGAAGTGAGGAAATAAAGCTTTACAACATCCTACGTCTCTTTGCATTTTGCAGCCAAACCACACATCTGCCCAGATTCTGCTGTCAGAAAACAGAGCAGCTGGGGCTTCCTTATCACACAGTCACTGCTGCTCCAGAGGCGGTTTTTCTGTTAGTGCTTCATTTCACTCACAACCATCCTTTGCAAGAGAAGTTTGCTAAATTGCAGCTTTTAATCTTTGAACTATCTAAAGTGGTCTTTGAAGCAATGAATCATCTAACAAGGAGGAGGGGGCGGGCAGGGGGCAGGCAAATCAAAATAAAAGCACAAGAACTCTGGTTTAGTACAGAAGGGACACCAGAAAATACCATTACGGTGTGGACGACAATTAAGCGCGCAAGCAGAGCCTCATGGCCTGTTCAGCTAGCTTTCATACTGGAGATATCTCCATTTTCATGATAGGAAGCTAAGAAAAAGCAAAATAAAGACATTTCAGAAGACTTTTGCCTGGACAAGATTCAAGATCTCTTCCAACATTCAATGTAGCTGATAAAGGTGAGGCAGTTTACAATTATTTTTGTTTCTTTCTTTGTTCTAATCTAACCTGTGTTTTAAGCACAGGGAAGCCTGTTCATCACTCTAATGCTCAACAAAAAAGCCTGAGGCTAAAATCCAAACACACTGAGGCCCACAACAAGCTATGAAGCAATCATCCTATCAAAACATCTTCACTGTAGACCTGTACCTCTGCAAAATCTGATTACAAACTCTGGAACTCAAATTACCTGTAGTAGTGTGTACATATACTCTTTTTTAAACAACATACGAGCAGTCCTACTCAAGTATTCTAATTTTTGCTATTTTTAACTTAAGAGAACATAATTTTCTAGTGTTATCAGATACCACTTCCTCTCCTTCTTTACAAACAACTGAATCGCAATTTTTGGTGCAATGAAAATTACTGGAGTAGGTTCATAGCATGCACTTTTACACACAGATGTGAGCAGGGCAGGAACAACAGAAGACAGAGTCAGCACCCACCAATTACCACTTTCTACTCAGATTAGAGTGTTCATTTACAATACAGGAAAAAGGACTATAAATGTTTTTCTCCTCTTAAAACACTGATCCCATTGTACATTTCTTTGATAACAACTTCCTTATAATATCTCTCCTAAGACAGAAAGGTATCACAGAACCATCTTCAATAAGGAGGAACAAGAGGTCATACGATGAGTCTTAATGACTATGTCAAGCTTTTGAAAAATCAGAGGCTGAAGTCAGCTACGTGTAACCACACCTGGCAAATCCTCAGAACTCAAAAAACTGAAGTGCCTGAAGAATACGCTGACTTCCACAAGCTCCACTGCTGCTCCCTCCCTTTACAAAAATACAAAATTATATTTAAGGTGCTTAAATAGGGAATCTAGTGGTTAACTTCAGCTAGCCATGTTCTAAGGGCTTGGCCAGTCTCACCAAAGATGATGAACTTTTCTCAGTACTTCAAAGGTCAAAAACAACACATGCACCAATTTATAGACCTCATAATATTGAAAAAAAAAAAAAATAAAAAAAAACCATTGGCTATTCCAGACCTTTAGCCATCAGTGCTACAGACAATGAGGGAATCCACATCATTTACTTTATACATCACATTTTAAATGCTAAGGTTAAGATCTCTGCCTAGAGTGAACAACTCTTCCACTGACCCTTTCAGAGTACGTAATTTACTTGTCTTCTAACATAAGCACTTACAGTTAGAAAAATACTCACTCTCCCATGGAGTGAAACACTTGTTCCAATGAGACACCACTCTTAAGTGCATTTTGAAGCAGTTCTACACTTTAAATAACAGCAGATGCTGTCCTACCATTTCAGAGGTCCCAGACTTTGTCTGCAATTCAAAACACGTACACTCGCCAGTGTACCCTGCTGCCCTGGTTCTTACCCACGGACTTGGTCAGCCAGACAGAGCTACAACAGACCAACTAAAATCTCATCTAAAAAGTCACAAAATCAGTACACCTGAGCACAACTCAGCACACACCTCTGATGCACCAAGACAGGCACATCAATCTCCAACAGCCTAGAACAGTGCTCTAGATTTCTGACACTTCAGTTACAGAAATTTCAAATTTTATTTGTGGTTATTGATTTAGCTATCCACTACAAGCAATCTTCCAAAACACGATGGTATACATTGCCAGGTTGAAATTTACAGCTGAGCTTCTTGGATGGCTTTTATTCACACAACAGAACACATTAGACTAGCTGCAACTTCTCATATACGTACAAAATTGCAGCAAAGCATAGATCCCAATATACACTACAGTTGCACAGTGTTGCAATATTTGCATAGAACAAGCAATCAATATACAGCAATGATGTATAACCTATAATACTCTAACATTTGAATATAGCACTACAGAACTTTGTTAAATTTCTGTAATGGTTTGTCAATCATTTAATACTCCATTCATTACTGTAAATACTTAAAAATCTAAGAGTAACTTTTAAGTAGGGTATCAAATCAGTACGGATGAAAACATCTGTAGTTACATTAAAGAATGAAAACATGTAATAAATACTATGTACATTACAACACAAATCAATCACTACCTACATAATACCAGAAACACCTTAATCCAAAACTAGGAAGAAATAATTGTTTGATTAGGATCAGGATATAAAACAGGATCCCAGAATGCTCGTTTTTGTTCAGTGTCCCCTTGCACAAGGTCTTGTGCAACTCTGAGTACCGCTGCTCAACAGTATTTCATCCCTGTAAAATACGAGCAGCACGTTGCCGCAGGGCAGCAATGTCAGGAAAAAATTCATTCGGTACTGTACTCATGTGACACTATCCAAAAATTAGGAAATACAGAAACAAGAACAGTTGGTCCAGCAGAGCAATTCCTATCTTTCTGAGCAACTAACAATGCCAATTTAATATTCCAGATGAGCATACACATAAGGATGTCAAATGCTGATGGTCTACTGCCAGTAGACCTACTAACGGCTGGAGACTGAGTTACCTCATTCAGGATGGTCACTTCCAGGGCTGAGGAGTATCACGTGGAAAAGAGAAAACTTTGCATGACCATTCCCTGGGGTGCTGTCTGTTTTCTACGGGTAGAAATTCAGCCTCTGGGCCTGTCAGGATAGTATCTTTGCAATATTCAAACCACACAAATTTGGAATGCAGAAAGTATTTGTCTATTCCTTTGCAAAGCACATGCAGTCCACGTGCCTGTCCCCCACAAAGTCAAAATGACAGCTAAATAGAAAGAAAATGAAAAATAATTAGAAATAAGAATATTTCGAGAGCTTAAGCAGTCCACAAAATATCTAATTGATTCCAGAGGTGTTTGAAAACTTAACAAATTGTGATACTCAGCATCATGATTATCTGCATATGTTAACAGCTAAGGACCTGAGCAATCCAGTTAGAGTATCCAACACAGTAATTTATTGCAATTAGCTACTTCAAAGGTGACCTTTATTAAACTATCTTACCAATACACAGGATTCTTATTTAAGCAATAAACAAAACATTTAGCATCTCATGTTACTTTCCTGTATTTCACGCTTTTCAGCACAAAGCAACAGCACAGTTACAAGAAGAAGAAGAAATAATGGGGAAAAGATACTGACAGGTTAACACACTCAGGTGCTACTGAAAACTGGCTACTAGTTATCACATCCCTGTTCTTGTGCAGGACACAGATAATCACGTAAGCTACTTAACTTTTGTAAGAGTACAAGATCTTCAGCAGATTCATCAGGTCAGTTGCATTTAGAATCCATTCCAGTATCATTGACAGTCTTATGCACAATGCCTTCATGATAACAAGGCTGTTAACTTTAATAATACCTTCATTCCCCAGAGGAGCAAACTTCAGATGAATACTTGTGCCTTTCAAGTAGAGTGCCCGTTGGCTACATACGCAGTAGGCCCTGGTTAAGCAGTGCCTCTTCTCTTACTAGCATTTATGGGTTATGACATGTGCTTACTCATCATAACTCTTCAATAGACAAAGCCAGCCCAAAGTGAAATACAGAAACAAGAGAACTTGGAAGAAGAGTGCCTAGCACTGTACCTATTTACAGGAGATCTTATAGCTCCATCTAGCTCTGTACACTGGAAATCACTGGGACATGTAAGAAACTGCAACTTAAAACACAAGAAATCTCATCATATACATATGAAAGCCATCACATACACACAGTGATGTGGAATAATACTAGCTGTAGATAAATCTGTTCTTAACAGGCACAGTTCTGATCATTTTTAAAGGTACATTATTTACTCTTGTGCATGCATATATATATATATATATATATATATATATATACACTCTCCATTGTGACCATCCTCTTCTCACAATGTAGTAGTACATTTAGTAGAATGTGTGCTCTGTAAACAGATGAACCAAGAGGACTATGAACTGCCTACTTTTTGACCTAACACACCTCTCTGCCACACTGTTTCACATGCATTAACGCTATAGGTTGCCACCAGAGATAAGCAGCAATAGGACTTCCCCAGAGAATCTACTGACGCGGAACAGAGAACTGTACCTGGCTGACCACAGGCTCTGTCCTACAGCTCATGAGACACCTCTCAAAGCAGCTGCAGCCTGCAACAGTAGGAAGAGATTCCAACAAGTCCTACAAGAAGGGTCACTTGCAGGGGACCAAATATGATTTCAATGGATACCTGCTCAATAATGCTAAACAAAGGGGTATATAGTTATTTATATCAGGACAAAACATTAGTAAGGCAAACACTAGGTCATTAATCCCCTCCCCTCTGTGAAAGAAAGTTAACTCTCTTACGGCTAAACTAATTGACAACTTCTGTGCCTTATCTAGAGTAGTATCATTTTGATTCTTTGGAGTGAAAACATATGCAACATTTGAACACTTAACTAAGAATATTTATCAAATACATTCTGTCAACATTTTTCCTCAATTTACGTTGATGCTTAATTAATTAACAGTGTAAATTCGACTGTTTAAGCTTTCCCAGTAAAGAGTCTTCAACAAGTCATCACAGTGTGCACTTGTATCAAATTTTCTTGCCATAGGGAAAACTATATCCATGACAAATCCAGAACTTCAATTTGAGATCAGGATAAAATACTGAATAAGATTAGCTCAGATAAAAAAAAAAAAAAAAGGAATAGAACTCTGCTAATTTTCAGGACATATTGCACATAACTGGACTTTGCCAACGACACATCAAAAAAACCCCACAACAGTCTCAAGAACTATACATACACAAAATTAAATCTCTTCATGTATTGATATGTATAATTTCAATTATTTTCAAAAAGAGTAGGCTCTGCATTTTTAAAAAAAATCTTCATAAGGTCTCCTACTTCATAAATGCTGTTTAATCTTAACGAAAGAAGAAGAAACGTAAATACTAGAAATAAGAAAAAAAAACATATTTAATGACAATTCTTGTGATTTTTTTAGATTATCAAAATTAGTTTCTATAGTATAACTACAGGTTCTTTAGGATTCTCCATCAGTAGTGTATTCCAATATTCCTCCTGCTCCTCCCTGTGCAACAGATCGCTGAATGATCACAAAGTAGCAGCAGACAGTAACCTGTTGCCAATTTTATTTAGGAAGTTCAGTCCCTTTAAAAAAAGGAAAATCTTCAGTATTATTTTGAATTCCAAACAGACTACTCTGCCTGAAAATTAGTGAGAAAATAAACCTCCTTCTTGCATAGCCAATGGAAACTTAACAAGTCTCTGATGAAATGCTCTTCTCATGAGGAGGAAAACCCTTCAAGATCTGAGTATAGTTAAGCCCGACAAAAGAAATACAAATTCTGAGAATGAGTTGACACCACTGAATTCAATTGCACTGTAAAGCTCACAACAGATGCCTGGATGAGAATTCTTCAATGTCCACAGAGCCGGTGCTTTTATCAACATAGGCTGGGCTAAACAATAGCAACTTGGCCATCACAAGGTCACCGCCGGCACAGAATCACTTTAAGTACGGAAATAGTCCAGTGTCCCAGAGGGATTCCAGAAGCACCTAGATGTGATTGGTTCATCTTTGTCTTATGTTTCAGAAATTCTTAACACAAGGGAGAACAACTTATTCTGCGTCACCAGACCAAGCAAAATTGAGGAAAACTAAAGATCTACTGAAAACGTAGTGTGTTTCACACCCAAAACTGTAATCAGCCTTCTAGAATAAGATACTGCCAGCAGTGCTGTTCTCAGCCACAGCACAAGGAAACGGAGAAACCTGACGTCACGCTATTACTCGCACCCTTTGGAACAAAAGCAGAAAAGGAAGAAAAATCGAAATATGCTATTAATATGCTATCTCAGACCATGTACCCCAGAGCCAATTGCAGAAAATCTCTCCAAAATCTTTATAGCACAGTTCATCCAGTTCCACACATTCCATTGCAAAAATCTTAACAAAATAAAGTACTTTGATTAAATTTAATTTTCCACAATCATCAATACTGCAAACATAAATACAATTTTCCTTTTAATCTTCCATCTTTAGTTCCTGTAAGACACAAGAAGCTACCCCAAGATAATCATATGTTCTCACCTTGCAGAGAGAAACAAATCCTTCCATACTTTACCATCTTTTTTTCCTAGAACTCTGGAAACACCCCTACAGACTAGGCTTTCATTCTTCTTTACTTGCAGAATTCCACCTGTCTTAGCCAAGCTACTTGTCACCATGCAGAGCTGAAGGTACCAGAAAAATGCCTAAGTGCTTTAAGAACTAGGTGTTTCTGCTTAGCATTAGAAATGTTAAACATCATACATTGATTAAAATGTCAATGTTTATTCCGTGTCATATCCGATCTCTTAAGTTAGTTTTTTGTTATCTGTTAGCACAGAAAAAAAGGACACACATCACTTGCAGTAATATAAAATGTCAGTGTGGATCTGCTGTACAGCAAAACCTAATGGGACCCAGCTAGAAGACACGCAAGACAAATAAGAGAAGATAAATATACAATCATATTGTTTTCTTAATCCCAAGGAAAGTTCTTTGAAAGATAGAGTCACTACCAAAAGCAATCCCTTATTTGCTAAAGCATGTAAGAATTTTCCCATGCAGAAGAGATTCACAATTGGCTAGAATTTGCAAGAATACACGTTCCTTGCTCCAATAAAATCTGTCCATTTCTTCAACATATCATCCAGCAACCTTTTGTCCATCGGCCTGTGGCATCTTGCAGCAGCGTGCCCTTCTCTCAGTGCTGTCTGCTAGTCTTTGTATTTCACAGTTCTCTTCACCCTGAGATCATGCTGCCACTCTCCTCCACCTCCGTGCAGCCTAAAAACCCTGCAGAGGTGAGAACATTGTTCAAATACAGCCCAGATCAAACAGTAATTTGTCATTTCTGAATTGAAAACCAACCAACCAACAACAAACCACCACAATGAATAGAGATGATATTCACTGAAAACCTTTAAGTTATCAGTAATGCCAGAGATCTCAAGAGAATTTATACAGCTTTATTTTGTTGGCATTTTTTACATTAGCTGAGGACAAATATTTGATTAAAACTACTGTTGAGGTAATGTACATATGTTTTACCAAAACAAGTAACCATAGAATCATAGAATGGTTTGAGTTGGAGGGGACCATTAAAGGTCATCTAGTCAAAGCCCGCTGCAAGGAGCAGGGACATCTCCAACCAGATCAGGTTGCTCAGAAACTCATCCAACCTGGCCTTGAACATCTCCAGGGATGGGGCAGCCACCACCTCTCTGGGCAACCTGTTCCAGTGTTCCATCACCCTCACTGTAAAAAAAATTTTCCTTACATCCAGTCAAAGTCTACCCTCTTTTAGTTTAAAACCATTATCCCTTATCCTATCACAACAGGCCCTGATGAAGAGTTTCTCCCTATCTTTTTTATCAGCCCCCTTTATGTTCTGGAAGGCTGCTATAAGGTCTCCCCAGAGTCTTCTCTTCTCCAGGCTGAACAACTGGAAGAACAACTCTCTCAGCCTGTCCTCACAGGAGAGGTGCACCAGCCCTCTGATCATCTTCAAGGCCCTCCTCTGGACCCATTTCAACTGGTCCATGTCTTTCCCACACTGAGGGCTCCAGAGCTGGATGCAGTACTCCAGGTGGGGTCTCACAAGAGTGGAGTAGTGGCAAATAATCACCTCCCTCAACCTGCTGGCCACACTCCTTTTGATGCAGCCCAGAATATGATTGGCCTTTTGGGCTGCGAGCGCACATCGACAGCTCATGTCCAGCTTTTCATCCACCAGTACCCCCAAGTCTTTCTCAGCAGGGCTGCACTCAATCCCTTCATCCCCCTCTTTGATACCGGGGGATGCCCCAATCCAGGTGCAGGACTTTGCACTTGGTCTTATTGAGGTTCACATGAGCCCACTTCTCAAGCTTGTAAGAAACCAACTTTTACTTAAGAATTAACTAGACACTGACAACACCATAAATCCTGATTCAGGCTGGGCTGTGTTGTTCTTCACATTAATCTGCTTAAAATTCCAGACTTTTAAGAACGAACAAGGGCCATGTTACAGGCTTGTAACAAGGTTAAGCTTGAGAAGTTCTATTAATACCCTCCCTAAGGCTACCAGGAAATTCCTTAAAGCAAGCAAATTTTTGGCTTTGCTGTGGATTATGCTCTGGGGTAGTTTGTTCTAGCTCCCACAAGATAACAAGTTTATCTCGTGTATGCATCAGCAGCCTGTCTCCTTTTGGGGGCTCATCGGCTGAGATGCCCATCAGGAGTCATAGAATAAGTTAACAGTAAAATTTGGAATTCTGCCATGTTCACTCTCCATATCCCTCACATAAATTAAGTTTTAACTGACTGTCAAGCATCTGATTCATTTGTGAGAAATAACAGTTTTATCTGTCTAAATTCCAGATACTCAAGAGCATTAGTGAGGCCCTCAGAAAAAAAAGCGGTAATCTGCTGTAATGGATCCACGATGCCTGTGTCTACACATAGTTAATGCGCTAACGCATTTCCTGAGTCTGAAAGGGTAGGAGCAAAATCAGGTTCATCTTCCTTAACCATAATTTTCTGCATTTCTTTCTTTAATGCTTCTTCTATATCAGAAAACAATTCAAAGATATTTTGAATTTTAATCAAACAAGTTGCTATAGACGTGCACCTCTGAATGAACCTGAAAACTAATGTACAAGTTTTTTGCTAAATAAAACTAAACATAACTTTATTTTTAATTCCTCGGTTCACTGTCTGAATCCTACAGCTAATGAAAAACAGCTCCAAAATAATTTATTTCAGTAGGGTTACTGGCAAAGTTCAGAGCAACCAGAGAACGATCTCAAAAGCCTATAAATAAAACAAGTGAGCACAGCGTAACACAGCCTGTCATCTTAGCCAGGCTGTGCAGACACCTTAGTGGGCTATTCAGTAGCTATTTTAAGAGGTCCAATTTAGTGAGCCTACGATTAGTAATTGCCTCGCTTGTTCTGCCATCCAGAGAGGATGTTTGCAACCATTTCAAACAAAAGGACTGGTTGTTGAAGCCCTGTGAAGGAGACAAATTGGCGTCCACAAATAAAATTACATTTACTTCTATGAAGCCACATTTCTGAAGCTCAGCTGAAGGCTCCCTGCACCCAGGGATGGGAGCCAGCTCTCAGTCACTGCCCAGCGAGATAAATAACTGGGCTGGGGGAGGTCGTGGGTTGTTGTTCTGAGGTTTTTTGGTCTGGTTTGTTTTTTTAACTACATACTGGCATTTGTAACTTCCTCTGCCTAATTGGTTAGATCTCACACTAAAGACTTTTCCCCAAGTCATGCTGGCACTATGTTAAAAACTTGGCCAGGTTTCTTTGTTGAAAAACAATAATACAATGGCAACTAGAATTGTGTTCCTAATACAACAAACTCACTGCTAGAGACCACTTTAGTTGTGTAATTTCCTAAAAAGTGTTCGATTTGTCCACTGAAACTCATAACAAAAATATTTTTGCACCAGGGCTATTAAGATATACAATACATATTACAAGCTAGCTTTAGATACACTAAAGTTATACTAAATTTATCGAGGAGATTAAATATTTTACAGCTGCTTTATTATTTGGAAGTCTATCTCTTCCAATTAGAAATCAATAGCTGCAATGAAAGGGGAAATTCTCCACACTGAAACAGTAGTCTAAATATGCTGACTAAGTTTTGGTCTTCTTTCTTCTTGCCTAGTAAATGCAGCGTTAACCACTGTGTGTTTGAAATGCATTTAAAATCACCCAAAAGAATTCACTATTTGTAGACAACGTGTGGCTGATTTATAATCCAATCAAGAACGAAGAACCATAAGGAGCCGTAAATATCTACTATTTAGTAACATTATCAAGTATCAACATCCCCAAAGCATAGAGCAAACTGCAAAATACATTTTACTAATATACGTATCTTTCCATTACAAGGAACATACTACTAATATTTCTTCTACTTGTTCTTTTAATTATTTTTTTAATTCAAAGTTAGTATTTTCTTTCTGAAATATGGACAGAGAGAACATGTCTTATGTTTTAAGTGGCAGTTACTTCCTCAAAATTTCTATTTATAGTGATTTTGGAAATTCTATTCAATTTAAGACATGTCCAAGTAGTTATCACTCATTCCTCACTCAACATTGCTTTTTTAAATACATTCCATAGGTTAAGTTGTTGATTAAACAATCTTAACCAAACTGTTAAATTCTTACAGGGTGTCTGTTCTACTGGGAAGCAGTGACATGGAACACTGCAAGAAGGCATCTTCAATATCCTTTAAG
Source organism: Tetrax tetrax (assembly GCA_009806455.1). NCBI lineage: Eukaryota > Metazoa > Chordata > Aves > Otidiformes > Otididae > Tetrax > Tetrax tetrax. The sequence continues at coordinate 152,179 of WHYT01016716.1, forward strand.
CTAAATGTATATTCTACAGTTAATACCAACAAAATTAATCAATGTCATTTTTCTTTCAATAACATTGTCATCATAACCAAGAGTCAGAAAAACTTAAGATTTTCCTGCTTTGACTCTTTGTAAGCTTTTATACCAATTCCAAGTTCTACATTTCTGAAGCAGTTTCAATACTACATAGCTTTGCTATCCTCTCAAGAAAAATAAATCACATAAGAATTATGTATCTATAGCTCTTCCACCATCAAAATGAACGTATATTCCTGACGCTTGGAGTGGGAGGAAATACCACGAAAGGTGAATACTATACGCGTTTGATCTCCCTTCCTTCTGTAGTGCCTCATGAATCTTGCAAATTTAATGCAGAAGAGTAACTTGCCCAGGAAAGGACAATCTCTTCTACTCACTCATGCCACTTTACAAACAGAAAAAAAAAGCAATCATTTTCAAAACAAAACCCAACAACTCTGAAATCCAGTTGGAGGTACGCATGTATGGAAAAGCTGATAGAATGAGTAATTTTCAACAATTAGAAGGAAAGTCAAGGGATGTGTTTTATCAATGTCTTTCATTGCTGGTTTTACTCTAGGTAAGTTTTCTCCAGGCAGGTGTGTATTTCCCAAGACATGCAGACCATCTGCTCAATGATTCTCTTCTTTCCTCTGCTTCCAACATTAAATTTAGGAACCAATACATTTTTTCAGTTAGTAGTTGAAGAAATCACACTGTAAGACAGACTTCGACTGCTGGGAATTTACCATTAGCCTCAGTTAGAAGCATAAAATAAGACAGTAGAGGAAAATTTGTATAGAACTTTTCTTCTCTAATCAAAAATGCTGTATAAAAACTAGTTTGGGGATTTAAGTGGCACAGAAGCCAATAAACAGCTTGAAACAACAGTCCTCCAACCATTCTGCCAAAAGCTCGCGTTGCTTCACCCTTACTACTAGGTGTCGTCAGTAAAACCACGATTTTCATTAACATGAAGTAACAAATGTTTTCCAAAGGGAAATTTTGTTTCACAACGGAAGAATTTATCTTGCATGGATAATGGACAATCTAAAACTGAGTGTTATCCTACCCAGCAAGTCAGCGCTCCACAGAACACCAGTTTTAAGGCATATGTAAAGGAGGCCCAACAGATGGGCCACTCTTCCTAAATCAACTCTCCTCAGAGAATCACACAAGAGCAGATGTGACCAGAATACAAGCTTGAAACCACAGCATCTCCCTTGACCTCAGCTTTGATGACACGTTCCAACTTTCCATTCCTGGACTGGGGGTGTCAGAGTCTCTGACCAGCTATCACCAGCAACATGATGTGTCTGAATATCTTGCATCATTTTCAACAACAAAGAGCATCGCTTAGCTTAGCAACTTTGCATTAATGTTCCTTGATGAACTTATCAAACTGAAACCTTGTTAAGCAAGTGACTGATGATGCAATTTCAGGAAGAAAAGCATAGTACAACTGCTAGTAGAGGAACTTGTAAGCATTGCACTAATAAGATGACTTTTAAAATATATATATATATATTTCAGCATGTGAAACCCTTCTTAACATATCCTTAATTCTGTTTTTAAAGTAATATTTGTGTGACTTACTTGCTTCACTTAGATTCATTCAGGATGTTCACATTGCAATTAAGTTATATGTGCAACTTACATAAGTTAGCACTTAAAAATGGAATGATTAGAACTTTTATACAATTAAGAATTAGGATCCTCTAGGGGACTGTCTGTCTGCAAAATTACTACTTGTTCCTGTCACATTAAGGCACAAGCCAAAGGCAAATTGACTTTGCCTTCTGGGAAACTTAATGATCCCCAGAAATTCTCTGCCTAGAGTTCAGTCAATTGTCATTCATTAATTTCTTATTCCTGAAAAGACATTCTGTTCCAGCTTCACCTTTCTCTCTTCTGCTCTTACCATTCTTTGATGACAATGTAATTATCGATATTTCAGTTTTGAAAACAATGTACATGGGTCAGTGTTACAAAGATTCGCCAGGTTCAAACAATTTCACATGAAAAGTAACTTTTTGTGGCACTTGACCACAGAAGGTACTAACTACAGTTTGTGAGTAGGCATCTAAAGTTCTTCTGCTTTTACTTTTTAAGAATTGCAATAATAAAAAACTAATGACCTAGTTTTAGTGAAGCTTTGCAAACTAAATATAAATACTATGTAAACTGTAGGGACAGTGATGTCAAGTAAAGCAGCACTAACACCAAAGGAGAGGCCCTGCTTTAAGTTTCAGAAAGCCGGTTCAACAAAATGCTCAAGAGTTCACAGCTTCCACGCAGCTGCAATTTTGAGCCCTGTGTTTCCCTTCATCATTGCAACCTTATTGTTTCCATAACCACTCTGTTTTATCACTAGTTAGAAGAATAAAGAAATCTAGTTTAGGTTCACTGTCTACTGAGCTGTGTTTCTGTTAGACTGTCAAAAAGTATGTCAAATGTAATGGGAGACAGAAAGCACACTGGGAACGCTTACAAAGAAGCAACTGAACTGAAATTTCCAAATCATTTCACACACGAATCCTTTTATTCAAAGTCAATCTAATCAAAAACTGTTTCAAAACTGAGCTTAGCGCCACATTTTAAGATTGCAGGTTCTATTCCCAACTTTTCCAAGCCACATCATTAAAAAGGAACTAAATCATTTCATAACTTCTCTCTTTCTAGTCACTGGATGGTACAAATAGCAGAGATCACCTGGCAACAAAGCCTCCAAGAAAACGTACTTTCTCTTCGTGACTCAAAAATCACAAAAGTCATCTTATCCTACCAATAACTTGTATTTCTGTCTTGCAACTGGAGTTTCGAACTGGAAAATGAGATTTACAAAGATATTTGAAAGGTGCTGGACACATCTTGTCTCACTAGCACCACAGCATCACATTTTATTGAGTTAACTGAAATAAGACTGCACGTTTTCAGTTACGTCTTGGAATTCAGTTAGCACTGACATGCCCTTCTAATTTTGCACTGAGTAGATCTGACTATACACAAGCCAGTTTTGAAGCTGCAGAGTGAATAGATCAGGCTAAAAGCATAATTACAGGTAGATTAGAAAAAATGGGATTATGCTAAGAAACTTGCCTCCTCTTTTTAACCCAACTTGTCTCCACAGCAATTCAGCAGCTCAGGCTCTCAGCGTGTGCTGCAAAGGGACGGCGCGCTGCAAAGGGACGGCGCGCTGCAAAGGGACGGCGCACTGAATGAACTGCTGGAGCCAAGGAACCAGGACTTACTATACACAGTCTCAAGGGACCCTGCTACGCCAGCTGTCCCCGAGCCAGCCTTCTGACTGGTTTCACAAAGAAGTAATAGTAGGCAACTCCCCCACATCCACACACACAACACTGTTCTGAGCCACAAATCTTGAAAGCAAAATCCTCTATGAGAAATTGCTTCTCTTTAACCAACTATACAGTTACTACTGAACCAATGATATTAGATTAAATCCTTCTTGAGACCTAAATGTGTAATACTCCTTAAAAAGTTTTAAGAACCTTCATTAAATCTTTAATTACTTTTTAAATTTTTTTAAAAAATCTGTAATCTATAATATCCAACATTGTTCCTTTTAGATCTGCCCAAGTTATTAATTTTTTTTAAGTATTTGCTTGTCCCAGCTAAAAAAAGTAATTCCACTCTACTAACTCAAAACTCACACTGATGAAAGCTTCAATCATTAAAAAAGTACTCTCTCATCGCTTCAAACTTCCATATTGCTGGAGATCCTCAGAGCTCTGTCACACGCAGTTCAGAATTTAGCCAGAGGTGAGAGCACTGAAACAGCCAGAAAGCCACGACATCTAACAAAGCTTTCTCTGCTTCACAATACTCCTATTGTATGCAGATCACTAACTTGGTCTCATCTTCCCATGTGTCAACAAGAACAATAATGCCTACTGCTGCAAAGTGTCTTGAGGAGTCTTGCTGTCAAGCTTCTAATGCATCTTACCGCTGTCTTATTTTTTTGAGATTTGTATCGCTCTAGCATTGTAGGTTCTTCTATACAGAACACCACCACAGGCTTATCCTGGGGTTTTTGTTTGTTTGTTTTTCTCTTTGGACAATCTAGAAGTAAAAGCAGCATCAAACCAAGTAGTCTGCACACAGCGTTGCTAAGTTACTCAGATAAATCCCAGTATCATGTAACTGTGTTATCCGCACATATGCATTTTGTTTGGTGAACAATTACTCTCTCATATTAATCAAATTAATAGTAAGAACAAAAAAGCAGCCCTTAGCATTGCATTCTTCACCCAATCTTGAGATTTTGAGTTTGTCAGATGGATTTTTTTTAAACATTTATTTTCTTGCCTTCCACCAGGAATCCATCATACAATTTAAAATAAGTTTCTACACAAGTTGTCAATAAACTGCACTCTCTCAAGTATTGTAATTCAATTCTGTCCATTTACAAGAATATTACTTCAATTTTTTATTTTTTTTTTAAAAGGCAAAACAACTAGATCTACTTTTAATTCCACAGCATGTAAATCAGATACATACAAGCTTTCAGGCCTCTTCTTTCTTTCTTGACATTGCCAACATATTTAAAAATTAAGTAGCCACCCAGAGGTTCTGACTCCTGCTTTATAACTCTAGAGACTAAGTTTAAAAGGCCACAAGAAAAATTAATACTCTATTATTTACATTTCTAAATTACGATGATCACAGCAAGGAATCTCTTGGCAATCCTCATAACATACAATAAAACTTTTTAAAGTAATAATTTTAAGTATTTTCAGTCTTCACAGTGAGTTATTCAGACATTAAATTTCCTATGAAATTAACATGACCTCTGGAAATGCAGCATTTTAAATTATATTACTTCACTTATTTAAATTCCATATACCTCCCTATGCTTTATGCATTATTCCTAGTAACTTCAGAATATTAGGAAGTTAATTTCTAAAATTACTCAATTTCATTATTAATGTTGCTCCACTAAAATTAAAGGAATTTCAGTGGAAATAAGGTTCTCTGTACAGCTTTCTGACTCACTGAATGAACTGCAGCTGATAAATCTAAGGCTGGTCCTCCCACTCTGACTGGTCTGACAGGCGTGGAAAGGCCGGAGAGGACTGCCCACCCGAAGGCGGGTGGCCGTTATCAGGCAGGGAACTGAGCAATTTTATTACAGCAAACAGAAGCCACAGTCAAACGCATTCCCTCAGATCTGTTGGAAAGTTCAGAGCTCACCTATGGAAGCCTGGCTTCATTTTCTCATATTCATGCAATATCTGCAGGAATCTGATTCTATGGGAGTTACTAATTCCCAGTTAGACCCAACCCCCAAACCCCAAGAAAACATTAATGAAGAGAAATATCACTCCTCCTCCTAACTATTCATACAAACTATGTGGGAAAATTCACGAGTACAGCTACGTAACGGAAATCAGCATTACACTACCACTGACTGTCTGGCACACACAAATCGCATGTGCATGTTGAGGCTACTGCTAGTGTTAGTGACACCCTGCAGCCACAACAGTACTGTTAAACTTGCTTAAATTTCCCAAGGCAAAAATTATAACGCCATCCGATCTTAACATCCTCCATATTGAAAATAACCGATTCTGAGTACAGCTCTTCCAAACAGAAGCATCAGAGTGAAATCTAATGAACAAAAGCTAAAACAAGATAATGAATTCAGGAGTGACAAGAATTGCAGGCTCAAGTGTGCTCTCACTGAAATAAATGGGGCTTAACTCAGGCTTAATGCTGTGCAAACTTGTCTACCGGATCAAGACTGAAGTTCAGAATTTGAGGAAGTTTTAGAGTGAGTTTTCAAGCTGCTAGCAAACATGCAAGGTTTACTTGATCTTACCCAAACAGCACTCCACAATTCAGGTTTGAAGTACTTTTCATAGTTGTCTGTTCTGCAGCATGAGCACTGAACTAACCCAAAAAATTAATGTAATTACTTCGGTAAGGTGTTCAAGTTACATTCAGAAACACTGGTCAGTCTAATATAAATTATTTTTTAATACTTTTCTTTCAAAAGCACAACTGCTACATTTTGAGATCAGGCTTTACTTTTCCTTTGCCAAGCTTCACAAGTATGTAACAAGTCTTCACCTAATTAGTTGGAAACTCATTTATCTATTTAATGTATGGGTGAAAAACAACAAAAACCCTAGCAGGTAACGGACCTGACACAGACCTAGGGGAGAGATCTAACCAAAATGTCCACTATTATTTCCTCCCTCATGTAGCAATAAAGGACTTACTCACCAGTACTCAAATCCAATTGCCTCCTCTGCAGTGCTGCTGGTCTTTCTAAATCAATTTTTATCACTCACCAAGTCTTAAACTCATGCTCTTCACTGAAGCATTTAATTTAATGCAAGTGTTAACCCCAAACTAGAGGGAGTGAAGCAGCAGGAGAAGGGAAAAGTATCACTGGTACAGCATCAGTTTACTTATCAGTAAAAGAAATAGAAACAGCTTGTAACACAAGATTGTAAAAACCTATTCCCTTTGTATTCTCCCTACACTTCAGGCACACACAAAGAAGGCATGCAGAACTGGATTCTGACGGATGGTAAAGTTTTCCTACCATGTAAAACTGATACTTTTTTTTCCTCACTCCATTTTTCCACCTTTGGCCTTGAGACAGTATTGTTTGAGATTGCTTAATACAGCATAAACATACATATTCTTGTTAATTAAAACTGAGGATATTTTAACACCACAGAGTGGAACGCAGGACATGCTATTTCAAATCTTGAAGAAAATCTGTAATGGGCTTCTTAAAAAAAAAAATTGTCCTGCACTGTAACAAATTAGTTGGCGGCACAAAAATCTACCAGTTCTGGGTACACAGACGTTGTCCTCTGACAAAAAAAAAAAAAAAAAAAAAAAAAAAAAACAA